>CM060090.1:20020862-20366778 GCA_030522485.1 Stenchaetothrips biformis | reverse complement strand
GAATTGAACAAGGAACAAGAATATGTCCTCAGATTGTCTCTACGACCAATAGTTTTGGAGATATTCGCAGAAAAGTAGAAAATTTACAAAAAATTAAACATGTTTTGGGGAAATTGGGAAAATTATTTTTTTTTGACTTTCTGACAATTGAATCTTGTAGAAAAAGGTCCGCTGAATCCAATGAGCACACGCCCAGGTTTGTAGCTCAAACCGTCTAGGCGCTATGATTTTCCAAAGTTTCGCAATTTTTCGTTTTTCCCCAAAAACGTTATTTTTTAGCAGGAATTTTCACTTGGTACCCAATGGCTGCAGCAAAGAGGTTTCCTGGCTTCGGAAATGGTGAGCTGCCGTCCACACCGAAGCGCCTGTGAAGTATAGGGTAGGCAAACCCGCCAAACACACGAGTATAGTGAGTTGCTTAGTCATAGCGTAATCCTCCGTCTCCCCTCCTTCCCCCTTCCCTCCTCCCCTCTTCTTACCGGCACCGCTATTGCGCGTGCGCTACGCGTGTGTGTACCAGTCGTGAGAGTTGACTTGAGACGTTCTGTCGTTTTGTTAATTTGGTTTTGTAGCGGTTGTTTTTGATGTGTTGAAGTGATGCTCGGTTGATCCAATCGATCTGTCTGAAATGGCCACTTCCGGACCCTCAGGTGTGTTTGTGAGCACGAATTCTTATTACCTGTAGTGTTTGTTGACACAAACATAACCTAGCTATTTTTTCCACTGTAGGCTCTGAACCGTCTGAACCTATTGTTTGCTGCAATCCCTTCAATAAACACAAAAGAAAAAATATTTTCAAGAATTTAAGGAAAATATCTACTTTTGATGTTGTTTGCAACAGTAACTTGATTGCTGGGAAATACTGGTGCGACAACTGTCGCAAACATAAGGTTGATCCAAGTGCTACACAGGGTAAGCTGTTCCGGCTCTCTGCCTCTTTCTTCTTCTTTCAAAATATTTATTGTTATTTATGATGCAGGGTTTGAAGCTACCACTAGCAGTGCAGCGGCAGAGGAAAATGACGAGCCTTCAGGTGGAGCCTTGGTATCAGAGGGTAAGCAACCTACGCCCCAGGCTCAAGGAAAAAGTGAATTAGGACTGGCTGGCTAATTTCTTTTCTTTTTTTTTTAGATTCCAAAATTTGTTGCAATCCTTTCAACAGACATCTTAACCCATCAGCTATCACTCGTAATTTAAGAGTTATTAAGGAGGCGGATGCCCAGGGTAACCAAGACCTTGTGGGGTGTTATTGGTGTAATTCCTGTCGCTTACACAAGAAAAATACTCAAGGTATTGTACTCGCTTTAAATTAATTTACTTTTCTTACGTTGGACAACAATCTACATTCACTCAATGGCTTGCAGGTGTACAATCTCATACAGACGATAGTGCTGGCACCACCGCTGAAACATTTGATGATCGTGCAGCTTTACACGAAGATGAGTGTAGTGAAGGTGCAGTGGAAGAGAAAGCCAGTGAAGACACATTGGGAGAGAAAACTACTGAAGAAGACGCACTGATAGAGATAGCTAGTGAAGGCACATTGAAAGAGATAGCTACTGAAGACACAGGGGAAGAGAAGGATAGTGAAGGATCTGAGAGAGAGAAGACTGCTTGCAGCAATCCTTTTGGTATTCATTCCAAAACTATTTATAAGGGTCTGCGTGCAATAACCGAAGCTGACAAACAGAAACACAATAGTTTGTCAGTTGGACTTTTTTGGTGTGACACATGTCGTAAAGTGGCACCCGGTAAGTGTTGACTGTCATACCCATTTCTATTTTAAAATCTTTACAATGGTTTAATCAATAATTTTTGTCTCCTAATTTTCAGCCGCTTGCGATGATCAAACATCTTCATCAGAACCGAGCAGCCAAGAAGTAGGGGTTGGAAGCCAGAACAGTGGGACATCTGTTTCTCCCTCCTTGAGCCCAGTAGTTCTAAAGGAATCGGCTAGCCGGAAACTTGTATCATTAGGTTTATCACCCTTGGCAACAAACACTTTAAAATCTGGAGGCAGCAAAGTGAGTGCTGTGAAAAGAAAAGCTGAGGAGGCAACATCTGCAATAACAAAAAAAATCTCTCTTGCTCTTGGAGTAAATGAAGAAAATATTGAAACTACTGAGGCAAGAAAAGCAAAGGACCACGATATTTTGATGGATGAAGTGAAACAACGAATCCCAACAGCATCTAAAGTTTTGAAATACCAGCTTTTATCTCTTGTACCACTCAGTTTGTCTATACGAGAGGGAGCCCAACAATTTGGAGTCAGCAGGACAATGTTCACATTAGCCAGGCGATTGAAAGAAGAGAAAGGCATTATACCCGTTCCTGACTTCAGTAGAACTTCAAGTGTTTCTGCAGCCACTAAAGCTATGATAGTTGAATTTTACTGTAGTGATGCAAATTCAAAAATAATGCCAGGTTTGAGAGATTGTGTAAGCATCCGAAAGGGAGTGTACGAACAGAAGCGATTACTCTTGAGTAATTTACCAGAGTTATACCAAGCATTTAAAGAAGATAATGAAGGTCTCAAAGTTGGCAAGTCAGTGTTTTGGTCCCTCAAGCCAAAATGGTGTGTGAGTGCAAGTGAGGCAGGAACACATGAACAATGTGTTTGCCAAACCCACCAAAACTTTAAATTAGTTTGTTACGCTCTAAATATCAAGACTCACTACAGAGATTTAATTCCATTATGTGTGTGCAATGCCAAAGACAGATCGTGTATGTTAAGACTCTGTGAAAATTGTCCAACTTTGGAATCCATACAAGAAATTTTAAAAGGTCAAATTGAAAGGCCCGATTTTCTGGATGCAGAATTGTCATCGGGTGATGAGTATGATTTTCTTGATGAAAGTGTGAAGTTTCGCCAATGGAAGGCATCAAGTGGTAAAACAGAAATGGTGGTTCAAATTTGTTCCCGCATTGACTTGATTGAGATAGCAGCAAAGCAAATGTGTGATCTTATCCCACATGATTTCATATCCTGCAGTCAAAGGGACTATTTAAAAAATTTGAAAGAAAACCTCCCTGCTAGCACCGCAATAATCGCTATGGATTTTAGTATGAATTTTAATTGTTTAATTCAAGGAGCAGTCCAGTCATACCATTGGTCTCCTAAACAAGCTACTGTGCATCCAACTGTCATTTACTACAGGAATAGTGACAATGTTGTAACACATAAGAGCCTCATCTTTATTTCAGACGATACTGATCATGATGTTCCTTTGGTCAAGAAAATTCAACAAAAAACTATTGCCTATTTGAAAGAGAACTTACCACAGATTGAAGAAGTTATTTATTCTACTGATGGTTGTGCATCTCAATATAAATGCAAAGGATACTTTAAAGATCTGTGTAATCATGAAGCGGAGTTTGGGATAAAGGCTTCACACTCACACTTCGCAACAAGCCATGGCAAGTCGCTATGTGATGCGTGTGGAGGTTCAGTAAAAAGGAAGGCAAGAATGGCAAGTTTACAACGCCCTCTAGACAATCAAATTATCAATGCACAAGATTTGTTCGCATTTTGCGAAGAAGAGATGAGTGACAAGTTTGTGTTCATGTTCATCACAAAACAGGAAGTTGAGCCTCTCAGAAAATTGTACCAGGAAAGCTTGGAATCAATTGAAACTTTACCCGGCACAAGGACATTCCACTTCTTCAGGCCTCTAACTGGTAAGAAGCAAATGTATTTATTTTTTTTTTTTTTTTTTTTTTGGGGGGGGGGGTGTATTTTTAATGAAACAACCTTAGAATATGCCAAATTTAATTATTTTTGTCTGCCTTTTCTTTTTCAGAGAATACAATTGCTTGCTGGAAGGTTTCCAATGATCAAAATGAAGAACCCTCCTTAATTCACAACCTTCAGAAGATTTCAAGAACACCTGCTCCTGTTCTGGCAGTGTCGAGTGGAATGTATCTAGTCGTAAGATTGGCCAAAAGCAGATACTTAGCATTTGTTACTGATGTTTATGAAGAAGAGGGAGAAATTGACGTTTCCATCTTAATGCCAAGGCTCCCAGCCAAAGTGTTCAAGTGGCCCAAAGAAATGAAAACGGCAACTGTGCCACTCCCTCATGTTCTCTGTGAGACCCAGCCCTTAGAAACCAACGATACGTTTTCATTTAGCACTAATGATTTGGAGAAATTGTATAGTCTGAAAATTATGAAGAGACCCTCTTAAACTAAATGCATAAGAAATTCTGTTACTTGAATCAAAGAAAATAAATATATAAAACAAAAACATTATTTGCCAAAAAAAAATTCTACTTGTAAAGAAACAAAACAATAAAAGCTTGAAATCTTGAAACGAATCATTCGAGCCCCACATTCTCTGTTCTGCATATAACAGTCAAAATAAGGGCTGTTGGCGTGGCGCGGGGTAGGAGCGTTCGGCCGAGAGTTAGGCAACCCCCATACTCATGTGTTTGGCGGGTTTGCCTACCCTATACTTCACAGGCGCTTCGGTGCGGACGGCAGCTCACCATTTCCGAAGCCAGAAAACCTCTTAGCTGCAGCCATTGGGTACCAAGTGAAAATTCCTGCATAAAAAATAACGTTTTTGGGGAAAAAAAAAAGAAAAACGAAAAATTGCGAAACTTTGGGGAATCATAGCGCCTAGACGGTTATGAGCTACAAACCTGGGCGTGTGCTCATTGGCTTCAGCGGACCTTTTCTCTACAAGATTCAATTGTCAGAAAGTCAAAAAAAAATAATTTTCCCAATTTCCCCAAAACCTGTTTAATTTTTTGTAATTTTTATACATTTGCTTGCGAATATTTCCAAAACTATTGGTCGTAGAGACAATCTGAGGAGCCAAATTCTTGGTCCTTGTTCAATTATACGTAAGGGACACCAAATTCCAACTCATTTTTTTAGACAAAAAACTGTGCTTGTAGGCCAAAATACCAAAAATGCCATGCAAAACGGCCAAAAATAGGAAAAACTGGACCATATCTACGAAACAACATTATTTTTTGGACAAAACCAGAGTGGCCATTTGTTCCTTTTTAAGAAGAGAACATCCCCCACAAAAAATCCGACGGATCGGACGACCATCATGGCAATGAGGTGGCTTTTCATAAATAAATGTCTCTTTGGAATCGGGGGGGGCGGGACGAGGACACAGCCAACGGTGCTGGTATTTCCGAGCAAATCGGAGAAGTTTTGACCAAGGTTTCAAATCCCGGGGGGACCCACATTGATTTTTTTTGAGTTTACCGTTGTTTCTTATGTTTTTGAGGGTGTGGTGACGAAACTGTTATCCATTTTGGACCTAAGACGCCGCGAGGGGGGGCGACGCTGCAGGTGCATAAAGGGTCTATAGGGTAGATGAGGATTTTGGCAACGGGTACAAGCTAGATTGAATGTAGGGGTATTTTCGGAATCGGGGCGACGAGACAAAGCCAACGGTGCTGGTGTTCGAGCAAATCTTGAGGAAAGTTTGGACCCAGGTTCAAATCCCGGGGCACCAAATTTATTCTTTTTCGTTTAACGTTGGTTTCTTATGTTTTTGAGGGTGCTGATGACGGGAAAATAACCGTCCCATTCTGACCCAGACCCACGGTTTAAAGCCTGTAAGAGTTAAACATTTGCGACACTCGTTAAATTTAAAATGTACGGGACGGGCCAAAGTTGCCGAGTCTGTATCGCCCACTTTTCCTGTTATTATAGGTGTGCCTGCAGGTAGACTCTTATAAGGAGAGCACCATGTTACACTATATCGTTTGCTGTGTACTAGTATTTGATCTGGATCTTACCCCTCACCAATCGACCTGAAAAGAGCCGAGCAACATTGTAAAACGCAAGTGTACCAACAAAAGTGCACTGCGCACTGTTATCCCAACTGGGTGGCGGCGAAAAAAAAAGGTGCACTTTTTCACAGTAAAAGTGAACTTTATCACAGTTTTAGAATAACCTTATTTTGAGATTATAAACGGTCCTTCGACTTGCGTTCTTAAAAACTCGGCCAGCAACCTGGCCACTAACTACCGGTTTTCAAGCTTAATACAACATAAATTACGGAACTTCACTTGAAGGTTTTGAACCACTAAAATTTTTATAAAGGTCATCGTGAAGGCGTGCTATGAACAATGAACACAAGAATCCAAATTAATACTCAAAGTAAAACATTTTTTTAGGAAATTAGCAACAACTTTTTTTCAATATAAATCACAAGAAATGTACATTCAAGAGTATATGAACTTTCACAATTTATAATATTTATTCAAAAATAAAACTAACTATTTGAAATTAAAGTACAAAACATTCAATAAAGAATTTTCAACTCCCTGATTTAAAAAATTACAGCAAACGAAATTGAGTCAATCCTTAGCGGCGATCTGGGACGCAAGAAGAGACAGGGCAAGCAGTCATGGCAAACAGGGAATAGCAGGCAAAGCACAGCAGGCAGGCAGGCAGGCGAGGCAAGCAGAGCAAGCAAGCAGTACGGCAAACAGGGCAGGGAGGCAAGCAGGACTGGCAGGCATGCAGAGCAGGCAGGCAGTCAGGCAAACCATGGCAGGGATGGCCAAGCATACAGCAGGCACGGCAGGCCCAGCAGGGCTACGGCAGGGCAAGCAGAGCAAGGCAAGCAGGGCTGTCAGGCAAGCAGAGCAGGCAGGCAGGCAAGAAGGGGCCTGGCAGGCAAGCGGACGGTTAGGCAAAGCAGGGCGGGCGCGGCAAGGCAGGGCTGGCAGGCAAGCAGTCAGGTAAATCAGGGCAGGGCAGGGCAAGCAGGACTGGCCAGGCATGCAGCGCAGGCAGGCAGTCGGGCGAACAGGGCAGGGAGGGCAAGCACCAGCAAGGCAGGACAGGCAAGCAGGACTGGCAGGCATGCAGAGCAGGCCAGGGCAGTCAGTCGAAACACAAACCGGGCAGGGAGGCCAAGCACAGCAGGCAAGCAGGGCTGGCAGGCAAGCAAAGCAGGCAAGCAGGAGCAGGCAGGCAGGCAAGAAGGGCTGGCAGGCGGGGAGGAGTCTGGTTTTGACTTAGGGTGTCAGTGTGGTTGGCGACCGCGCTGCACTTGGGGGGGCGGGGGGGCGCGCTGGCACGTAGTGCAGGCCAGCTTCGGGTCTCACCGTGCTATCGCGCGAGGCGTGAAATGAGGAGGGTTTGAACAGCTGAACGGCTGGATAAGACACGATCGTGATTGTGGCCACAAAAATGTGGCCACAAAATTCCCCCGATGGGCATTACGAACGCGAACGGACTATACAATGGCCCAAAAAACCGCGCTTAAATCAATAGCAGAGAGATTTGTAGGTACTGATTCCTGTTCTACTCGTCCGAGATTCTACATCTTTCCGCCATCAATGTTTCATTGTAACCAGACCTCCGTCCGGGAGATTAATGGCCTTCAAAGATGCGACTTCGTTACGCATAAACAAAATTGTGGCGCGCCCTGCCGCATGACTTTGGGGCGCCTTAAAATCAAACACTTCTTTACGTTGTTCGGAGCGACAGCGACCTCGGTGCGTACTGATTTTCTGTTCTTACTCGTTGAGAATCTACATTTTCCCGCCTACCAAGTTTTATTGAAACCACCTCCGTCCCGGGAGATAAATGGCCTTCAATGATTGCGACTTTCGATTTACGTGTTTACAACGATTGTGGGGCGCCGAAAATCAAACTTTTACACGTGTCGGAACCGACCTTGTTCGTACTGATTCTTGTATCTACTCGTCCGAGATCAACATTTTCCGCCATCAAGTTTCATTGTAACCACCTCCGTCCGGGAGATAATGGCCTTCAATGATGCGACTTCGTTACGTGTTTACAAGATTGTGGAGGCGCCGAAAATCAAACTTTTTACGTGTCGGAGCGACCTTGTGCGTACTGATTCCTGTTCTACTCGTCGAAATTTACATTTTCCGCCATCAAGTTTCATTGTTTCCAACTCGGTCCGGGAGATTATGGCCTTCCAAGATGCGACTTCGTTAACGTTTATACAAGACTCTGGTTTGCCCGTGCATGACTCAAGGCCCCTCGAAAATCAAACTTTTAGGCGTCGGAGCGGACCTTATGTGTACTGTACGGATCAATATTTAAATATTTCGCAAGCGAGGTAAATGTTGACTTTCGGTTCGTGATGGCTTGTGAGTACCAACTTTTACACGAGTAGAAACGGGAATTGCCTGAAACTTAGTCCACGGATCTTGCGATCAAGACTCCTCCGGGACCAGCAAATATTTTGGACAATACGTAGACAGGGTTTTAGGTTAGGCCTTCCCGTTTCTTCTCCAGTAAAAATTGGTACTCACAAGGTGACGGCCCATGCTCTCTCACGTAAGAAGAGGAAGGTCGCGAATTCGCGGTCCACGCGCTTCAGGCACAACGGCTGCCCGTCTCCTTCAGCGCCTGGTGCGGTAGGCAACACCTCGTACTCGAAAGGCGGCTGGGGATGTCATCATGGCAGGCGGTGAGTTGGCGTTGAGAAGCAACCGATTGACTCAGATCGACGCGGATCTCTGTCTATTCAATTTGTCCCGTTTTCTTTTTAAATATCCCAACTTGTTCTGCCTAGATTTGAGAGAAGGGTGTCTGAAAATTCAGACTTGTATGCTGATTGCAAAACATTGAGATCCGTGAACTTAAAATCCGGGAAGAACAGCATTTAGTAAAAATCCGAGAATTGGTCCTCTTGAGGACGCGTTCCTGACTTACGAGAGGCTGATCTGCCTTAAAACTGCCAAAAACAACATAAAACACCCAATTTTACGCTGTTTTTGAACATTCCGGGCCTCCGCCCGGGCACAGGACCTTCTCTTAAAAATCTGGGAAAAAAATTCACAACATTATCAGACATATTCCGCACCATTTTAGAGGTAGGACGATGTCAAATTTCTTTTTGGGTTGAGCGCACCGTCCGAAAGAGTGCCATTTTTGGCTATTAGACCCAACTTTGGACCCCCCGGGAAAGTGGAAAAGGTTGGCTCCGGTCCGAAACATAGTTGACACTTGTTTTCTAGTATCCTGAGGTACGATTCTCACTACTTGGTTACATCGGTTTTGTTCCAACGCTCCACCCTATTCTGAAGGCCACCGAGCCCTTGGCCCAGATCCAGGCAGTGCTCCTTTCACTGTCTCACCAGGCTGGCATTCAGCGCACGCATGCAGCTGCAGTGCCGCCACGCCGGTAACGGCCTCAGCAAAGTTGCCTGAGAACATGTTTCTGGGCAACGAAAAGAACTGCTCGTCTCGCAGTACGCCCTGCACCGCGTGACGGTGTCGTACGAGATGGGAAAGGTGCCCCGCCCAAAACCTGGTTTACCGTGCCATCGCAGCGGAAAACTACCCGAAAGCCGCAGAGGGCATTTTCCTGGGGAAAAGCAAGTCCCAATTCATCACCAGCGAGGCCAGAGCCAGCATTCGCGAATTTTTAAGCGACCCCACCCCATCCCTACTTCGTGACTAAGCGGGGTCACGCAGTGTCACGCCCTCGGCCTCGACTTCTGCTCTGATCACACGTCACAACGAAGTGCTCCGGTCTAGGCCTGGGCGATTATTTAACATAATCGCAATCGACGATTCTTAAAAATATTTGGAAAGTCGATCAATTCCATGGATAAAAATCGCAATCGAAACCATAACCGATTAATCGAATTAGCTCGATTAATCGAAAAAATAGTAATCGAAAATCGACGATTAATCGACAGTCGGAGATGAATTGATGTAATCGACGCTTGTCAATAAATCAGGAACACGAGAAAATCGGTGAATTGGACAAACAATTAAATTGAAGTCCTTTAAAAACTTTAATTTAACATGTAAAATTTAGAAAAGATTAACAAGAGTTGTGCTGTGCTAACGCTTCTTTGAAAGTTTCTTATTGGATGCGAGAAGTATGAGTCTTGTGCGTTAATCCAATCAGTTCATTACTATCGGTAATCGGTCATGCATGAACAATAAAAAAAATCGAGAATCGTAATAATCGATAATCGGTAGTAATCGATTTTAAATCGACCATCGGTTAAAAATCGGTTACAGGACGATTATAATTCATCGAATCGAAGTTACAAAAACAATCGTCGATTAGTAAAATAATCGAAGTTCGATTTCGATTATTCGATTAATCTTGTCCAGGCCTACTCCGGTCCCTGCCCCCCCCCATTTTTCATCCCCATGGACTGCATTGCAAACCTAGTTCCAAAATTTCAAAAGTACATACATTAAAGTGTGTATGTACATGCACATACGCAAGCGTTTTATTTTATACTCACTTCGGAAATAAATAAAATAACAGGAAAAGTAGCGATATACATCGGCAACTTTGGCCCGTCCCGTTTCAGAAATGTGCGAATTTCGCCTATGTTTAACCCTGGCGGGATTTGAAACTGAGTCTGGGGTCAAAATAGACGTTATTTTCGTCATCAGCACCCTGAAAAACATCAGAAACAACGCAAAAACTCGAATAAAAAGAATGTTCAAAATATACCCCACTGGGATTTGAACCCGGTTCCAAACTTCTCCGATTCGCTTGAAACTGGCACCGTTGGTTTTGTCTCGTCGCCCCGATTCCAAAAATACCCCTACATGCCCTTCTAGCTGCATCCGTTGCCGAAATCCTCCTCGACCCCATGTAGACCATGATGCACCTGCAGCAGCACCCCCGGTGCTCGGATCGGATTTGCTGCCACCGGGCGGTTCTTAGGATCACCCAAGGAGGCTGCATACCAAATTTGGTGAAGATCGGACAACGGGAAGTCCACGGACGGACGAAACGAACGAACGAACGGACGGACGCACAGCAAGCATCAGACTATATGCCCGTCCTCCGTATTTATTTTATAAATAATACGGGACGGGCCAAAAATTATTCTAAAATACTCGCATCCGAGAACTACATTGTAATGCCCTACTTCGCCACCACTTCGCCCCCAACAACCCAAAATACCTATACACCGCCCGCATCTGGCCGAAAGTTGCGCACTGGCCAAACAACAACAAAGTCGAGCCGGAGCGGGTGCGCAGCGGATACGTCACTCAAAGCGCACCGGACGACGTGGGTATAAAACAGCCCCCGCACGGTGCAAACAGACACAGAGAAGGATTATTTAAGAAAAACAGGACCTTACATCGACCCCCTTGGATTGTCACGCTTTTTTTTTCTCAAGTAGTACTCCTTAAAAGATAAGGATTGCCAAAATTTCAGACCCCTACGTCCCTTCTTGTGGATTTGGTAGGTAATTTTCGTTTTTTTTTTACTGTTTTCACAATGAATTTGGGTATTTCTTGCTACGCAGCGACTTTTTGGTCTTAGAGTATCGAAATTTGGTATTCTGGCCTAAAATTAAACGAGAAAAACGATGAGCGCAACAGATTTGACCTACAACTTAAAATTAGGGGTGTGCGAATTGTTCGAAATCGAATCGAATCGAATCGAATCTGCGTAGTTTCGATTCCATTCGCTCACGGAATCGTCGATTCGATACCGAAATATTCGAAAAATCGAATCAACGCGTTTCGTCCTCGAATCGACCGATCCTTCGCTCCTCCATTCACCCAAATAAATTGTCTTGGGACCAATTTGTTTTCCTAGATTGTCAAAAATACATGCCAAGTAGGCATTACATGACATTTAATACAAGCATAAAAATATGGCAATATTCGGATTCGATTCGAAAATTTTATGAAGATATTCGGATTCGATTCGATTCGGAAAAAAATTGCGGATTCGATTCGATTCGATTCGGGTCATTTAAAACCAGATTCGATTCGATTCGATTCGAAAACAAAATTCACGATTCGCACACCCCTACTTAAAATAAGTCAATTTTAGGTCGAAATTTCAAAAAATTACATAAAAAGACCCAAATTGTGGGTATTTGAGGGTTTTTTTCCCCGATTGTCACCAAAATGGGTATGCTTATGTGGAAATGTGTGCTGAATCCGAAAATAACTGGCGCAGCTTTGTGCGACCAACCGTTCCAAAGATATGCGGCTTTGAAGATGGAAATAGGCTCGGTCGGCCCTCTGAAGCCCTGCCCTAGCTCCGCCTGGCCGTCCCTGCCCCCGCCGCGCCGCCCTCTACTGCCCCCCCCCCCCCTCCGCGCTCCCCGCCTCCCTCCTGACTGCCTTCCCTTCTACCGAAGATGCCAGCAGCACTAGGTTGTCTGATGCGCCACCGTTTTCTCCAGCATAGACTAGGCTGCTGAGGGCAAGGTATGCCACCGTCTCGACATCAGTGTATTGCGGGACGGGATTGTGGCCTACCCTGAAGGCTGATACATCGTGTCGTGTACAGGAACAGCGAGCGCGTGGATGGCTCGCCAAGAATTATGGTGCGGAGGGGGCTTCGGCTCGCCCGCGCCCGTGCCCGCGCCCCCGCCGCTATCCTAGTCTTATTTGGTATCATTTTTCCCGTCGGAACGTGAGGATGCAGAATTCGGCATCCAGTCAACTATTTAACTGACACCCGCAAAAGTTCGCATTGGTACTAGGGCGGAACGGATGTGCGGCGTCTGGTTACAAGTGGCTTGGAGTGCTGCGCTGGCGCTGTTGGCCATCATATTGTGCATCCGCGCGTTGAAACAAAGAGAATGATACCCAACACAAGTGGTATTAGGCATATCATTGTGGACACACATGCGTGGACATGAATACATCAAACACAATTGGAAAATTAAAAATAAATTGTTTACCTTAATTAAATGATGAACAAATATACATTGAAATAAACATTAGTATCATCTGCTTTCACGTTAGCGTTAACGTTTTTTTACTCCACTATGTTCCACTCATCATTGTGTTGAGCAAGCCACCTGCGCAGCCTAAGCCATGCCGTCCCACTCGAAAGAATGTACCGTGAAACGGGATAATTTCGGGCACTTTTAAGAGGTATTTTTAAAATTAAGAAGGTCGTGGTGTTGCCATGGACTTGAGGGTTAAAGTTTATCATCTACCCACCTTTAGCTTCAATTTGACGCCAATTCCAGATATCTACGCCTCACCGCTTTTACAGTGGAGGGCCCAAAGCAGTGCCCGAAATTACCCCGTGTTTTGGGGTAATTTCGGGCACCCCAGGAAAAAAACGACTTGTTGTTCTGATGTTGGTCTCAAAATCCATAATTGTCTCTTTCTTTTGAGCTTATATGATAAAATGTGAAATTCTCAAGGATGCAGATGTGGAGGGATAGTCGGGGTTGTCATTTATACATAATTTGAAGTCATGATTGGAACAAATAGTTTGATGTTTGGGAGAGTGGGGTGGATCTATTTAGGACGCTTCTTGTTGAACGTCTGACCTTGAACCTTTATCCTTTTTTGTTTTTGATAATGATACAACTCGGGCCACACTATATTACGCGAAGATGAGTCGTGGATCTTCCTCTTGAAACTGACGTACATGGGAGGCAAGTCTTATGCACAATTGGGAAGATACAGGGGCTTTCTGGAAAACTCTGCATTCCGTAGCAACCCGGCATGCCATGCGGCCGTTCTTAAAGTCAAAGTCCCGGTAAACATGATAAAATTTTAGTCACGAACCAATAATTGACACTAAGATAGGATGTGTACATACTACACATAAGAAGTACAGATGTAGCCTTGGCCCATTTTTATAATAGTCAAAGTTCCACAAAGCGACTGCTGCGGCAGTTGAGTATTATCTGTGTTTATGGATTATCTGAATCTTTCAGAAGAGTTCTGAAGAGCTGGAAGAAGCTTACACCACTCTAGCCCTGCGAAATTTGAAGTGTTCAGAACAACCCTGCTTGCCCTTGCATGCCATTTCAGTGCCCGAAATTACCCCTAAAAGTAACAATTTTTTTAGTTTTGAGCCTCTATTTACCATACTATTTGCCGCAGGTGATTGAAAATTTGACACAGCATGCTCAAAACATGTCCAAATCGAATAAAAAATACCTTATGCACCGTTTGTGAACAGGTTTGGCTTGTCAGTCGAAGTTTTCACGCATACACTGAATTTAGGTAAAAAGTGTAAAATACGAAAATCACTGTTGCTCGGAAAGATTGGATCTGTTTTGGTCTCCAGAGGAATGATCCGACGGTTTTAAGTGTGGCGAATGCGATGCGCGCAACGGGACAAGCCTCCGAGGTCACCGCTAGACGGCAGCATCATCGCAATGCTTTCGGGCAGAGATGCCCGATATTACCCCGGGTGCCCGAAATTACCCCGTTTCACGGTATCAGCCTTCTGGGTAGGCCACAATCCCGTCCCGCAATACACTGATGTCGAGACGGTGGCATGCCTTGCCCTCAGCAGCCTAGTCTATGCTAGAGAAAACGGTGGCGCATCAGACAACCTAGTGCTGCTGGCATCTTCGGTAGAAGGGAAGGCAGTCAAGGGAGGCGGGGAGCGCGGGGGGGGGGGGGGGCAGTTAGGGGCGGCGCGGCGGGGGGCAGGGACGGCCAGACGGAGCTAGGGCAGGGCTTCAGAGAGCCGACCGAGCCTATTTCCATCTTCAAAGCCGCATATCTTTGGAACGGTTGGTCGCACAAAGCTGCGCCAGTTATTTTCGGATTCAGCACACATTTCTACATAAGCATACCCATTTTGGTGACAATCGGGGAAAAAACCCTCAAATACCCACAATTTGGGTCTTTTTATGTAATTTTTTTTGAAATTTCGACCTAAAATTGACTTATTTTAAGTTGTAGGTAAAATCTGTTGCGCTCATCGTTTTTCTCGTTTAATTTTAAGCCAGAATACCAAATTTCGATACTCTAGACCAAAAAGTCGCTGCGTAGCAAGAAATACCCAAATTCATTGTGAAAACAGTAAAAAAAACGAAAATTACCTACCAAATCCACAAGAAGGGACCTAGGGGTCTGAAATTTTGGCAATCCTTATCTTTTAAGGAGTACTACTTGAGAAAAAAAAAGCGTGACAATCCAAGGGGGTCGATGTAAGGTCCTGTTTTTCTTAAATAATCCTTCTCACTGTTTTCTTCCCCCAACCCGGAAACACAGACTCAACATGGAAATCGCCCAGCCCGAGTTTAAGAAACTCGCCCTGGCCCTCTTCCAGGCCGTGGCCTGTGGGGCTGCACAGCAGCACTGGAGAAGGGAGGCGACAAGCGTCGCATACGAGGCCATCCTGGAGGCAAAAAGGCCCATGCGGCCTGGGCCCCCTTTCTTCGTCGCCCTGGCACGTGAGACGTGCAGGGGGCTGAACGACGCCCTGTGCCATCCACTCCCGGACGACATCAAGGAGATGATGGAGGAGGCGAGCTCCTTCCTGGAGGTCATATGGGAGGAAGAGCGGGCTTGGTTGCATTGACCGCCCCGCGCACCTGGAGCCCGCCTGCCTCCCTCGGACTCTCCAGCGCCGCCACTTCCAACAGACTCTTCAGCGTCGTTTCTCCAACTCTTCTTTTTGTAAATCTTTTGCTTACAAAATAAAACCATTTTAAACTATCCTCTCTCTTCAATCAACTCCAGAGCATTAGCGACCCGAACTATCAGACACCAGAGTAAACCTGCAGAACGCATCTGGAGTCTCAGTGCCAGAACGGTCATTATCACACAGATTGGAACAGAGAAGCAAAATTTGAACTCAACAAATAATCACGTGACGGCACTGGGACACATCTTTCACATCGCTCGCAACGGACAAGTTAGCAAACCCACAAAAGAGAGAGAGAGAGAGAGAGAGAGAGAGAGAGAGAGAGAGAGAGAGAGAGAGAGAGAGAGAGAGAGAAAAAGAGAGAGAGAGAGAGGGAAAGAGAGAGAGAGAGAGGGAGAATGCACTTCAGAACGACGAAAAGGAACAGAGCGAATCGCACGCTTCTGGCACAACGGCTGCGCTTCCCCGTCAGCGCCAGTTGTGGTCGGCAACACTTCGTGCTGGGAGGTCAGCTGGGTGTCTTCTTGGCAGGCGCTGACTTGGCGCAGTCAATGCGGCCACAGGAAATGAAAGGTCATTCCTTGCTAAAATACATTTCTTGCGTCGGAAAATATCGGAAGAAAACATTGTAAATTTACAAGTAACAATTTTTTTTTCTACTGACAAGCTGACTAAGTCCAGACATACAATGGAAAATGTCCTGTCAAGGAACGTTTGTGGAAGCAGATGAAACCCGCCTGCACTCTCAGTCCAAGAACGTGACATCACGTGCAAAAGAATGTGACAAAAATGTCACGTTCTTTTCAACATTGTGTCACATTCTTTTGAATGTGAATAGGCTAATTCATGTAATTCATGGCTGATTCACAAGAATGTGACACAATGCTGGAAAGAACGTGACATTTTTGTCACATTCTTTTGGATGTGATGTCACATTCTTGGACTGAGAGTGTGGTCCGTTCCCAGGTAGCTGTCGGGGTAGTACGCTGTTATGTCAGTAATTGTTTATAAAAATATATATTTTGTACAGAGAGAAAATATGAATTATAATTTATATTTTGTAGGATTTCTCTTTTCAAAAATTTATACAATTTTGTACCTTCAGGGTCGTTTCGTTACCACACAGCTCATTTGAAAAGATATTAATAAAATTTTAACTTTACAACTCATTCACGGCGGGGTGAGCTGAGCTGTCCGAAATCGATAAGAGTCGAGCGGGCGAGTCTTTGCATCGCGGGCCGTTTCTACTCGTGTAAAAGTTGGTACTCACAAGCCATCACGAACCGAAAGTCAACATTTACCTCGCTGGCGAAATATTTAAATATTGATCCGTACAGTACACATAAGGTCGCTCCGACGCCTAAAAGTTTGATTTTTCGAGGGCCTTGAGTCATGCACGGGCAAACCAAAGTCTTGTATAAACGTAACGAAGTCGCATCTTGGAAGGCCATTATCTCCCGGACGGAGGTGGTAACAATGAAACTTGATGGCGGAAAATGTTGATCTCGACGAGTAGAACAAGAATCAGTACGAACAAGGTCGCTCCGAAACGTAAAAGTTTGATTTTTGGCGCCCCAAAGTCATGCGCAGGCGCGCCACAATTTTGTAAACACGTAACGAAGTCGCATCTTTGAAGGCCATTATCTCCCGGATGGAGGTGGTTACAATAAAACTTGATGGCGGAAAATGTTGATCTCGACGAGTAGAACAAGAATCAGTACGAACAAGGTCGCTCCGACACGTAAAAGTTTGATTTTAGGCGCCCCAAAGTCATGCGCAGGCGCGCCACAATTTTGTAAACACGTAACGAAGTCGCATCTTTGAAGGCCATTATCTCCCGGATGGAGGTGGTTACAATAAAACTTGATGGCGGAAAATGTTGATCTCGACGAGTAGAACAAGAATCAGTACGACCAAGGTCGCTCCGACACGTAAAAGTTTGATTTTCGGCGCCCCAAAGTCATGCGCAGGCGCGCCACAATTTTGTTAACACGTAACGAAGTCGCATCTTTGAAGGCCATTATCTCCCGGACGGAGGTGGTTACAATAAAACTTGATGGCGGAAAATGTTGATCTCGACGAGAAGAACAAGAATCAGTACGAACAAGGTCGCTCCGACACGTAAAAGTTTGATTTTCGGCGCCCCACAATCTTGTAAACACGCAACGAAGTCGCATCTTTGAAGGCCATTATCTCCCGGACGGAGGTGGTTACAATAAAACTTCATGGCGGAAAATGTAGATCTCAACGAGTAGAACAGGAATCAGAACGCACGAGGTCGCTCCGACACGTAAAAGTTTGATTTTAGGCGCCCCAAAGTCATGCGCAGGCGCGCCACAATTTTGTTTATGCGTGACGAAGTCGCATCTTTGAAGGCCATTATCTCCCGGACGGAGGTGGTTACAGTGAAACTTGTTGGCGGAAAATGTAGATCTCGACGAGTAGAACAGGAATCAGTACCTACAAATCTCTCTGCTATTGATTTAAGCGTTTTTGGCATTGTATAGTCCGTTCGCGTTCGGTATGCCCATGGGGGAATTTTGTGGCCGCAATTTTGTGGCCACAATCACGCTCGTAGATAAGACTAGCAGATAAGACTAGCCGGCGCGGTCCCTGATGCTACACCACAGGCTGGTGCTTGTGGAGCACCGACTGTACCGGCGCACAGACGAAGTCCAAAGTCGCGCAGTGTGAGCTCGACAATATGAGTTGAAACTTGTCACATGGATTGAACTGAAATGTATTGAACTGAACTTTTAACCTCTGGTATACCGGTTTTAACTAAAAACCGGTAAAAACAAGTTCATAATCTACCCAATCTTCATACGCAAATCACTTAAATCTTTCTCAAACATTACTAGCGACTAGATTCCAAGTGCAGATCACGGGTATTCCTGCATCTATACTTCCTTCCACCCGGGAGTTCGTACTTGCGAGTATTTCTTCGCAAGAATTTTACAGTGTGCGACTATATAAGCCCCAGGTTACTGACACAGACCAGTTCTCGTATGACATCTATCGCGTGAGTGTCGCCCCTCGGTCTCAGTGCTACTCAGTAGTGACCCTCGCGTTGTCATTACCGCCCTGTGCACGTGAACTCTACCCACCACGGTCTGATCCTCACCAGAACCTGAGCCACCAAGTAATACAAGGGTCACCCGTGATAAGATAACCATAACTATGCAACGGAAAGCCAGCCCAGCCCTCCAAGTAGTATCCGCGCTTGAGCACCTCAGATTGGTCGGGCCTAAAGAAAACACGATAGGGAACAAAGGGGAATACGACGAGAAGACGAAATCAAGATTAAGTTCGGTAGTCGACTTTTGGCATTCTTGTGACATATTAACCACCTCCTTCTCGTCTTCCATCAGCAATACCTTTGCGACCATAAAGTACGGAATGCGAAAAATTACTAAAAGTCGATCTAAAGCGACTGACCGGGTAGTTAAAGCATCACGACCTGGAAGAGGAGCGGAGTCACAAAACAGCGCACACTGCGTCACAACTTGGCTTGGTGTGTTCCCCGCCACGCTCTGCCGGGGAAAAAGAAGCATCATGACACCCTTCACTCCCCAAGTGCACAGTGGCCCCCATCACGACAAGGAGCCGTTCGGACTCGATCATGCCCCCCCCCCCCCCCCCCCCAACCCTTTTCACCAAATTCCGTCGACTCGTCGTGGTGGTGGTGGATGCTCGGATCAAGCCCGAACGGCTGTGGTTCCGGTTCCGGAGTCTTTTCGTCCACTGATAGGGTACTTCACTGAAGCGAAGAGAGAAGAACAAGCGTACCTCCAAAACAGGAAGTAAGGGAGGGGGGAGTGCTGAACGCGGTGCAGAAAATTGCGATTTCGGATGGGCGCGACTGCTATCTAGTCTCGTAATGCGTAAGCAATCGCTCCCAACCGCGAAATCGCGATTTCTCATACCGCGTCTAGCACTCCCCCTCCCTTACTTCCTGTTTTGGAAGCACGCTTGTTTTTCTCTCTTCGCTTCAGTGAAGAACCCTATTCCGTCCCAGCAATAGTGCCGAAACGGAAGTCGATAAGACGGCAAGAAGGAGGAAACATCCGTCCCCTCGCCTGCGCGGTGAGAGGGGGAACCGCCTTCTAACATTCTCACGCAGGCGAGAGGACGAGGGATTTTTTCTTCTTGCCGTCCTCCCCACTTCCGTTTCGGCGATCTCCGGTATACACTATTCACTGTTATACCCTACTTGGAATGCACTTTCTACCGCAATCAAGACAATGATACCACGCGACCTAACACGAGTTCAAATAAGTGATGCGTGGGTGGACGATCACAACCCGACCCCGTCACTCACCGCAACTGAGCGCACGCAGCGACCAACCGAGCGATGCCGTTGAGCAGCGAGAAGTCACCGTCCTGCACGTTGTGGTCTTCACCAGACGCCGCGTAGCTACACACGGAACACTCTCGTTCGGCACGGCAGCGGGGACGCACCGAACTGACGAGGAGCTGTGCTGCTGCCGATGTGCTTTGCTTGCTGAGCTCCCCTTCCCCTCCTCCCTCCCGCACTGAACGGGGCAGGAGTTGGGTTCGGCCGCCTGGCAGGGACGGGGGAGGGGGCACGAGAGGGAATACCCTAGGCGCCAGGGTGAGGGACGCGCGGGACTGGAGGTACCCAAACGAACAGTGACGCTTCGGTGTCTGAAAATCTCCTCTCTAAGGGGTCAATAGAGTATTCCAAAGATCCCCAAAATGGAACTGGAGAAGACGGCAAGAGGAAGACAACATCCGTCCCCTCTCCTGCGCGGGGAGAGGAGATATCTGTTCCCCTCCCACCGCGCAGACGAGGGGACGGATGTTTCCGTTTCTTGCCGTCTTCTCCACTTCCGTTTTGGGAGTCTCCAGAATGCTCTTTTGGCGGAATGCCGCCCAATCTGGTCACACTGCGGCAACACCTCCCCGCGCAGGCGATCGGACAGAGATGTTGTCTGATTCTTAGCGTCTTTTCCACGTCTGGTTCAGGATTCGCTAAAATACCCTATTGACCAGCACCTAACCGCACCTCGGTACACTCCGTGGGTCCTACTTACATTGGTGTTAAGGTGGTATGGGACGGACAAACCCTGTCAAAAGTTGGCGAGGGAACGAAATCACACAGGTTTGATATGAAGGCATTTTTGGTATCAAATAGGTGATGATCCCGAGCGAGAATAGTCGGATAGACCGTTAAATATAAAATTCACACAATCCCTATGGATTTATTAGAGAATTTCGCGATTTTCGAGTTACTTGACAGCAACTTTTGGATGGGAATGCCGCCAGGTCCGTGATTCTGAAACGTATACGCACCAAATTTTGTGCATAATGACGAATTTCTATTCACCAAAACATCATCGCCCTTGTAAACAAAAGAAAAATTGCTACTGACTCAATGAAAACAGATAGCCTAGGTCCACCCGTTAGCTTGAAAGTCTGAGGTAAAGGTGGCTTTATTTTTGTGATAAACTTGGCAACAACGGTACTGGCAGCCCTGCCGGAGCGGCTGCTGGGTCGCCATTCGAGTTTGTTGACGTGTAAGGGCTTGAATTCTTACGTGAAGATTAGTGCACCGGTAGAGAAACGTAACTATGGCCCAAGTAAAATCATGTGGCGCTCTTTCGCGGCGTTGGAAAGGAAAGTTGTGTACGGAGAAGCAATACGAAAAACATCTGCGGGCATCCTTAATGGGACAGTCAAGAAAATTGCCGCAAAGTCCTGAGAATAACCCCACCACTGCTTCGTCGAGCCGCAGTCCCGTCAGTCCAACCCAGCCAGAAAATATTGAAAATTTCGCACCAGTTGACGAGGCCATGCCGGATTTTGCGACGAATTGTTGAAATACCTGTCCTCGCGAAGTATCTGTGGTGCGGATCTTGCAAAGAATGTTTGTCCCTGGAAAACATTGTCGGCGAGTCTAGACGGGGGCTAGGCTCTGTTTTCAACGTTCTCTGCCACAAATGTCTGCTCATCAACCAAGTGCCCACTGGAAAACAGCATCCTGATGCAGCTGGCAGGCTGACTTGCTTTGATGTGAATGCAAAGGCCGTTATGGGTAAGCTATAGTTTTGGACTGCAACCATAACCTAAAATGCTACCAGTGCTGTCAGTAGCCTAAATTCTCACAGAAATTTAAGTGTTATATTTGGGTTGCAGGAACGGTTGATTCTGGCTGTGCATTCAAGCAAATTGCCACTTTGTTTTCGACCATGAATATGCCAGTCATGGATTTCAAGACATTCAAGAAATACGAGGACAGAATTGGAGCCCATTCGGAAGCCGTTGCGAAGGACAGTTGCAGAGAGGCAGCTGACAAGGAGCGAGAAGCCACTCTAAAGAATATTGACTATCTTCAGAAAATGCTGTGAGTTCCAAGCCATCACAACTGTAAGCAGGTCAAAAATGTTTTGATGCTTGTGGTGACCGTGACAATTGCTTCCCAAAGCTCCCCAAGTATTTCTCGATGACAGTCAATGATCAGCATCCGAATCTGAGCACAAGGCTATAAGATGCATTTGAACAACTGTGCTAATAGTCTTTTGACGTATTGCTTAGTTACCTAACCATTAGCTTTATTTTTTAAATATTTTATGTGATAATATTTACCAAAATAATTTCATTTATTTCTTTGAGTCCGATATTTTTTCTTATTTTTTTTTCAACTTTTTTTTATGACTAATAAAAGAGCTGTGATAAAATCAAGCAATCTAGTCGCCACTAGTCATTTCTCTCAAAGCGTGGAGAAAATATCAAATCATTTTGACATGCTTGATGATGATGTGATGTTCACCTCTGCTTAATATTTGTACCTGTTGACTGAAAGGATGAATAAAAGCAAGTGGAGAAAAATTGGTATCTTTCCATTGTTTTCACCTTGTTTTCTATGCCTTCCACAGACCAGACAATCATCCAAAAGATTTCATTACACCAGGAGCCACAACTAGCACACATCAAGAACAGGAGCTACAACCTGATGATGAGATATTTTTAGGAGAAGCTGGTGGTCACACTGAAGCAGCTTCAAATAACCCGCCGTTAGTTTCATGGATGTAGTCAATGTTGTAAGGTTAATGGGAGGCTATGATATGGCATGGGGTATGCGTGCTTCTGGCAGAATATATGACAGCCCGAATGGTTTTGGTGTGCTTATGGGTGGACTGACAGGATTGGTTTTAGATTTTAGTATGTGCAATAGATTGTGTAAGAAATGTAGCTCAGGGCATTATCCATCTCATCATAACTGCAGATTAAATTATTGGGGCAGTGCAAAGGGAATGGAGGCCCATGTAGCAAAAAAATTAGTAACAGAAAGTGAAAATTTAAAAGAAAAAAAATTTAGAAGTAGGAATTTTTGTTGGTGATGATGACAGTTCGGCCATAGCAGCATGCAGAGAAGCCTCAGACCACCAAATTATAAAGCAGTCAGATGCAAACCATACCAGTAAGGGAGTTAAATCAATTTTGTATGATACATATTTCTAAAAAGCATGCAGAAATGAATACAGAAACAATTCTGTACCTGCACCGCTGCTTCACTTATGCTGTTGCCCAAAATAAGGGCAACAGCAAAACCATGGCTGCAGCTATAAAAAGCATTCCGCATCATGCTTTTAATGACCACCAGTTTTGTGGGCAGTGGTGTGGGTACCAAAAAGACCCAGAAAATTATGAACATAGGATAATTATTGGTGGTTTTCAAGATATAAATTTAAAAACTGCTCTAATAACTATTTTTGATAAATTAGCTTCCAATTCTCAGAAATTTTCAGCCGGTGCATCTAGTAATAATAATGAGAGTTTTAATTCAATGATGGCAAGTAGGTGACCAAAATCTAGGTGCTACAGTCAGTCAGCTTCAGCTGATTACAGGTTATCTGCTACTGTGGGCAAAAAAAGTATTGGACATGGTTATAGCCAAGAAGTGTTGACTAATTATGGCTTAAGCCCAGGTTCACCCTTCCACACTCAATTTGTTTCAAGAGGTGATTTTACCTCATCCAAACGGCTAGCACTTAGTAGACTTCCGAAATTTAAAAGAAAAAGAACAGTTCAGAAAAAAAACAGAGCTGCACTTTCTCATAGGAAAGAAGCAGCAGAGGGTGTAACTTATGAGTCAAATGTAGCCTTGTTATCTGACCCAGGACTTGATGATGTGGAAGCTGGTGTCGGAGTTTTAGGAAAAACTTTTGGGGAAGAAGAAAATTTAATTGTTTTCTTTGAATTAGAAACAACAGGGTTAGGAGCTGATGCTGACATTTTACAGCTGGCTGCCAAAAATAAAAATTTAACTTTCAGCACCTATATTAAAAGTAAAAAAATTATTCCAATAACTGCAACTGACATTCATGGTATAACAATTTCTGGTGGTGCCGTTTTTAAACATGGTGTTATGGTGCAATCTGTACATCTCCGCCCTGCATTTACAAATTTTCTTGCTTTTTGGCTGAGCGATTAGCGAAGCCAGTTACTTCACTGGGGTTGAAAAACTTTTTCTGTCTGTCTGTGTGTGTGTGTGTGTGTGTCCGCACTACTCCTCCTGAACGGCTCGGCCGATCTGGCTGAGATTTCGCAGGGTTATGAGGTATGTCCTTGGCTCGCCACACGCCGAATTTCAGCTCTCTATCTCGAACAATTTAGTCGTACTAACGAAAAAACACAAAAAAACGGCAGAAAAAGTGCAACTTTTTGGTGACTTTATATTTCAGAGACATTTTTACATGGTTTCGTATGTTTTTGAAGGTGCCGATGACGAAAATGAAATCAATTTCGACCCCTGACCAAACTTTTAACTGCAAATTGGCTACCTTGGCCCGAATTTACTAACATAATGAACTTTGACCCTTCATCTTGAAAAAAGGGGGTCGACCGACTAAAAAATTTTATTGCAGATTTCGATAGGTCTCGGCAAGACCTTTTCAAAGAGGGGTCGGAAGGGGGTCTAGGAGCCTGACTTCATCAGTTGGCCGAATCAGGATCTTGGGAAAAGGGGATCGACCGACAAAAATTTTTTATTGCAGATTTCGATAGGTCTCGGCAAGACCTTTTCAAAGAGGGGTCGGAAGGGGGGTCTGTGAGCCCGCCTTCATGTATTGTGAAAATTGGTGCAACAGCCATGTTTAGCACATTAACTTTGGCACAGTGGGAACACGAGAGCGGGCCTCAGTCCTGATGATACATCAATAAGTTTGCGCTTTACCTCCACGGGGTATGAGGTGCGAGGACCGAAGGCCCGACAGACGGCCGCCGATTTGGCCAAGCCAGGTCTGGTGCGAGGGCCGAAAAAGGACCGAGAAGAATCCGCCAGCAGGCCAAGCTGGTATCGGCCCCTGTCGAACTGAATTGCCGGCGCAGCGAAGCGGAGCTGCCTACTTGGTTCAACGGAAGGGCGCGCCCTAGCTTGTATACTTCGACCATTCATCACGTACTGCACTACTCATTGCCTCAATGAACCCTTCGAACAGCTTGCCGAAGGCAAACAGGAAGCGCCGCAGGCCAAGGTAGGTGTAACGCCAGGCGTGGATTGTCGAAACTGGCGCAGCATCGCGAAGCCTGTTACGACAAGACACGGTCTGGCGTAAACCTACCTTGTTTAAATAAAATGAACTGTAAGGTTGTGTTGGCCTCTCATAATTTAAATTTTGACGGACCAAGATTTGTCCGTAACATTACACATTTATCCATGGTCAGTGATTTTACATCAGTTATCAAGGGAATGGTTTGCACTCTTACAACTTATCAAGGGTAGTACTGGGAGGAAAGCAGGTAATAGTCTAGGGTTTTTGGCAGAATGGTTCAACATCACTTTTTCAGGGGCCCATGATGCTGTGAGTGATGTTGAAGTTTTAGAAAAAAATATTTCAAAATTAGAGTTATATTCATTATTATTAGAAAAGGCTGAGGATTTTGACAAGTTAGTTAAAAAGTATGCTCACCAAGCGCTCATTAATAAAAATTTAGTATCAGTTGCAACATTAGTTAGAATCATCAGCACAGAAATTAGGAAGAGGATGGTACGACAGAATATAACAATTGACAGTTTGAAAGCAGCATTTAGAGAAACTGGAGAGGATGGTGTTCGGCAGCTGTTAACAATAGAAAGAGATGGATTATCAGCTGTTACTAAACACAACCCTACTATAAATAAAATTTTAACCTGGCTCCAAAGTAATTTAGGTGATTCAATTTCTGTTCCTACCACTTTTCAAAATTCTGTGGAACCTGCGTGAATAATATTGCCACAAATAGTAACCCTTCTGATTCTGACCTTTTACATGAGATATTTGAGATGGCTGGCGATAATCTTGTTGATGATTAATGCCTAAATTTGTATGAATGTTAGGGGTTTTTGTGTTAACTCTGCACATTCCATTACTGTGGTAAAGCTGCTGATTTCAGGAGCTTTTTAATTGATTTTTGTGTGTAAACTGCACATTTTTGTTTATATGGCGTAGGTTATTATTCCTGTTATTATTCCTGTTGCCATGATTATATGGAAGCGGTATCTACTCCCCGCTCCAAGGAACCTTCGCTCTTGGTGTGTTGTTTTCATAATAAAATAAAAATATTTTCAAATGATCTTCTGTGATTACTACTTCAGATCGACCCCTGTTCACTATACTGGCGTACAAAAGCCCAGTCAATTCCTGGCAATTGAAATCAAAACAGCTCACTCCACCAACGCTCGGTCTCCCGTCCCGTACTTCAAATCAGCGGCGCGCAGGCTCTGCGGGGGAGCGATGGGAGGCGGGGCCGGGCGGGGGCGTCGAGGGGGTGCGCTGTTGCCGCGTGGGCGGAGCACTGGAGCCCCGCGAACGTCACCTCGTCATGTTAGACGTGCTATAAGCATGTAACGAGACAGTAACTCTGTCTAAACTTGGGACCCACCAAAGCAGCTTAGCACAGGCTATCGACAAACGAAGTTTCGTCAATATCTATAATTCGGAAGAGTTCCGAAAGTAAAAGTGATCACGCCCCGGCAGTATTCCCCCATTCCCCCATAAGAGCGCGTGTTAACTCGATCACCTGATATCTCTTGAACCCTTCAGACAAACCATTTGCGATTTTGCACAGTGAGAGTTAACGAGTTTTCGTGTCTGTCTGCAAACTTTCATGAATTTCTACAATTTTTTAGGAACGTCCCATACCACCTTAAGCTGACGGCGAGGGGCACCACTAACACCAACCCAAGCGATCTCTTCACCAACACTCGCACTGGACGTGCCTTCCTGCCCGGGCTGACTCATCGCACTGAGAGCAGTCGCTATCTAATCAGAGGGAGAGCAAGCAGTTTGACGCGACACATCTGCAGTGGGCAATCTAACACCCAGCAGGATAGATACGATACCTTTGCTCCACTCCGAAAGAACTGAAACGGAGCGGACGGTAAAAGACTGTACCTTAGCCCCCCCCCCTCCCCCTCAAAGTGCGTTACACACACGCGTTTGATCTCTCATAATTAACACTTTACTGAATGCATGCCACTTTAGAGAGAGATAAAGTGTTTTTTCGGTAATAGAGTATTCCGGAGATCCCTGAAACGGAAGTGGAGAAGACGGCAAGAAGAAGGAAACATCCGTCCCCTCGCCTACGCGGAGAAGGGAGATGGCGGTCCCCCCTCTCAACGCGCAGGCGATGCGGGGATCTCCGGAATACTCTATTGTTGATTTTTTGCAACGTTTCTTCGGGTGTAGCGACTTTAATTGAAAAGATAAAAAAATCTAAAAACAGCTTTGGATTTTTTGGTGTCTTCAAAAAATTTCGGCCGATTTTTACTCGTTCTGTGCCTCTCACTTCACATCCCAGATAGAAGGAACATGAACGAGTATTGTGCTTGGTAAGGTGTAAGGGAGGATGGGGCACCATGAGCACCGGGGCGCCATGACCACCCCCCTCTATCTCTAGAACCATGTGACCGACGGCAATCGGTCAACCGGACTGTCAACAGAATCAGTTTCTCACTATTTTTAACCAAAGCCCAACCTTGTAACGTAAAAGGTAAAATCACAGCACCTCGTCAAAATTTTCGCTACTGCGTTTTAGCTAACTTGGGCATTTTTCAAATGTGGGATGTTTTTTCTCACCATCACATCCTAAGAGATATGCTCAATGTTGTTGGCTTTTCTGAAAGGGTCGGATGTCAGGCAAAATATCCAGCATGACATTATGATCTAAGTGGCTTCTCACCTTCTTAGGAAGCCTAAGAGTCGCAACGTGCATCTCGGGGAGCCATGATCACATGACCTTTAAATTTAAACAAAACGACCAAATCAAAATCTGCTTACAAAAATGGATTTCTCTTAGCAAAACCAACAAAAAGTGTTAACACATGTTTTACCCTTGGATGACAAATGTAAGCGTTACAGCGTTACACGTTTTTGAAACGTCCGTTTTGAGGGAGTTTAGAACTTTTGAAGCTTTGAACGTTTTCGAAGTTCTTTTTTCAATCGGCGAGACTGGAGTGCTGGTAAAAGACAGCTACGGAAATAATTGCAATGAGAACCTGTAAAAAATTACACTTCTTGGGCAGAAAAATGACTTTGGGCGTGGTACCCCATAGGGTGGTCATGGTACCCCATATAGGGGGTACCATGACCACTTTACACTTTTTTCTTCCAAAGTGCTCTCTGAGCAAGCTCTACGTGGCAGACACGTTCCAATGGGTGGAAGAGGTACTTAATGGTCCAAAGAATCACCTCATGCCGTGAACTCAAGTTTTCGAACCACAGGGCGTGGTTGAGGGAGCGACGAAAAAAAAGTGGTCATGGTGCCCCAGCCTCCCTTAATTTAGGGACCACTTTAATCTCAAAAACGGTATAGAAGATACAAGTATGTGTATGGGCTTATAAGAAAGGGCCGTTCACTGTGATCATTTAGTAACTAGGTAGGAGGTACGCCAGTCGTAATCTCCGCGTAACAGGCTTCGCTCACTGACGTTAGAGCGCGCCGGTTAACGCTACGACTACGCCCAGGCTCCCCTCCTACCTAGGCCTGCCGGCGGCCACCGGGGCCTGCGGCCCCGAAATTCTGCGGGGTAATATCTTCCTCTTGCTTCGTGCTCAGATTGGAGAGAACTCCGATTCGGAGTTAGAGGTCGACCAACCCAGTTCGCAAAACTGACCAAACCAACCGTAACCTAACCTAACTTCACTGGGGAAAGGTACTATTCCGAGTAGGAGCTGCAACAAACCTCATTGGCAAAACTAACCAAACCAACCGTAACCTAACCTAACTTCACTGGGGAAAGGTACTATTCCGAGTGTGAGCTGAACAAACCTCAATGACAAAACTAACCAAACCAAACGTTACCTAACCTAACTTCACCCCCTGATCTTTCACCTCGACTACCACATATTCCCCGTTCGCGTCTTTGGCGTTTTTGACAAAATTTTGCAAACTCTTTCGACTTGAAATACGTAACAGAACGAGCTATCGAGACCGGACCAAGTTTAAATGAAAGCTTTTTATGTTGGCAACAAAAAAGTAACTTGTAATAAGGGGTCCCAGACTGCCCCTTATAGTAGTATGGGGGCCCCTGGTCTCTGGTTGCCTACCCTCCAGGGGCAGGGGCAACCCGCAACCAGGAGCCCTCCCCCCTCCACTCTCCTCGGCTGCCCACCTTCCAGGGGCTACCCGGTCCTGCTCAAGCATGTCGCAGCAGGTTTCAACTTGTCCGCCGGCGGTCTGTCCCACGTATCAAAATGTCCGCAAGACGAGGCGTGCTCGAACCTCCGACCCGGGGGCTTAGGAGATAGCGCGTTATCCAGTGCGGCCGGCGCGCTGCCCTGGCAGCGATGTTACACTGTACGACCACTTTGGAAGACTGGCTTTCGCTCTGCGCGCGCGTCGCATCAGCTTGGCACGGCGCGGCACGGCTCGGCACGGCGCGGTGCGGCGCGTTCATAATACCGTATTTTTCGTAGGAGAAGGATAGGAAAAAAGCACACATCAAAAAAAAAATTTTTAGAAAATTTTATTTATTAGAAAAATCAGTTTATTTTACATGTTTTCGACGTCTGCTACACGTCTGTGATTTCTTACATCATTCTTCCACTACACGCGAGTTAAAGGCGGAAATGATTTCTTCGTAACTCTCAAACAAGGCACCCCATGCTGTCAGGCCACAATACACTTGTGAGAATTGTTGTATTCCGTAAATTTCAGGATAGCAGTCACATCGCTCTATGAGAATGAACGGTTTGTTTCTGAGGTGGGTGAACGTAATTGTGTGTGAAGGCAGTCTAATATAGCTGCCTTCGAATTCCTCTCTGCTGCCTCTCAAAAACGAGTCAATTCTCTTGTATATTGATTTACTAGTTCTTGAACGTTTTAAAAACAGTTTGATTTCGGAGTACAAAAAAGTTTCTAAAAGTTCGTGTCCTTTCCTCCAAATCTCCAGTAAGTTTCTGGGTGATCCTGTTCGAAGAACTAGGTGTTTTAAAGTGTTGGTGTTTAGAGATACCCGTAGGAGCTCCATGTTTTTACTTGTCTGAGCGACGTGTGAAAAGTGTGACTTTCTCCCAGCGCAGATCAGCTTTATGAATCCGTTCTGTACACTGTTAAAAAAAAAAAAAAATGGCTGCATCGCTAATGGTTAGTAGGGATTATGATAAGAAGAACAAAAATCATGTTGAAAAAGAAATTTTATTTTACATAACGTACAAATCTTAAAATTATGACAAAAAAATTCTTACATGGGACTTGATTTCTTGGCGACAAATAGCACACTAATCTAAAGATGCAATACAATTAACGCATGACATTAAATGTCCGCATGGTAAAGCTGCTACAGTAAGCTCTGCTGTGAGACAAATTTTACATGACAGACGAATTGTTGAAATATTTTCGTCATCTGATACAAGGTCTGTTTGGCATGCTTTATCGTTATCATTCTCTTGAAGTACTGTGTTCACAAATTCACTGCCTTTCAATAGAAGAAGATTTGAGCAATGTGGTGAATACTTTGCATGTTCGACGTGTACTGAATCCTCGGGGCTCCAGTCCCGCAACCCTAGTCCACATTGGAAGCAAATGCAACACTCTGAACGACCAGTGTAAAAAAATCCAGCTGAAGCTAATTCTTTGGATGTTATCTTAAAGCCAAGAGGCCATTCTCTAAAAGAGTTTTGTCTGTTTCCATGCAAAGCGTATTTTGGGTAGACTGGTCTAGTTTTTGGTACTATTCCATTAGTATCAGGTACACTGTTAGTATGTTTTCGCTAATAAACGACGTCTATCACCGATATTTCGTCAGATTCAACATCTGTGTCCTCTTGTGTCGATCTCCATATGTCTGTAAAGAATTCGAATGCGTCTACTGCGTTGTCACTTATAGATTGTGGAATATCTTCGGTGCTGCTCATGTTTGAGAGTAGGTGCGCTCGTGGTTCAGTGTTTGAGTTTGTGTGACGAGATCTGCTCTGTGCGAGCCTTATATTGGCCGAGGTTCTCCCCTCCCCTCCACCCCGCGCATCCCCCAGGGGGCTGCATATCTAACGGTATTCCTCCCTCCGGCATGTTACAACCTGCCCAGCAATTTGAAGTTCGCAGAACAAGCAGATGTTTGCACTTGTAAGTGGTCGGGCATCCAAGCCATGCTGACACAATAGGAAAATTAGCTCTCTGCAGATAAAAATCAGGGTGCGTCGTGGGTGTCACTTCGGAGAAAGAGATTAGCATGGACCGCACCGCAGGAGCGGAGCCAGGTGGTCGAGCTGTCCCCCGGGCGGGGGGGATTAGGCAGGTACAGTCCGGTGCCGCACTCGCTAAATTGTATTTCGTCGCCAAACTTCAAATTCGCCAGAACAAGTTTCGTAAGATTGAGTGTGGTCGTTATCGTCATTTTTCGGAGATATGATCAAATATATGCCACAACTGATTAATAAAAATACAAACAGCAAGCCAAGCAAAACAGCTTCATAATATTCCATGTCAGCGTTCAAGTGACATGGAATTTCTGTCTGATTTGTGTTGCAAACTATTATAGCCATGGTGTAGCCTCGTAGGAAGATATGTGTGCTTCGTTGCTCCTCAAAATGTCTAATGATTACAATTTTGAGACAGCGACTATTTTATCCCTTTTTATAAAATATGAAAGCTTTTCAACAATAATCCATATGAAGAAAATAATCAAAGCAGAAGCTATGGCAATTATGTATCCGAAAAGTTTGATCCCGGAGTGGGAGTCCGTAAAATTGTCATACCACGTTTTGTTATGCATCGTGCTTGTTCTTTTCAAATTTTCGCGGGCAGAAGGACAAGACGGAAGAGAAGGTAAGTTCCTTAGGTGAAAGTTCGTTCCTAAACGATAATTTCAGGAAGACTGACCAGAAAGTGACCTGTCTCCTAGAGGGCGCTGTGATCTGTTGTCACCCCCTCCCTCCCCTAATTTGCGATCGGCCCTGTGAGCTGGACCTTCGGCGCGGACATCATCAGTCCACTGTTAGAGCTGACGATGGAAAGCCCTACGCTAAGTCTGAGCTGCTCGCCCGTCGCCGGCTCCAGTGGAGCCAGGATCAGGTCGGCGTCCTGCTCGTCGACAAGCTCGGACTCGAGCACCAGCACCAGCTCCTGCAGCACCACCACCAACAGCTCAACAAGCTCTGACTCGAGCATCAGCTCCAGTAGCACAAGCTCCAGCAGCTCCAGCTCCTGCAGCAAAACCACCACCAGCAGCCGCAGTAGCAGCAGCTCAGCCGCCAGGAGCAGCGCACCGGCGGCGCGGGACAGCGCAGACCCCCGTCCGCTAACCCCCATGGAGGTGGACGGCTCCCCCCGCTGCGGGGATGTGGAGATGATCTCGTGGCGGGGGACACCGTCGCCGCGCGAAGAGGAGAGGATGTCAGTGGGCGAGCCGGCGATACTAGATGTGGTGAGTCTCAAGTCTTGTCCTTCCCTAGTGCGCGCATGATTCCGTACCAGTGTTTCCAGTGAGAAGTGCATCGGTGTCGATCTGATTTTGACTCCAAAAATCGCCAAATTATCGACGTCGAATCGACTTTTCATGAGGGGTTGGACGCGTTCTTTGTCAAATCCCATTAGTGTTCGTAAAACGGTCGAATATTAGTCTGATGTATGCATTTGTTTTCACGGGCGCAGCCGGAAAAAATTTCGGTGGGGGATGTCATGTGGGTTGCCTACCCTAAGGCGTGCTCACGCCGGGGGCGACCATGCATGCTAGCTACGGCCTAGCTTGGTTTCACATCATTGTTTGCGTTCGTTAGTCTACTAGTTTCATGTTCATTTTGAGTGGAAATTGGACTGTTGCACGTGTGTGGTTTCATATCTGTGTCCCCGCGAGAAGTGCATCGGTGTCAATCTGATTTCGACTCCAAAACCGACAAAATATCGATTATCGTCGTCGATTCGACGTCGATTCGATTTGTTATGGGACTGCACGTGCATGATGCCATTTCAGTGTTCTTTGTGCACGCACGAATCGCTCGGAGTATCGTGTTGTGATAAACTATTCTGTTAAGACACTCCTTCTCTGTGTGTTTCAGGCACCACGGAGATTCATGCTCCAGCCTCCACCGCCGTGTGCTGACACGGAGGAGAAGGTGCGTTGGCACCCGATGCCCCTACCCAGCGCCCTCACGGGGTGGTGTAAATACCACCCGTTGTAAATATTTTTTTAGTTGTAATTATTTTATTCGACATTTTTCACGGGGTTGGTATGGGGATGGCTCAGTTCGCCTCCTGGCAAAGGGCCGACACAATTAACTATTATTTAAACCAATTAAAAACTATTTATTTTCTGTCGGGGGGGGCGGAGCTCTGGTGATGGAGGGGACACCGAGCTGCGTCGACACAAATTCATACATAAATAATAAATAAATAATTAAAATATTTATTTTTAGTTTCGTTTTAGTTTTTTTTAATTTGTGATCTCGCCGAGTGACAGGCCCTCTCGGGCGCCCGCCCGAACCCCCAGCGGAAGAGACTGCGAGGCTACTGCGGCGGTGGTATGAGAAATTCACCAGTCAGCGCCCCGGATGTGAGTTTGGTGAGTGTCCGGCGGGCTTTTTGAATTCGTACTGTCGGCAGCGTATCCGAAATCGATGCCGCGGTGCGTTAAAATACCTGTACACAGCAAACTGCCGCTGTGTGCAATGTTGTTCTTTTTTTTTTCTCTTCCCGAACGAAACACAAGGCGCCGGCGACTTCAAATGACCCGGGGGTGGTGGCGGCGGCGGTCGCCTTTTGCACACCCAGTGGGTTGCAAGACCTGAGTGTGGAAGCCTGACAATCCCTTTAGCGAGGCCCTCGCGACGAGCCTCTCCTGTCAAACTGCACGGGAAACCGTCGCATGTTCCAATGCAATGTCGCGAATAGAGTGGAGGCCGATCTTTTACAAAAAGGGCCAGTCCGTCTGCAGACAGCTTGCTAGACAAGCCTGAGATGCTGACGAGCATTTGGTTGCCTACACGTCGGCGCAGCGAGGCGAAGCCACTCGTTTCTTCATTTCATATTTTTGTTGTTTTTTTTTTTTTTTTGTTGCGAGGGGATTCCCCGCATGCGGATGTAGGGGGATTGTAGGGGATTGTTGTCAAGGAAGCAGTTTCAGTGCTGTTTCATTGGCGTGGTTTTCGAAATGGCTTCTCGTGGAGATGCGTTCGGAGGCCCGAGGCGAGCTCAAAGAGTCCTTCTGAACGAGTGCCGAGCATGTGTAGACGTAGGTACCAGTCAGTGCGGTTAGCACATGCGCGGTCAGCGGGCTGTGTGGCGGCAGAAGAGGCGCGGCAGCGGCTCCGCATCCGTAGCATCCGAGCCACCCTCCAGGTCCCTATCCAGGACCAGGCGGTCATCGGGGGCAGCCTTGGGCAGCCTCTGGGAATTGGGCGGGGGGGGGGGGGGACGCGGAGTACGCCAAGGCCGGGTACCACCGCACCGGACCCGCCACCGCCTCGCCGCGGCGTCCCACTCCAGGGCAAAGGCCATCACCGTGGGCGTCGCATACGCACTTGCGCAACTCGTCTTACTGTCGCCATGAACGTGACAAACCGCAGTGGAGGCTCTAGATGTGATTTGGGTAATGCGAGGCCACTCATGAGACGCGTGATCAATGAACATCGCAATCCAAATCCTTCCTGTGTGTGGGGGAAGTCCCCCCCCACACACACGCACACCTTTCTCTTTACTCCCTTGTGTACCTTTGTAAAGCTATGTGGGAGGGCCGGTTGGCCAAAGGCAAGGGCCCTCGTCTTCCTGCGCACCGGCTTCGAGCCACTGAACTAGGCCAGGCTTTCGACATCCCGAGAGGCTGCCTGCCTAAGCCCCGGTGGCTCGCGGTCGACTCGCGGTGCGCTGGTGAGTGGGGGCCCAGGTGAGTTTCCTCCGCCCGTACTTTGCAGATGTCGCTATTACGCACGCAGTCTGAGGGCATTCCTTTCCTTCCGACTGCACTGTATCCACCTGCCTCGCCAAGTAAGGCAAACTGGCTTCAATACGCTGTTTGCATTTTTCGCAGTGGATGTACTGAAAGCGAGGACGCCTCGTTGGGCATCCGTGCGTTATGCACCCCGAATGCACCTGCGCGCGGGGTGCCATGAAGGCATGGCAGCGGGCCCAGCAGGGAGGAGGTCACTGCTTTTCTTGCGCAAGGACTGTGGAGTGCCACTACTTTGCAGTTAGTTGACTAATTCAAAGAATTGTTTTCGTCGCTCTGCCACTCTCGCACCAACACTTGACGCCCAATGAGCGCGACAGCGACAGAGCGACGAAAATAATTCTCGGAATTAGTCAACTAACTGCAAAGTAGCGGCACTCCACAGTTCTTGCGCAAGAAAAGCAGTGACCTCCTCCCTGCTGGGCCCGCTGCCATGCCTTCATGGCACCCCGCGCGCAGGTGCATTCGGGGTGCATAACGCACGGATGCCCAACGAGGCGTCCTCGCTTTCAGTACATCCACTGCGAAAAATGCAAACAGCGTATTGAAGCCAGTTTGCCTTACTTGGCGAGGCAGGTGGATACAGTGCAGTCGGAAGGAAATGAATGCCCTCAGACTGCGTGCGTAATAGCGACATCTGCAAAGTACGGGCGGAGGAACTCACCTGGGCCCCCACTCACCAGCGCACCGCGAGTCGACCGCGAGCCACCGGGGCTTAGGCAGGCAGCCTCTCGGGATGTCGAAAGCCTGGCCTAGTTCAGTGGCTCGAAGCCGGTGCGCAGGAAGACGAGGGCCCTTGCCTTTGGCCAACCGGCCCTCCCACATAGCTTTACAAAGGTACACAAGGGAGTAAAGAGAAAGGTGTGCGTGTGTGTGGGGGGGGGGACTTCCCCCACACACAGGAAGGATTTGGATTGCGATGTTCATTGATCATGCGTCTCATGAGTGGCCTCGCATTACCCAAATCACATCTAGAGCCTCCACTGCGGTTTGTCACGTTCATGGCGACAGTAAGACGAGTTGCGCAAGTGCGTATGCGACGCCCACGGTGATGGCCTTTGCCCTGGAGTGGGACGCCGCGGCGAGGCGGTGGCGGGTCCGGTGCGGTGGTACCCGGCCTTGGCGTACTCCGCGTCCCCCCCCCCCGCCCAATTCCCAGAGGCTGCCCAAGGCTGCCCCCGATGACCGCCTGGTCCTGGATAGGGACCTGGAGGGTGGCTCGGATGCTACGGATGCGGAGCCGCTGCCGCGCCTCTTCTGCCGCCACACAGCCCGCTGACCGCGCATGTGCTAACCGCACTGACAGGTACCTACGTCTACACATGCTCGGCACTCGTTCAGAAGGACTCTTTGAGCTCGCCTCGGGCCTCCGAACGCATCTCCACGAGAAGCCATTTCGAAAACCACGCCAATGAAACAGCACTGAAACTGCTTCCTTGACAACAATCCCCTACAATCCCCCTACATCCGCATGCGGGGAATCCCCTCGCAACAAAAAAAAAAAACAACAAAAATATGAAATGAAGAAACGAGTGGCTTCGCCTCGCTGCGCCGACGTGTAGGCAACCAAATGCTCGTCAGCATCTCAGGCTTGTCTAGCAAGCCGTCTGCAGACGGACTGGCCCTTTTTGTAAAAGATCGGCCTCCACTCTATTCGCGACATTGCATTGGAACATGCGACGGTTTCCCGTGCAGTTTGACAGGAGAGGCTCGTCGCGAGGGCCTCGCTAATGGGATTGTCAGGCTTCCACACTTAGGTCTTGCAACCCACTGGGTGTGCAAAAGGCGACCGCCGCCGCCACCACCCCCGGGTCATTTGAAGTCGCCGGCGCCTTGTGTTTCGTTCGGGAAGAGAAAAAAAAAGAACAACATTGCACACAGCGGCAGTTTGCTGTGTACAGGTATTTTAACGCACCGCGGCATCGATTTCGGATACGCTGCCGACAGTACGAATTCAAAAAGCCCGCCGGACACTCACCAAACTCACATCCGGGGCGCTGACTGGTGAATTTCTCATACCACTGCCGCAGTAGCCTCGCAGTCTCTTCCGCTGGGGGTTCGGGCGGGCGCCCGAGAGGGCCTGTCACTCGGCGAGATCACAAATTTAAAAAAACTAAAACGAAACTAAAAATAAATATTTTAATTATTTATTTATTATTTATGTATGAATTTGTGTCGACGCAGCTCGGTGGCCCCTCCATCACCAGAGCTCCGCCCCCCCCGACAGAAAATAAATAGTTTTTATTTGGTTTAAATAATAGTTAATTGTGTCGGCTCTTTGCCAGGAGGCGAACTGACTCCATCTCGCTTATGTCATGTAACAGTTAATTTGATTCGTTCTGGTGCCTATCATTTTTTGAACCATGATTCAGGCATTGATCAAACTGGGAACCATCGAACCAATCATGAGCGAACCTCAACAGACTAGGCAGATTCAACTTAAGCCGGTGTTTGCCAAAAACGAGCCATCTATGGAGCTGATTGATCTCCAAGAACCTTGCTCTTCAGGAAATGATGCACATGTTCAGGAGTTCAGGGTGCTGTGTCCTGAGGAAAATTCAAAATTCCTACAAACCCTATCAGCAGGCCTTACAGAAGACCTCATCACCATCCCTGACTACTCGATGAGAATGACTGTAGCTGCAGCAGCTGCTTCAGCAGGTTGTTGTTTCACCATTTCAATGTCTTCATTGCGTCAAAGAATCTCATCTATAATTAATTTTGTTCTTTCCTGTTCCTTCTTTTACAAACAAATCCCATGCATTGGAAGCAGCTACCATGTCTGTGATTGATGCCCTAGAGGTAGCGAAAGAAGCCGAGCAATTTGAGGTCGAGATGCCACTGAAAAATCCACTGGTAATCCTCTACCTCACTATGACTGATGGAATGAGTCTGGAGCTGATTCAAGATCCCAATTACAGGGAACGGGAGAATAGTCTCAGGACTGAAATGACTAGACAGCCGGAAACCGTCGACACGCGGGCAAACATAACATTTGGAAGTTTAGTTTAAGCCATGGACAGACAGGAGCTTTAAGGTGGACCTTGGGGGGTGTCTGGACAAAGGGGAGCTGGATGGGGGTCTGGACAATTGAGGCTGGGGGGGGGGGGTCTGGACAGGTGGGGCTGAAGGGGGGTCTGGACAAGGGGCGCTGGAGGGGGGTCTGGACAAGGCTTCAGACAGACAGGAGATTTTTGGTGGACTTTGGGGGGGTCTGGGCAATGGGGGGCTCGACGGTGGTCTCGAGAAAGGGGCTGCAGGTCTCGACAAGTGGGCCTAACCTAATGTAATCTAATTTACTTCTGACAGATTTTACGCTATTCGCGGCAGATGTTGTTTGCAATAGATCTTTGGTTCTGGAAGGCTTCAGACAGACATAAGCAGGTCACAGGGGGTGAGTGGCGCTCCGCTGAGTTCGCTCGCTGCCGCTTGCGAACTCGCTCCGCGACTAAAGAAGATTGTAAGTATTAGCTCATTTCATTCATATACCATGTATGAACTTGACTGTACAAAAAAACGCAATGGAGGAAAACCTCAAAGTATATCTTCTCTTTGTGTCTGTTGCTTCTGCAGCTATTACGTGACTTCAAAAATCATCCTGATGCACCATTCATGGGGAAGGTGGGCATAACTGAGGCTTTGCTAACTGAATGGGTGTATGGCAATCCAGTTGTAAGAGGAAGTGCACAAATCAACCAGAAGCTGTGTCGCCTTTGGTCGTCATACTTTTTAAGAGAGGTGATCTCTAGCCCTGATCTTTTTGATGAGCTCTGTAAGGCACATGGATTTCACCGCCCAGATGCTGTCGACCTCATGCAAGTGCTGGCCACCAGGTGCCAGAACCTTACTGTTTTATGTGAGAAGCTAGGTCGATTCTGGTGGTATCCTCCCCTGGCAAAGAATCTTATTAAGAGTCTTTCCCACTCATGCGAAAAGCACCTTCGTCCCCTCCTCAAACTCCGTCATAAGACTTGTGTAGGTATAATACTGCAAATAAATCTAGTTCCTAATGGGTTCAATGACAGTAATTCTGAGCGGTTTATACATGGCTACTGTTTGTCATTTCCAGGAGCGTGCCAAAAATTTATTCGATGCGGGTTTGCAATCAATTCAGGATGTAGCTGCAGTATTTCCACCGACGCTCCTCTGTGAGAAAGTGCCTCACCTGAGCAAGTGGATGGCAGTGGAGATAGTACTAGATGCAAGGGTAAGTCCTTTACATGTCATTTGCCTTGAAATCGTCAGGTTTCTCATGCCCTGAAATCGCAGAGTCCTTGCAATATTTATTTTTGTGACCAACAGATCATTATCTCCTACGAGGTAGCGGTTCGTGCGGCTGAGGGTGCAGCTCTCAAAATGGCCCTGGAACGCTGAAGAAATACGCTACAATAAAGTTTTGTGATTTCTGTAAGCTAATCTACTTCAAGTCTTATTCAATCATTTTAAAAAAGGAAGAACTGAAAATTAATAATGAGTGAGGCGCTTGAAAGCTTATTAAATGAGACTGAATATTGTTTTATCTTTATGTGTTGTATTTGTCACCTAGTCGCTCTTGTAGATCTTGTCGGGTGACTCATTCAATCCTAAGAGGCATACGATTCTTTTTCTCCAGTCATGTAATAATTTTTATATTTAAGTTGATTTGTATTGGTAATAAAGAGTGCAAGAAGTGTTCTACAAAACTTTTTATTGAAAGATGTGCATGTTTACAGTCTGAAACACAATTTAACTCAGTCTTTCATAAATGGAACTTTAATCAACACGAATACACTGATTACAATGATCGAAGAACTAAATGACAAAATAAAACAACTAGTATTGAAAGATGTGCATGTTTACAGTCTGAAACACAATTTAACTCAGTCTTTCATAAATAGAACTTTAATTAACACGAATACACTGATTACAATGATCAAAGAAATAAATGACAAAATAAAACAACTAGTATTGAAAGATGTGCATGTTTACAGTCTGAAACACAATTTAACTCAGTCTTTCATAAATGGAACTTTAATTAACACGAATACACTGATTACAATGATCAAAGAAATAAATGACAAAATAAAACAACTAGTATTGAAAGACGTGCATGTTTACAGTCTGAAACACAATTTAACTCAGTCTTTCATAAATGGAACTGTAATCAACACGAATTCACTAATTACAATGATCAAAGAAATAAATGACAAAATAAAACAACTAGAGAAAAAGAAAGATAAACTCTCAAACACGAGAAGAAAACTAATTGGAAGTGCTTGGGTCGTCCATTCGTTTCACAAGGGCCCTCACCACCCTGCTCTTCGACTTAAGGACGGCCGTCCTGAAGGTTTTCTTGTGTTTGCTAATGTCTGTCACGGACAAGGGTGAGAGGTTCTCCCCGTCGTTCTTGCAGGCTTCCACTATGTCTAGCTTGTTGACACTAAGTACCTCTTCGTCAAGTGTGACATTCTGGTGTTCCACGGTGGCGTCAGTTGTCCAATTCCCTACGTCCACGGATGACTCATGGGCAGTCAGGCTACCGTCGGCCTCCTCCAGGACATGGAATGGGCTTCTCTCTGTCATACCGTCTTCGTCTCCGCCAGACTTGAAAATTTGTACTAGGGTCAAGGTGGACAGCCTTGCCTTCAGTGGAGACAACTGGAATGACCGCGCCCTTTCCTTTGCCTCGCTGTTAGAAGCCTCAGAAATGAGCACCTGTGTCAATGTCGTGGCTTCGTCTTGTTCTGTGTTCTTTCCCATCCTCTGTGCTCCGTCTTTATCTGAACTGACTTCTTTGTTTAAGCGTTCGAGCCCTGTCGGCGTATCTTCAGCCCCATCTTTATTCTCATCATTCCTCTCATAATCCTGCTCTTCTTCTGTTGCCATCAAATTATTCATGCCCTGCTCGAATTCTCTTTGTTGTGTTGTATCTTTATCCCAATCTTGATTTTCATCATTCTCGTCAATCCCTTGCTCTTTTTCCATTGCCGTCATCATCTCCTCCGTTTCTGTCTGTTCATCCTCACTCTGTTGTTTTTCCTCTTTTACATCAACATTTGTCAATCTCTCCCCCTCACATTCGTTCCCTTCTGTCTCCTCATCTGTAGAATCTCCCAACACAATCACCTCAGTCACTTGCGCCCTGCTTCTCTTCGGAGGGTTTGTCTCCTGCCTTATATCGTAATGTTCAGCAGAACACATCTTCTTCACTTCCCTCAAAGCCTCAACTTTGAATTCTTGGAAATAATTGGCTACGGTCTTATCCAAGTACTCCTTGACCCCGCCAAAGTTGATCGAGTCGCATTGTCTGCTTGGGCCGGCCTCATCCTTCTGCAGGTGGCTTCTTGGGGTGGATGCGTCCTGTGGTTTGAAGGTCTCATAGGTCTTTGGTGGCAAGTCCTGCTTCACATTCTGTATGGTCTTCACATCGGGAACCTCCTTTGTTACCATCACCTTCCTGTCATTGCGGCCATCATTTGACCCCTTCACTTCTCCTTTAGGTCTGCACAGGGAGGGAGAGGTAATGTCAAATTAATAAATGCACACACACACAAAATTAGGAAAGTGTGAAAGTCCTTTACAGACTGGAATTCAAGGGTCGCAAACTTACAAGTCCTCTGACACTTTATACGATTTCTTGCGCGGTTTCCAGTTTCTCTGTTTCATGTATTCCCTGATTCCCTGTAAACAAAAATTGAGAAATATGTTGCAGTCAAAAAGGAAAGGATGCAGTACAAATAGGGGAAGGATTAGTTGAGGTGTTAAAAAGCTTACGTCAAGAAGAACAATTCGCCTTTGGTGATGGCATTCCCTTTCCTTACATATTTCCTTTCAAATAATTCTGGCACTTCATCCCGTAGCTTGCCTTTAACAAAGGTCTGCAGTGCACTTATGGTTCGTGGTGTTCCTGATACTTTCTGCATTTCCTGAAAAACAAAGAGGCAAGGTTAGAGGGTTATTATAGCCAATATGAGAATAATTAGCATTACAATTGTAAGAACACTAATCATAGAAATGAGGTCCGTGTGAACTTACTCCTTGTAACATGTTCAAGAATGACCCTCCTGACACATTACTTGGGCGACAGTTGACCAACACATCAAACGCCACTGAAATCTCGTCCCTCGTGTAGGGCCTGTGGGCTGTCCCCACCGGGCGCCCGACATTCTTCAAATCCTTCCTTCCTAATCCTTCTTCTCCCTCGTCAATTGAATCACCCGATGATGCATTCTGCAACATTAAAGAGAATTTGTCAGTTACAATTATTTCGAATTTTTAAAGTGAAATAGTAGTTCTAAAGCTCGTCAGATCTGGGAATGGAAATGTGTGGGCTGAATTTGCCCAAGTAGACTAAAGCACTTGTACATTCTACCACTAGTAGATTCTACTGGTTAGGTTATTGTCTCATGCTTGGGTGGGTTTGAATTATTGCCTTTATTATGCATAGATCTTTATCAATTTTCGCCTCGAACGATGCGCCTCCGACGTTCCAGTACGAAGCGTGGCGAACCTAACCCTTTTGACACTAACCAAACTTCATCAAAAAGGACGATAGTAAAGAAGGAAAATTCCACATCAAGCTATCGAAATACGCTAACAATGTTACTTTACGAACTTGAGTCGCTTTTGCTGGGTCCTTACCATGTTGCAGGTCAACTGAGAAAGACTTCAGGTCAGTATCTTCAAACTCTCACAGCGTCAAAGTGAAATGGGTGTTCACAGCGTCAAAGTAAAATTGGTGAAGATGCCAGTGTTGCCAACGTGATTTGACTCACAGGCTACACTGGGAGTAAATTAAGAACTACCTTAAGGCGAGGCCTTGTGGGTGGGGGGGCTTTGTGATGGTTTGAGAGGAATATGATAATGGATGTTATATTTAATTTATAAGTCTGGAGCGTTGATTTTGTTTAAACATTTCTCTCTACATGTTGGCTCTACTGTTAGGGGCAGCCACTTCTACCACTACTCCCACCCTATCTGAAACAATCTATTAAGAAATTGGTGTTTAAACTTATCTTGTCATCCACAAGTGTGTCTTGGATGAATGTATGTATGTGTATGAATTAAAGTTGAACTTGTACATTGATTCACACTTTAATACGTTCTGAATAAATTCCTCAAGGGTTCCATGATTGCACGCACTTAATTTTCTGAGAATTTTAAACCTTGATTAGAAATTTTCTGATGACAGAAAGCTCTCTCAGTACAACGTACCCAAATTGTGACCTCGTACTCTGACCAGACAAAATAAGGTACACAGTTGCTGTAATGACGGGCGGATTCAGCTTAATTTTCTGAGAATTTTAAACCTTGATTAGAAATTTTCTGATGACGGAAAGCTCTCTTAGTACAACGTACCCAAATTGTGACCTCGTACTCTGACCAGACAAAATAAGGTACACAGTTGCTGTAAAGACGGGCGGATTCAGCTTAATTTTCTGCGAATTTTAAACCTTGATTTGAAATTTTCTGATGACGGAAAGCTCTCTGAGTACAACGTACCCAAATTGGGACCTCGTACTCTGACCAGACAAAATAAGGTACACAGTTGCTGTAAAGACGGGCGGATTCAGCTTAATTTTCTGCGAATTTTAAACCTTGATTTGAAATTTTCTGATGACGGAAAGCTTTCTGAGTACAACGTACCCAAATTGGGACCTCGTACTCTGACCAGACAAAATAAGGTACACAGTTGCTGTAAAGACGGGTGGATTCAGCTTCATTTTCTGAGAATTTTAAACCTTGATTTGAAATTTTCTGAACACGGAAAGCTCTCTGAGTACAACATACCCAAATTGAATAAGCTTTGGCTTAAGACAACACTTCACAAATTTTATTCTATCTTTACTTCTAACAATAAAATTTGCAACAATAGCATAACAGGGGCACAAACATATTTTTAAATGGAACAGCTTACGATGGGCATATGAACTATAAGGTAAAAGAAAACTAATTTGGTACATCAATATTTCAACTTTTTTTCAATGAATATATAAGAGCATGATTGCAATAAAGTATTCAGTTGAAGACATCATAATAAATCAATGTTTAATGGACCACTAGAGCCTTTTCTTTGCGCAAGGTCCTTCGTGCCTTTTCTTGTGGCATTTGTTTCCACGAAGCTGCTTCCCACAGTGGTCGCAGGCAAAGTCAGGTTTTGTATTTGGTACCCTGATCGATCTCTCATACTGGTCTCTGTGCTTTTGATGAAGTTCATGAGAAGAGGCAGGATGGTACCTGTTGAAAGCAGATTGTGAATAATTAGTCCCCACTCATAACCTTCAGTGAACATCATCATTCTTAGGTTGTCTATTGGGACTGTACCTTAATACATTATTGTGCAGGCGAGTTCTAGCGGTGTTTCCTCTTCCAGAAGCGTAGAAATCACATGATGCACCTTGGCATTTGAAGCGGTCCATAACAACTGCTTCTCCCTCGTTCTGCTCTATCTCTTCCACCACGTCCACATCAACTTCATTTTAATAAGTTTCTTCAGAATCCAGACAAATCAATTCGTACCCTCCCCACATGGATCTGGGGTGAAAACTATGGTTTCTTTGAACTAGGCGAATGACAACCAATTTTGGGACCTAGAATATAAGTGCATGTGTTAGACACATTTGTGGGACACGCAGTCACAAAAAAAAACCACTACAAAGCAACAAGACAAACACCTACCTCAATGTCTTCGTACTCTTTGCCAAACAAGACTCGCATCTGCATAGATGTGCTGAAGGGCAGTCCACTTTCTGGGTCAAGTAAGTTTTGTTACATCATTTTTAATGTCGACAAGCCACCCTTCCTCAAAGTCATTTATGATCTCCTCGGAGACACCAATGGCCCTGAGCACAGGTGTAATGTCAAAGGTGCGATCTTCTCCTTGCACACTGTAAAATAAAAATTGGCAAAATGACCATATAAGATTAGACTGAGAGAAAAATCAAGGCCACAGGTTCAGAATAAAAAAAAGCTAAGCCCATACCAGTTACAGACACAGGGTGGAGGAGCCACCATTCCTGATTTTGCCCATGATGATGAGGCAAAGTTCTGCCCTTCATTGAGGTTCCACCCACAATTAAAGCCGTAATGGAGGGTGAAAGGTAACAAATAGAGAACGTCCCCAGGTCGCTGAACCACCTGTAACAAAAAAAGGTTATTATAGAGACTTACGTTCTAAACAGTGTTCCCCACCCGCCATGAAATAATGAGGCCAAACATACTGAGAAAACTGGTATGCCGTGACGAACCAGGGTTCGTGGGTCAATGAACAAGTCATTGTGGCTGATGTAGTTAGCACAATTTCTTTCTTCCAAAGTCGCACCCATTTTGGAAACAAGATTACAAACTGCATTGTAAAATCGGGGAGGGATGATAAACCTGCATAGGTCGTAAAAATTAAGACAGTGAGAGATCTGTCCGATATCATGTCAAAGCGTCCACGAAGAGTAATTTATTGACTTACCAAACCTTTGGCGCTCCGCCAATGTAGTGGTTGACGCTTTCAAAGGCACAATCTTCTATATGCATGTTGAAGGTCGTACATTCTCTGCCAATAAAGACAGTTGGACATGTTATGCCATCACAGGGCGACTTATGCTTGATATACGAGTCCATCGTGTCCATACTTAAGTCAGCCGTCGTCTCCAGATCTTCTTCTAGTTTCATGGATGTTGCATACAAAATTTGCAAATTTTTCTCACTCAAAGACGAGATGAGAGCATCCAGGGCTCCCCTTACGCCACCACCACCACTGTCCAGAGCTAGCTCCCTGCAAATCGTGAAGAGAAGCATGAGACTTTGATGCAGGACACCTTGATATCTGACGTATTGTTAAACAAAAGGACACTTGCAGTTCAGTCTCCCGATCTCCCATGAATGTTTCTTTGGCAAGGTCCTCTTTGAATTGCCGTCGCAAGGTCCGTACTGCCCTCTTGTCTACCAGTGCATTACAGCAGGGAGTAATGCGAAACACATTATCCTGCTCCCTGATGAACGCTCGACGCTGCAACGTGGGGTCAAAGTAGGGTTGCCCTGTTGATGGATTAAGAGCATCTTTCTTCACCGCTTTCTTGACTTGGTTAATATTAGCAATGATGTCGGCATCAGTGGGCTTGACACCCCCCTAACCTCCCCTGAAACATAAGTAAAGATATGACACAAAAATGTAAGGTAAGGTCCGGAGCTATTAAAAAGGGCTAAGCCGACAACGTCAACAGGGCGCCGAAATTCAAGCAGAAAATTCGTACCACAAAGACACCGGTCCTGCAAATGTCTTGATCCATAACCATTTCGTCCATTAGTTTACCAGGATTCTGATAATCTTCCGCCGACAGTTCTATGATGTGAACACCATTTACTACTCCAAAAGTGCGTCGCGATGCCATATCTACTACTCCACTCCACTCAGTTAAAACACCACTCTAATATACACGTCGGAAATCGCAAAAGGTTGAGCTCTTACTGGCAACAACAGACAACAAACAAAAAATGGCGCGACGGTTGAGAAGTCCGGCCGCCAGGTGTCGCAACAGTCGGGACGGGAGTAACCGGGGGTCCCTCTGTTTCTTTCGACAAGGCGCTGACTCCCGCCGCGGACGACGCCACGCCACGTCGCAACCAAACTTCAATTTTTGTTCTGAAACAAACAAGCAAATCAGACGCCAGACCATTTTCTCCTTTACAAAACCCCGTTTTCCCGTTATTTTATCAATTGTGTTACTGAATATTTTTTTTTATTTCCAAGAACTTGTGTGGAAGAGAACGATACCTTACTTAGGGGTAATGTTTGTTTACTTCTTTGTGAAGGTTATGTAGGTTCATTGCTGAAAGATAACCATCCAATTGTTTCATCTCCATCAGGGCGCAGTCAAGACCTTAACAGGAAATACCTATTTTAATTCAGGAAATGGCTCCTTTGACAAGGGCACGGGTAGCCATCGTCAGTTCTGCTTCAGAGGCACAAACATACAGGGCACTCACTCCGACCTTGATCCAAGACGTACTGATTCAGCTATCTAAGAAACCCTGCATTGGAAATCCATATCCTGAGTAGGTTGCTATTTTTGCTGCACTCCTTTTCTTTTATCTCTCATTTCGAGGGTTACTCTTATGCTGTTGAGTATTTCGTTTGATTGCTTTATTTGGTTTCTCAATAAAAACAGGTTTCTGAAGGCTGCAAACGAACATCGCATCAACATGTGTATGAAAGACTTGCTCGAGCTTGGCTCAGCTGTGGTGAAGGACGTCGTTTCTGCGCTGTCTCCTGGCGTCCATGACCCATCCGTCCATCATTCCTCATCACTTGCAATTTCACGATTCATTTATGACATCTCGTTTTGGAAGCCTACTCAATCTGTCCCTATGACCCTGCAGGTAAGTCCACTGTTTATTTCTCTTTTGGAATGTGCCTTTCTGGTGTGAGTTTTGTCATTGTAGTGACCAACACTCAGAGATGAATTTTGTATGTTTAGGGATCTGCGATTGATAGAACAGAGGCCATAGATCAAACCGTGACTCTACCTTTGCACAGTACGGTCTCTACATGTGAGAAGAAACTTGTCAAAGATGCGATTTTCTCAGAGGATGATGGACTTTGTCAAGGTCAACGAAAGGGAGGCACAATGGCTGTGTGGCACTTCCACCTGGAGAGTCACTTGCATCTCATGAGAGGAAAAGCATTACTAAAAATGTACCACCTCATGTCTTCTATTCAAGAAAAGGTGTCCGATGCCAGATTTGCTGGCTGCTTATCAAGGGAGCAGATGCTGTTAATGCTTTGGTGCGACGTACAGAAGAACTTCATCCAGAAAGTGCCTCAAGATCACACATCATGCAGATCCGACGTGCAAATGCCTTTGACGAGCTCATTGGAAAAGGTATAAGTTACTGCACCTGCAAATATTGCATAGTATTTGGAGGCGCCAGATTTCACAATGGCCACAAGATGCCCAAAAATGCCCCAAAACACGGGGTAATTTCGGGCACTGCTTTTGGCCCTCCACTGTAAAAGCGGTGAGGCGTAGATATCTGGAATTGGCGTCAAATTGAAGCTCAAGGTGGGTAGATGATAAACTTTAACCCTCAAGTCCATGGCAACACCACGACCTTCTTAATTTTAAAAATACCTCTTAAAAGTGCCCGAAATTATCCCGTTTCACGGTATTGCATTATTTCACCAAGATCTCACTAACTTTAAATGCTCATGCGCTAGATTAATCTGTTCCCCAACTGCATTCAGTGACAAACATTATTTTACACAAACATTGACCTTTCCAACCGTTACCGCGATGCTGCTTTTGAGGAACCAATCAAATAAACTGGTGACGTGTCCAATTTTTTGTTTGAATTGGCTCTCCATGTTTTTAGAGATGCTTGGTTTGACTTCTCAGAAACTAGGAAAAATAATTGGCTGAGCGATTAGCGAAGCCAGTTACTTCACTGGGGTTGAAAAACTTTTTCTGTCTGTCTGTCTGTCTGTCTGTCTGTGTGTGTGTGTGTGTCCGCACTACTCCTCCCAAACGGCTCGGCCGATCGAGACGAGATTTTGCAGGGTTGTTAGGTATATCCTTGGCTCGCCACACGCAAAAATTCAGCTTTCTATCTCATTCCATTCAGTCGTACTAACGAAAAAACACTAAAAAAAACGGCAGAAAAAGTGCAACTTTTTAGTGACTTTATATTTTGAAACATTTTTACATGGTTTCTTATGTTTTTGAAATTCCTGATGACGAAGATGAAATCAATTTCAACCCCTGACCAAACTTTTAACTGCGAATTGGCTACCTCGGCCCGAATTTACTAACATAATCAACTTAAACCCTTCATCTTGAAAAAAAAGGGGGTCGACCGACTAAAAATTTTTATTGCAGATTTCGATAAGTCTCGGCAAGACCTTTTCAAAGAGGGGTCGGAAGGGGGGTCTAGGAGCCCGACTTCATTAGTTGGCCGAATCAGGATCTTGAAAAAAGGGGATCGACCGACTAAAAAATTTTATTGCAGATTTCGATAGGTCTCGGCAAGACCTTTTCAAAGAGGGGTCGGAAGGGGGGTCTAGGAGCCTGACTTCATCAGTTGGCCGAATCAGGATCTTGAAAAAAGGGGATCGACCGACTAAAAAATTTTATTGCGGATTTCGACAGGTCTCGGCAAGACCTTTTCAAAGAGGGGTCGGAAGGGGGGTCTAGGAGCCCGACTTCATCAGTTTGCCGAATCAGGATCTTTAAAAAGGGGATCGACCGACTAAAAAATTTTATTGCAGATTTCACGCGGTGCATTACTCAATGCCTCAAAAATCCTTGAGACAGCTTGCCGAAGGCAAGCAGGGAAGCGCCGCAGGCCAAGGTAGGTGTAACGCCAGGCGTGGATTGTCGTAACTGGCGCAGCATCGCGAAGCCTGTTACGACAAGACACGGTCTGGCGTAAACCTACCTTGTAGCCACCTTATTCTGTTCCCTGGATGATTCCCAGTGGCTCTGACAAGTTGTGTACTCTGAAAGTGGTGACATGACAATATAAGACTTGTTCCGTCAAAGATTTCTTTCATGGTAACAAGTTAAGTCCTGGCCCACATCTTGTCAACATATGAGAGGTTCTCTCTGCGAAATTTGGAACCTCTAGCTCACATTTTTCTACTTTTCACCTTTTTTTATAGTTGTAAAAACATTGCCAAAAAAAATTTTTTGCATCGGGCTTTCTATACTTTGAGAGGGCGTTCAAGTCACTCCAAAAGGACGGGCAAAAATAACAGTCACCTTATTTTGATGCCTGGATGGTTTTCAGTGGCTCTGACAGGTTGTGTACGCAGAAATTGGCGACATGACCATTTAAGTATTGTTGCGTCTAAGATTTCTTTCATCGTAACAAGTTGAGTCTTGGACCACATCATGTCAACACATGTGAGGACAAGCTATGTCCTAGTACATGGTACTGCCCATTTTTAATATATATTTTTCAATCACTTTGTAAGGTTCAGAAAATTAAGTGGTGGTGAAAGCATTGGAGCCTTAGAAAAATATCTCTCCTTGTCGTAAACTGTTAAGCTCTTGCATTCTATTTGACTTCGCGTCTTCTTGATTGGAGCGGCGCTGCTGGAACGCCTGTCAAGTCGGGAGCAGTCAACGCGCCACGGCCCCATGGTATAGAAAGGGCTGCCTACACGCGACATCGCATGGCTGTCATTATATCTTGGATGGTTCATGAACATCTTGGATGTTTCATAAACATCTTGGATGTTTTATAAACATCTTTACATTAGTCGCCAAGGTGACCTCAGAGGGCCTTGTGTTTTGCTAGTTAGAAGCTATTCCAAAAGTAGCAAAAAGAAAAGCAGACAGTTTTGCCCCATTGGCTGTGGTTTTGACAGCTGTCTAGACCGAAGTCTTTTATCTGGAATGTGTTAATGTCCAATTGCCTCTCAGGATGCCTAGAAAAATATCAGACACACCATCCACTGCTTTAAATGGCTGTCAGTTGCGGCAATGTGTCGGTTGAAAGTTTACTTAGGCTCTGACAGTAGTAGACTTTGTACTATGAGTTTGAGTACATGCAGGGCATTGTATCAAAGTGTCATTGATCAATTTTGTGGGGCAGTCTGGTCATACTAGATTTTTTTTTGTGTATTGAGCTTCAAAAAAGAAATACGAATCTCTGCCACAAAAATTCTTACAGCTCACCAGAGAGTCAAGAATTTGACAGATAATGTTGTGTAGCAGTGGACAGTGCAAAGGGACAAAATGGATTTTTGTACATTTTATTAAAGTAAAACGTGGGTAAGCCTGGGTAGGGCAGGGCATCATGACCACTGGATGCAGAGTGCAAAGTGATTTTGCTTATTCAAGATTCCGTATCATTCTTTCCCCAAATAATCTGATTAAGTAACTGACCACAAGATTAAAAATGGAACTCATTGGTACCTCTTTGAAGTGGGTCAGATGATTATTTCACCTTCTAATGATGCTTTCTAAATCAAAATTTTAATACAGGTCGAAAAACTTTCTGACCCCGGGAATCGAACCCGGACTTTATAACTGGCAGCCGGTCTTGCTTCCAACTGATCCACCGAGACTGCGGCGGAGGGGGCCTTGGGGTGCTGGCCCTTGGAGGAAGAAGTAGAACAAAAACGGAAGTAAGAAATGGCAGTTCCTATGAGAAATATACGCTGCGGATAAGGTCAGGGGCTCACCCGCAGCGTATATTTCTCATAGAAACTGTCAATTCTTACTTCCGTTTTTGTTCTTCTTCTTCCGGATAGGGCGGTCCGAAGTTCCCTGCAGCGACGGGTTCTCCGACTTTAGTTAGCCGACTCTACTAGCCTTTTTTCTTCTTTTGCTTGTTGTTGTTTACATTTTTGAAGATTCCATTGTAAACGGAGGCAATAGCATCTGACACAAATTTCAATTTCTGGGCATATAGACGGTAAAAGAGTAGGTTTTCATTAATTTATCTGAGCATCAGGTGAGACACTTGAAGAAGATTCCCAAGTATTATATTTTTAGGTTAGGTTAGCGTAAAGATATTATGACATTGCCCTTTCATTTTAGATAAAAAAGGATGGGATCCAATGAGGAACACGAAGCAGCTTTCCATGCTATGCTAGTCAAAAACGGTTCCCTTCCGGTAAGTACATTGCCCCATACCTTTCATTTACGATTTAATGTGAACAGGACAGTATCAAATACAAATTTATTGTGTGTCTGTCAGAATTACTCCGTGTTCCGGCCGGGAGAAGGAAAGGCACCAAGGAGAGAGATTGACAGGATCATGTCAATAAATTGTAAATATCCGGACCCACCACTATATTGTTACCACTGTGAGAGGGTTGTAGGCAATGCTGGAAGTAAGTTTTCTGGACTAAAAGTGGTAGTTGTGAAATGCCCCAGCTGCCAGAAGAATCAGCATGCTGCCTGTGTCAAGACGACTGTAACTCGTTCATCTAGTTAATACATTTATGTATGATAATCCTGCTTTTAACGGAGATGTGTCTTGGTAAGCAACCATGTTCGTATTTTTCTGTAGTATTGCTGGGTACCAGTAAGCAGGACAAGATGATCAGTGACCGTTGTGTCTGTATTTTAAATTAAAGATCTGAATGTAAATATATTCAAATGGCATGTTCATAAGTACATATTGAATCAGTTAATTGTTGTAAAAAGAGACCTGAACGTGAACTGTTGTTTGAGTGTTAGGTTTGTTATGTTGGGTTTAAATTAACTCAATAAATAAATAAATAACAAAAAATGTATTAGGTTCCCTTTGCTTACTGGGCAATGTTGAAACATCTACTATGCTTTCAAGCTGTGAACTGTGTTATAATTCTTGTGCCTCATGAGTCTTAGAACTATATGTACCCTGTTCGAGACAAATATAGTTATATTGTAAATCTTATGTGGTGTGAATGGTCTGTGTGTGCGACAAATACCCAGTCAGGCTTTAAAAAATACCTATGACCTCATTCACAAGACTGGTTGGCTTGCAGAGGCTATGCAATCTAGTGTACGATGAAAGCTGAGTCTGTAGAAATAGTAGATTGTTTCCACTAAAAAAACTATTCATCGTAACCAGCTAAGAGTGTGGATCTGATTAGTCAACATATCAAAGGTTCTCAGTGCCAAATATGAAAGCGCCTTCTGCCTTTTTTCTATTTTTCAACTAGACTTCTCGTTGCAACAACTGTATGTTGTCCCAAAACTTGATTGAAGACAATTTTTACAGGCATTTCACCAGAAACAAAAGACTTGTACGTCATGCCGTTATTTCCATGGAGTTCATTTCTCTGTGTCTATTAAAGTTGGATTTGCAGACATTGTTTTGATCAATATTCTTATGGCGTTTCTTTGCTCATGATAGCTTTTAACTGTTCACAGCTTGGGGAGATGGACTTGTTCCTAGAGCGACCAACATTCTACCTCACTGCTACAAAGCCAGGTGGAAGACTTTACTGAGGAGGAATGCCATACACTCGACAATAAGGGGTCGTCCACATATTACGTAACGCGATTTTCGGCACTTTTTTACCCCTCTACCCCCCCCCCCCCCCCCCCCCCCCCTATGTAACGGACCGTAACGTTATGGCGAACCCCCACCCCACCGTTACATAACAAGCGTTTCTTTAATTGTATGGAAGGCTGCGTGTATGGTGTAAGGCACCGGAGCTTAAAAAAACACTCATGCTTCAAATTGTAGTATTTAAACGCAACTTCAAAAACTCACATATACAGGTATGTATAGTGGCGTATAGGCGCGGCGTAGCGCAGCGAGGCACCCAGCAGACGACGCGCGGACGGCGTGCGCTTTTCTGTATCGTGTTTCACTGCAGTAAATTTTGTTACGTAACAGGCCCCAAAACCACCCCCTTCCCCCCCGTAACGGACCGTAACGATTCTCACAGCCCCCTCCCCCCCTTAAACCGCGTTACGTAATATATGGACGACCCCTAATGGAACAGGATGAATTGACTCAAAAGCAGGGTTTTACATGTAAGCCTTGTTTTTGTTAAATTAAATGCACCCTCATATAGGCTTTTTTTCTTATTATTATTGTATCAAGTGTCAATTCTATTTCAATTGATGGCTCCGGTTATTGGGAGCTCTTTTAAAAGACCACAGTTGTAACAACAATATCCTTATGTTGTTCTGCTTTTTCTTTGCAGGTGCTGGTGAACGCACAAGGATGACTCTGTTGATGACATATACAGTTTGTCAGAAGGAATAATCCCCACCAGGCACAGAACTGCATCCATCCATCCATCAGTAATGATGCTCATATAGCAAGAATTATAACAGAATTACTTCAACTGCACCTCCCACCCGTGAAGAAATTTTGCTAATACTAACTGCAGCATCTACTTCGGTTGATGGTATTGTCAATGATGTGATGGGACTCTCCGAATGGTTATGAGTTTGTTTCAGTTGAAGTGGGTTAGTAGCACAATTTCTTTTCAGTATATGTGTGTAATATTTTCCACTTCTATGTGTTATTATTTGTTCTTCATCTTATCAACAGAATCTTAGTTTGTAACTCTTTTAACCACGGAGTTGCATTAGTGGACGTTTAGTTTATATATGATTCTGGTTTGAGGTAGTTATAGCGTGCCGTAGCCAGTGTGATGTTGATCATTTCCATAATAGCTGAAGGCTTGTATGCTAAATGTATCAAATCAAAATTGTATCATTTCTTTTTAATTAAGTTTGTAAATGATTGAAACAATTTTAATATATCTGCCCTTGAAACTCGTTGATTAATCTGTGCATTTTGTTGACAAGATATGTTGGCCTATTTTACCCATGCTAGAATAATGCAAGCATAATAATGAATTTACATATAGATCCATGCTTGTAATCTGTTGATGCTCCTTTTCTATGCAGAGTAATAAACGAATCAGTACGAGCTCCCTACATAGGAATACAAGCAGATGTGCTGTTTTAATTGATTCCCTTTTAAGCAATAACTAAAATCAATATGAAAGAACATGCCTTAGATGTTCAAAGTATAGCTCAAACCAGACATGTACCTTTATTTTTTCACAGTTAAAACAAAAAAAAATCAGACAGAAAACCCTCAAGAACTTCCTGGAATGTCCTGGCACAGTAACGATGCTTTCCCGCACAACAGACCTGCACGCCACGTTGCCTACGCAACGGAAGCTGCTCGAACCAAAAAACACAGACCAGTAACGACCTTTGAACAAGTGAAGCTAGAAATGCCCGCAATCAGTGAGAAGTACCCAGTAACTACCTGCTAGTGCTAGATCCATGGCGGCCGGGGATGGCCGTCAGGGCGCCGAGACGGCCGAGACTGTCTGGGCCTGGCCGGCCTGGTCTTCCTTGCGGCTGGACGGACGGGGCAGCGGGCGGCTGCACGGCCGATCGGTGATTGGAGCGCCTCGTGGCCCCCGAATTTGATGCGATTGGAGCCGTTCCCCTGGTCATGGCGCTCCCTGAACTCAGTGCCACGCGTCAGTCGGGCCTCGCTGCACTCGAAACACTAGACAAAGGATCCTGTAGACGGAAAACGCCGTATTCCGTGGTCCAATCTTAGAGAAGCAAGTTTTGGCGAGCGACCCTAATAAAGCAGTAAAGGAACCCCGTAAAAATAACAAAAGGCACGCCTGCTAGCCCAGAGCCGGCCTGCCGCGAGTTCGCAGCCGACTCCCGAAGCGTGATCGGGCATCTTCGGGGCTCGTCGCTGGCGTCACTCGGGGGCGGCCTGCGCTGCAGCCTGCAGCGCCTGCAGCAGCGTGGCGTGACGTAGGCTGAGGGCCTGCCGATCACCCGTTCCGCAAATTAGCTCCAATGCCAGGTCAAGCATCTCGATATGGTCGTCATTAGTGGCAATGTAGCAGTCTCTCTCGCGCCGGTGGCGCGCTATCTCGGTCTAAAGGGCACACATTTCCCATTCTTGTTCTCCGTCGCTTATGCAATGACATTAATGTGCGCAACGCCAGTTACTGCACGGATAGGAAAACGTCCGTAATTTTTTTATTAAAGCGACTATAAAAAAATTACACTTGATCCGTTTGCAAAAACAACGAAAACTTCTGTAAAATTTGCTGAAAAGACGGTCCCCCACCGGTGCCGTAGGGTCCCAAAGCGTCCCAACGTGGTCCCGACGGGTCCCAGAGCGTCCCAAGTCGGTCCCGACGGGTCCCGTCAGGTCTCAGAGCGTCCCATTTCGGTCCCATCAGGTCCCAGAGCGTCCCAACTCGGTCCTGCTGGGTCTCAGAGCGTCCCAACTCGGGCCCGAAGGGTCCCGCCAAGTCCCAGAGCGTCCCAACTCGGTCCTGCTGGGTCTCAGAGCGTTCCAACTCGGTCCTGCTGGGTCTCAGAGCGTCCTAACCCGGTTTTGAAGGGTCCCGCCAGATCCCAGAGCGTCCCAACTCGGTCCTGCTGGGTCTGAGAGCGTCCCAACTGGGTCCCGAAGGGTCCCGCCAGGGCCCAACTCGGTCCTGCTGGGTCTCAGAGCGTCCTAACTCGGTCCTGTCGGGTCTCAGATCGTCCCAACCCGGTCCCGTCGGGTGTCGGGTCTCAGAGCGTCCCAACTCGGTCCTGCTGGGTCTCAGAGCGTCCCAACTCTGTCCCGACGGGTCCCGTCGGGACCCAGAGCGTCCCAACTCGGTCCTGTCGGGTCTCAGAGCGTGCCAACTTGGACCCGTCGGGTCTCAGATCATTCCAACCAGGTCTTATCGGGTCTCAAAACGTCCCAACTCGGTCCTGCTGGGTCTCAGAGCGTCCTAACTCGGTCCCGACGGGTCCCGTCAGGTCTCAGAGCGTCACATTTCGGTCCCATCAGGTCCCAGAGCGTCCCAACTCGGTCCTGCTGGGTCTCAGAGCGTCCCAACTCGGGCCTGAAGGGTCCCGCCAAGTCCCACACACTAAATGACCAGGGACAATTTTTGCATCCAGCTGGATGCGGTTTTAAGCACATCTAACTTCGGACAAATTTGTATCTAGCTAGTCACGAATTGTACATAAAGAGGCACAATATTGTCCATCAATTGGATCACAAATATTGTCTCGTGTTCGAAGTACAATATTGTGCCTCTTTATGTACAATTCGTGACTAGCCGGATACAAATTTGTCCGAAGTTAGATGTGCTTAAAACCGCATCCAGCTAGATGCAAAAATTGTCCCTGGTCATTTAGTGTGCAGAGCGTCCCAACTCGGTCCTGCTGGGTCTCAGAGCGTTCCAACTCGGTCCTGCTGGGTCTCAGAGCGTCCTAACCCGGTTTTGAAGGGTCCCGCCAGATCCCAGAGCGTCCCAACTCGGTCCTGCTGGGTCTGAGAGCGTCCCAACTGGGTCCCGAAGGGTCCCGCCAGGTCCCAACTCGGTCCTGCTGGGTCTCAGAGCGTCCTAACTCGGTCCTGTCGGGTCTCAGATCGTCCCAACCCGGTCCCGTCGGGTCTCAGAGCGTCCCAACTCGGTCCTGCTGGGTCTCAGAGCGTCCCAACTCTGTCCCGACGGGTCCCGTCGGGTCCCAGAGCGTCCCAACTCGGTCCTGTCGGGTCTCAGAGCGTGCCAACTTGGACCCGTCGGGTCTCAGATCATTCCAACCCGGTCCTATCGGGTCTCAAAACGTCCCAACTCGGTCCTGCTGGGTCTCAGAGCGTCCTAACTCGGTCCCGACGGGTCCTGTCGGGCTCCAGAGCGTCCCAACTCGGTACTGTTGGGTTCCGTCGGGTCTCAGAGCGTCCCAACTCGGTCCCGTCGGGTTTCAGAGCGTCCTAACTCGGTCCCTTCGGGTCTCAGAGCGTCCCAACTCGGTCCCGTCGGGTCCCAGAGCGTCCCATGTCGGTCGCTAGAAGCTATTGGTTTATAAAATGGAGGGCACTTGTGTTTGCGTAGCTGTCGTGTTCAGATGCGTTTGCGCATCCGCTTTTCAAGTTTTTTGTTAAAAAAATTTCCAGTTTTAAATGTTATCTTTGGAAACCTGCGTTTTGGTTTGTGTGCACAATATGATATGGCTTTTGTAACATGTTGGTTTTGTTTTGTTTTTCTGTTGCATGTGCCTTTGCACACTCAGATCTCTTTACAGACCTATCCCCGACTATGGCAGAGCAGATAAGGGCACCTGGACGAAGAAAACGAATGATTCCCTCAAGAAACTCAAACCACAGGAGTATTTTATGTCCTTGACTCTTGCTATAGAGAGTGAAGAGGTGAGAGAGCCACTAACAGGAATGGAAAGCAAGTGTTCCTGCAACTCCTGCTACATTAAAACCAGGCTAACCGAAGGAGCCAACTTTGAGGATGAAGGATTGTGCTACTGTGCTAACATTCCGGAGACCCCAGAGAAGTCTCTATGGTTGACACCCAACTACAGAATGCTTTTTACAACATATGCTAATATGCTCTGAGATATACCTCAATACTTCCTTGGAGTGTCATGTCCAGCTGTCGACGCTGGCGTAGCTCATTCCATGTTCAAGTTTCACATTGAAGATATGAGCCTCTGGAGGTTCAATTTCTTGCTCTCTGGAGCACCAAGGTACTGGTGAGAATCATTCTACTCCTAGAACCATTATGTATTTTATTTTATTTGTTTTTGGATGTGAGTATGCTTTTGTTTTATCCTAAATTGTAGTTCTTGTGTTGCTAATGGAGCTGTCCTTTCGTGTGAACCCAACCAGGATCATCATCCCTGCAACCCATGTCTGTCAGATCAATGAAGTGCTGAGAAGGTTTGGATTGACCACGCACAGACACTGTGCCAACAAGCCGATGCACAAATTAGTCTTCTTCACCGTCAAGTTGCTGCAGGACCATGGTATCCCTTACACCACTGTATGTTGTTATGTTTTCGTCCTTTTCCTTCCTTGCTTTCTTTTACTAAGGATACTGTAGGGTGAAATTTTGATGTCTTAAAAATATTTTTGAAAAGAAGTTTAGTTTGTGGTTAAAATTCAATCACTATTAGATGCATTTATTCCTTAAGTTGGAGGCCTGAACTCCTGATAGTTTCTGAGTTGTGGGGTTTTTTGTCGTTTCTTCCAAATTCTTCTCATGACAAAGGAAAAGTTACCCAGCCTTTACATTCTGGCAAATAATTCTCTTTTGACATAGATAAAAAATAGCGTTTTCTCCTAGCTTTCTAGAAAACAAATAATTATCACCAAACTATAGCAAAATCTCTTAAATTTGAGGATAAATAAAAACAAGCCCACTAAAATAGCTTTTTCAGGCTATACTGGGCTGAAATTTCCAAATGTGACAACGCTATCTTTTCCTTATGTCTTTAAAGGTTACACAGCTAGAATCTGAGGACTATGTACCTTTTGCTTTGTTGTGAGAAGAATTTAGAGGAAATGACTAAAAGTTTATGAAAACCTCCATAACTCAGAAACTGTTGGGAGTTAGGGCCTCCAACTTTGGGAATGAATTCATCTAATAGTGACTAAATTTTGACCACAAACTGAACGTCCCGTCATTAATATTTCTCGTACATTGAAATCTCACCTAACAGTATCCTTACAACAATGCTGATTTGTCTGCTTCAGGTTATTCAAAAAAAGGGTGAAGGCATCATTTTACTGCCAAACTCTGTTCATGGGGGTTATCTCAACACTGAAAAATAAATTTGTTTAAAATTATTGCTATTGGAGGGCTTGTTTTTATGTGTAAAATAAGTTCATAAATAGAAGAACTCAAACCAGCAGTTTGAAATCTAAACTACCTTCCTTTCTCGAGTAATGCAAGTTTACGCATAAAAATTGAGTCATCGCCTAAACCTTTGTTACTCAAGAACGAGTGAGAGTTCAGGGTTCAAACCACTGGTCTGAGTTCCTCCACTAGTAAGCTATTTAAACAGAGACAAACAAATTTGATAAGTCTTATTCATTCAGATTTAGGGGACGTATCTTCTTATGGGTAGGATTTCGGTTATGAATGAGTTGACTTATCTCATTTTCCCACTCCGTCAGCAAGGATAAGTCACTAAAAGTATAGAAATGCTGGTGACGCAATTTTTTTTCCGTGCTTTGATTTTGTTGTAAATTTATTAACTAAATGCGGTCATAATATTCTGTAACAATTGGCTGTAACATGTTTCAATTTCCAAAAAAGTTGGCTGAATCGCTCCGTCTCTCTCGCACCCGTGGGGCATTCCGTAGCGGCGCGAGCACGCCGCATCGCTCTGTCTCTCTCGCACCCATGGGGTAGGGCCCCGAAAAGGCACGCCCTGGCAGAGGCCCGAGCACAGCGTCGCCGTCATGACGCCCAGGTCCGCCACGGCCGGCTCGCACGCCGCCTTCAAGGCTGGCCAGCCCAGGGCCTCGCATGGCGGCGCCCCGACCAGGCACGCCCTGGCGGACACAGAGCAGCACCCTGGTGCCGACCACCCCGTCGAGCCCACGACGGCCAGGTCCGCCACGCGGGCGGGTTGCCCTGCGACCTCGAGGTCCCCGATGACGAGGCGTGGCGCGCCAAGCAGAGCGCCATGCTACGGCGCCTGCCACCCCGTCAAGGCCTTGACGGCCAGGTCCGCCACGCGGGCGGGTTGCCCTGCGACCTCGAGCTCCCCGATGACGGGGCGTGCGTAGCGTCTGGAGAATCAGCCCAGGCGATGCGTTATTGGGCCGAGTGCTCGACGCTGCGGTAGGCAGGCCCGTGCTGCGCGGCCAGTTGGGTTGTGTAGGCATTGTGTCAATTAGATGTCGCGGCCCTTTTGTTTTGTGTGCTTTATTAACAAAAACCACGGTGCTGACTCTCAATGTGAGAACGTGAAATCTCACCAAGGTTCGTATTGAATTGGAAATAGTTCAAAATAGCATCAAATTAAGTTAGGTTCATGTGCAAAGCCCAGCATGTTGCTAAAGAGGAGCTATTTAGTCAACTAAAATTATCTAAAAATCATGGTGAGGGTTTGGCAAAAAAAAAACATCGATAAATAAAGTGTGGTAAATATTAAAAAAATGTTATTGTGACTTTTATTGTGAATTTCTGTCACGACCCATTGCAGAACTTGGTGAGGGCACCCTTGGCTTCAATCACTGCTTGAAGCCGCCGCGGCATGGACTCGACCAGCCTTGTCACCAGACGGCTGTGGAGGGAGGTCCAGCAGTGTCTGCCTAAATTCCCGCGCGTGTGCGGCGAAGGCGGCTGTAGTCTCAGCAAGTTGGGGGTCATCCCCCCGGTGGATGAAAATCTCGCCGTAGACATATTCGAGGGGGTTCAGGTCGTGAGAGACCGGAGGCCATACGATGCCGTCGCCATCGTATTTCTTGTCCTCGTCCTCGACGTAGCTGCAATGCAAACAATCTGGCTTTAGAAAACAGACGCGAGGAGCTAAAAAAAGAGACGAGCCTGTTAATTCTGTGTCCTCCTTACCTAGTTTTCTTTTCGTTCCACACCCGAATAAGGCCACTGGTGAAGAGTTCTTCCTCTTCGAAAAGAAGCCTCCGCCAAACCGCTAACGGCAGGTTGCGATTTGCTTTCGCAAAATGAAGGCGTGCCTCCCGCTGCAGAGCCGTTAATTCCATTGTCCGGACAAAGACACAAACCTAAAGACAAAAGAGAAAAAAAAAGGTTAGTTTTTTGCACGCAATATGGTCTTAAAAAACCAGACACTTCCAACCACTCTTTTTGCCCCCTTCCCTCTCGTTGTTGTTGGTGCGAACGCCGCCGGGGTTCGAGGGAAGGCCCGCTAAGTCAACACGTGGCGGCGCATGCTGGGTGCACCTGCCCGTCAACAGGTGCCCTTCAACGAACCGCCATGATGCGGACACGCGTCTCTGGCCGACCCATCCGACGCCCGTCGCGTTCACACAACACCATCAAAAGCAAAAGCATCAACACCACAGCTGCTTTGGCTGACCTCTTTCGGGCGTTTATCTCGCAAGCTGCACTTCTATGAGGTTCTGGACGACAGCTTGTTGTATCGAGGCGTGGTGTCGTGACGACGTACGATGATAGAATGACCGACTTACGGGCTGCGAGACGCGTGCTTGGAAGCGCGTCAGGGTGCGTTCAGAAAACACGGCCAATGATAGCGCAACGGGCAGATCTGACCGAAAACGGCAGCTACGCGCCGCCCCACTCCACCTTCGCACTGGCCAATCACATACGAATCTTACCCCCCACTACGCCACCGCCGCGGCAGCAGACGCTGCCGCGCCGCGCACCCACCTCGCACCGTTCACCGCTTTCCTCGCGCCCCCTCCCCCCGTCCCACTCTCGCACTCCCCAACCCCAATCGCCCCGCCCCACCTTCCGACTCGCCCCCGCGACGGCGCGACCACTAACAACTTTGCTTACTAAGCTTGCTTTCAAATAAATTAACTTCTCCAAGAAGTTGACCTAGTGAAAACAACTGGCGAATCTCGGCGCCAAGCACGGTGCCAGGCTGAGGTAGTCCGTCCAGGTTGGGACGTTCACGACGCACAGGCCCGTATTCTTACAAGAGGTCATACCACGGAAAACCAGGTCGCCGACGACGGGGTCGCACAGGCCGCGTTGCAAGCAACAGCAAACCGCTTTTGCGCTAAAAGTTGCCATTTGCCTACCTTTCAGGCGACTATCCGGCGCGAAGGGGAAAAGAAAGAGATGGGCGGGGCGTCAAGAACAACGTTAGCTCCCCTTGCGCACGTCGATGGCAGACCACCCCGTCGAGGCCACAACGACGGCCAGGGTCTTGCAGCGCGTGCAACCCGTGGGGCGTTCCGTGGGGGCGCTTGCACGCTGGATCGCTCCGTGTCTCTCGCACCCGTGGGGCGGCGCCCCGACCCACACAGCCCTGGCGGACACCGAGCAGAGCACCGCGTCGAGGTCATGACCAGCAGGTCCGTTACGGCCGCCGCGCGCGCCGCCCTGCAAGCTGGCCACCGACCACCTTATTAAGGCCATGAGGACTAAGGGCGCCCCGCCACGTGCCGCACTGCAAGCTTGCAGCACCAGAGCCTTGCACTGCGGTGCACTGCGGCGCCACCCTCTGCCTGCATTGGCGGCGCGACGCGCTGCAAGGGTTGTGATCGGTGACCTTGCAGGGCGGCAGGCGTGTCGGACCTGGCATTTGCGTTGGCCTTCATGGGGTGGTCGGCCAGTGGCGTGCTCAGGGGGAGGTTGCGGGAGTCATTCCCCCTCCCTCTTTTGCACCAGACCTTGACGGGGAGGTCGCGGCGTCACCCTCTGCTCTGGTGGGCGGAACGTTGTCTGACAGCAGCTTGCCGTTGCGTGCCCCGCAGCCTGCGCGATTTCGCCGTCGCCGACCTGGTGCTCCGTCGGACGACCATCTGCATGACGTCGAGGCAGTGCGTCGTGAGCTTCACCGGCCGGGAGGGCTACCTGTGCCTGGCGCCGTGCTTGGAGCCGCGTTTGGCCAAGTGTTTTCACTGGGTGCACTTCCTGGAGTAGTCATGACCTGGAGGCGCTGCTGCTCCGTGTCTGCCAGGGCGTGCCTGGTCGGGGCGCCGCCATGCGAGGCCCTGGGCTGGCCAGCCTTGAAGGCGGCGTGCGAGCCGGCCGTGGCGGACCTGGCGGTCATGACCTGGAGGCGCTGCTGCTCCGTGTCCGCCCTACCCCATGGGTGCGAGAGAGACAGAGCGATGCGGCCTGCTCGCGCCGCTACGGAATGCCCCACGGGTGCGAGAGAGACGGAGCCTTGAAGGCGGCGTGCGAGCCAGCCGTGGCGGTCATGACCTGGAGGCGCTGCTGCTCCGTGTCCGCCAGGGCGTGCATGACGTCGAGGCAGTGCGTCGTGAGCTTCACCGGCTGGGAGGGCTACCTGTGCCTGGCGCCGTGCTTGGAGCCGCGTTTCGCCAAGTGTTTTCACTGGGTGTACTTCCTGGAGTAGTCATCCCAGGCGGCCATCCAAACAATTAAAATTAAAAAAAGTCATTTTTCGCTTTGAATTAATTGATGGCAATGAAATTTACTAGCAGCCGAAGCGTGGCCCGAGGTTAGCGCATGGGCGGGGCGGGGCGGGGCGGCGCGAGGGAAGGGGCAATTGAACTTGAGAGGCTGCGCGGAGCGGCAGATTTTGGTGGCGCCGCGGTGGCGTGGTGGGGGAAAAGGACGCATGTTATTGGCTGGCGGGAAGCGGGGAAGGGCGCCGCGCAGCTGCCAAATTCGGTCAGATCAACCCGTTGCGAAATCATGGAATATATTTTCTGAACGCACCCTAGAGCGCTACCGAGCGCGTGTCTCGCGGTCAGTCAGTCATTCTGTCATCGAACGTCATCAAGCCGCCATGCCGCGCTACACCAAGACATCGGTCCGCGGACTCATTGCAGGGTTGCACCAGGCTGGCCTTCGAGCTGAGGAGATTGCTGGCAGGCCGGAGATCCCGTGCAGCCTTTCGACGGTGCGCCGATGGATAAGCCGCTTCAATGAAGAAGGCTACGACGGCCTCGAGACAAGGGCCAAGACAGGTCGCCCCAAGGTGACCACGCCAGAAGAGGACGCCGACTTGCGGGCATCCGTCATGGCCCAGAACAAGAGGCCGGTGAAGGCGGTTGTCCGCGAGCTTTTTCCTGACAACGGCGCCAGCTTTTCAACGCACTACAAGAGGTGAGTCGATTCATGTTTCGCCTACCAGGAAAAGGAGTTTGTTACAGTAATGTGCGAACGGAACGTGGGTCCGATGGGGCTGTGGGGCCGGCGCCACGTGGCAGCTCGTTGACGGGCAGGTGCGGCGGCCGCGCAGCCCTTCCGTTTTGCGGCTCCGTTCGCACCAACGTCAACAACAACAACAACACAACGCGAGTTCCCTGCACTCAATCTAGTCGCGTGGGCACTGGCTTGTTGTTGATGTTGTTGCTGTTGTTGTTTTGGTTGATTTTGATGTTGTTGTGCGGACGCAGCGGGGGTTCGATGTGTGGCCGAGGCGCGCCACGTGGCGTTCGCATGGCGGCCCTGTTGACGGGCAGGTGCACCCAGCATGCGCCGCCCTGTGTTGACTTAGCGGGCCTTCCCTCGAACCCCGGCTGCGTTCGCACCAACAACAACAAAACGCGATTTCCCTGCACTTAATCTAGTCGCGTGGGCACTGGCTTGTTGTTGTTGTTGTTTTTGCTGCTACTGGTGTTGCTTTTGTCGTTGTTGGTGTGCGAACGGAAAGTGGGTTCGATGGGGCTGTGGGGCCGGCGCCACGTGGCAGCTCGTTGACGGGCAGGTGCGGCGGCCGCGCAGCCCTTCCGTTTTGCGGCTCCGTTCGCACCAACGTCAACAACAAGAAGCGAGAGCCCTGCACTTTGTCTTGTCGCGTGGGCCGTTGCTTGTTGTTGTTGTTTTTGCTGCTGTTGTTGCTTTTGTCGTTGTTGGTGTGCTGGGGGATGGGAGGGGTGGGGTGGAAGGAAGGAACGAGCGCTCAAAGCAGAGTTTTTTTTGTCTTAGGTTCAAAATTTTAAGCTTTCTCTTTTGTCATTGCAGGTTGAAGAGTGGAGGTTTACACGGCCGGAAGGCAGCCAATAAGTTCCTTCTCAGGGACCAGCACCGGGCTGCACGATTGGCCTTTGCCAGGGCCAACGTCGGGCGTCCGTTGGCCTACTGGCGGGACATGATCTTCTCTGACGAGAAGACATTTAGGTCGGACGTCAACGGCACTTCGCGAGTTTGGCGGGAGAATGGAACTCGGTAGGCCCAAACTTGAATCAACCTTCTCACTTTGTAAAACTTGTTCTTAATTTTAATGAACTCGCGCACATTTTCTAACTGTCCAAATTGTTTACATTGCAGCTACGACGACGAGAACATTGTGGAGGTAGCGGCCAGTGGCCACGTGACGTGCGGGTTCTGGGCCTGCACGGAAAAAAATATCTTTGTTGATACAGCTTAACATTTGTTGTCAGAACTAAGGTGTTAGCTGAAAACGCGCCACCTAATGATCTCAGCTGCGACAGTAATTTTTTTAGCTACAGTTGATAACCCTCATTGCTGTAGTCTCAAACTTAAAATTTGCTAATGCAGACAGTTGGAGGTTTAGCAGTAAGAACCATGATGCTTTTGCTACCGCAGCTGATTTTGTGTGCCGCGACAGCGAGTCTAACGTTTGCTGGCCCAGCGTGGGGATCTTAGCTGGGACAACGAATGGGTTAGCTGTGCGCACTGATCTTACAGTACCTCGAAGCTTCACTTCAAATGCGATCAAAGTTGCTAAGTATTTTTTTCGGCCCTCCGCCCGCAACGACATTGGGGCAGGCCTTGCCTCCCAGACATGTGCTATCGTGGCTCAGTGCCTCCGAGCGAGATTCTCAATCAAAAGACCCGGGTTCTATTCCGGTCTCAGTATTTTTATGAAGGTAAAAAAATATTAGCGTTCGTAACTTAGGGATTAGCTGCCTCAACAAATGTGGTTTGCTGTCGCGACCAAGCATAATTGCTGACAAAACTGGTAATTTTTTTAGTTACTACGACTGCTAATTCTTAGCTGGCCCGAGATCAGCTTATGCATTAGCTGTCACAACTGAGGTAATTTTTTCCGTGTGCATCTCTGCGGAGGGAGGCGCCATTGCCCTCTCAGAGATACCTCCACACATAGACCGTCGTGGCTACATCGGGGTCCTGCGCGACACGATGCTGCCGGCGGTGCGCCCACTGCGCCCCGATGGCATCAACTTCATGCAGGACAACGCGGGCTACGGAATGCCCCACGGGTGCGAGAGAGACGGAGCGATTCAGCCAACTTTTTTGGAAATTGAAACATGTTACAGCCAATTGTTACAGAATATTATGACTGCATTTAGTTAATAAATTTACAACAAAATCAAAGCACGGAAAAAAAAATGCGTCACCAGTATTTCTATAGTTTTAGTGACTTATCCTTGCTGACGGAGTGGGAAAATGAGATAAGTCAACTCATTCATAACCGAAATCCTACCCAAAAGAAGATACGTCCCCTAAATCTGAATGAATAAGACTTGTCAAATTTGTTTGTCTCTGTTTAAATAGCTTACTAGTGGAGGAACTCAGACCAGTGGTTTGAACCCTGAACTCTCACTCGTTCTTGAGTAACAAAGGTTTAGGCGATGACTCAATTTTTTGCGTAAACTTGCATTACTCAAGAAAGGAAGGTAGTTTAGATTTCAAACTGCTGGTTTGAGTTCTTCTATTTATGAACTTATTTTACACATAAAAACAAGCCCTCCAATAGCAATAATTTTAAACAAATTTATTTTTCAGTGTTGAGATAACTTGAATTATCTCTTATCTCTTTTTGATACCGTTTCATTTACGTAAAAGGGGTTTTGTTAAGTTATCTCATTTTTCATCCATGTTTTCTCCTGAAACTATAAGATATATCAACTAGGGCTTAATAAGAGATGCCACAGGTCAAAAAAAACAAATAATTTAAAACAAAAGAGAGTTGGCAAAAACAAATTTCTTTTTAAATTCACGAGGTCTTGGCAAATGGCTTGCCCTTTTGTTCTGGACTCTGTCACTTGAGTAGTTTCCTCCCTTTATCTCCGTCATCTTTTCTTTTTTTGTTGCTTACCACCCGCCTTTGAATTGAGAGCCACATCGTCCTTTGTTCAGCGGCGGACGGTTTCCGATCTGCCGTCCCTTCCCAAAGCTCGTGTTTTGGCAGACGACACAAAAAAAATACAACACTCGTAACCTATAAATCGCACGAGTCTAAAGGCCATCCTCACACATACCGCGTCATGAGCGGTGCCTGACGCATCCCGCCAACCCCGCGTGTCTTTAGGGCCGCAGCACCGAGCCCTCAACCTCCCGAAATACATTTAATCCGAAAATCTAACTGCTAGACGAGCAGCAGACGCTTGCCGCCCAGTCCGCCTGTTCAGAATCGGCCGCTAGGCGTCGCCACCTCACGAGGACCTCAGCGCGCGGGGTATCGCCCAGGCCTGGGTCAATTCTTTTGCGACTGATAGTTCATGCATGTGAGTATCATCAAATTTTATCTTTCCCACATCATTAAGTGTAATGTTTGTCTGCCATCATGCAATGTCTGCCACTTTAGGACACTCATCATTTCACACAATAATAGTAATGATTATAAAAATGTTAACTTTCTTGTTGCAGTGGTGAGATGGTTCACGCAGACCTGGGACCACTCATCCATAAATATGGTAATCCTGGCTTAATGTCAGCCTTCCACAATAACACCGTGGACAAGTACATGGCTCCTGATGAATACTTCCAAAAGTCATCCCTTTTGAGTTTGGTTACTGTCTCTGACCCTAAATCTTTTTTTCAGTTTCAAACGAACCATGTTTAATTTTATTTCCCCTCCCCCCAATCTAGTTTCCAATGCCACAATATCTCCATCAGGAACCTGGTTCTGGAACATCCTCAGCAGTGTCACACCATCAGGAACCTGGACCTGGAACATTGTCAGCACTGCTGACTCCAAAACAGCAAAAGGTGACATGTCCTCTTTGTGACGCATCATTCAAGGCAGGTTCAAAGAAGGCCATAAGAAATCACATCAACACCAAGCACAACTCAAATTTGAGATCAAAGACGGTCCAACAATTCCTGCAATCTCATGGTATCAGTCTTCAATAATTCTGCTTTGTTTTTCGTGTTTTTAGTTTAGATCTCTTTGTGACTTTCCTTGTTCTGTGAGTGGAACATTTATTTAAGTTTGTTTCAAGAATTATTTTGCGTGTTCTTTTTTTGGAAGTAATGTTTTGTATATTAAAAAAAAGCAGATAAGGCCTTTCTACATTTTAAATATAATTTGTCTAGTGTTCAGATAATCATTGTGCTTTATCTCATGTATCATTGCCAAATGTTTATTATGTTGTATCTGTAACACATATATCAGTGCCCAATGTCTCCTATTTCTTTGACATCGTGGTTTCAACCATTATTTCTTTCTATTCCATCTCCTTGAGTTTTACTTTATATTTATACATTTACGACCAATAAATGCCTTTGTTCCTTCACCTGATCTGTCTTATATTTCCCATCAACGTATGACTACCTACATTTCTCCGCCCAATATTCCATAAATTCTCAAAGTAAAGCGAATTCCTTTATTTCTCCACAGCAATTGAGCAATGTATGAGCCCAAGCAATTAAAACATGAACTCCCAAAACAAAGTTTGATAAGCAGATGCAGAAAAGAAAAAATAGTCTTCATTTGCCTCCAAAATTGCTTGCATGAACTTATTAGTTCTAAGCTGTAATGATTCAATTCTCTCCTACCAACAAACAAATTTAAACAGGTGATTGTTGTGCGGTTTGTCCTTCACCTGTTGTTGTAGTGTCCATCTTATGACGTGCTGTTAATTTGTCTGGTTTTTTTTCGGGGACGGGAGGAGATAAACACCAAACACTACCTCTTTGCTTTGCTACTTGAACCTGCGGTCATCAGGGTTCCAAGGAATTAACGCACGCACGCCTCTTGTTGTTCATCTGCTCGCCACTGTCTCCAAATACAAACTGGAATCAAGAACGTACAAAAATAAGTATCATAAGAAATGTCAAGAAGTAAAGTCTATGAAAAGTTCAGATCCAGTCACTTATGCTCTAGAATGCTTGAGGGGTAAGATGAACCCCCGTCTTCACAAGCTATTGAAGGCAGAGGTAAGAAATTTCAACTGTAAACCTACTGCCCGTAGATGTACCAAAACTACTGAATTGGCTGATCATGAAACTATGAGAGAGGACTACAGAGGCTTGCCATTCACCAAACCAACTAGAAAGACTCTTCGTGAAGCGACCAGAAAATTACATATGCAGCCTGGGTTAAATTCAGTGCTTCTGGAAATATTGAAAAATAAAATCTTACAAATGCCTCCAGAAGAGAGAATCTGCAGCATTGTGTTTGATGAAATGTCAATTAGAGCACTTCTTACCCTTTTGGAGCAGCTGGACATCATTGTTGGATATGTCGACATTGGTAATGGAAGAAGAAAGCCCCAACCAGCAGAGGAAATTCTAGTTCCAATGCTCAGAAGTACTTATGGTAGTTGGAAGCTGCCCATTGCTTACTACCTCACCGACAAAAAGTTCAGTGGTCTAGAATTCAAAGAAATTTTCAAGGAGGTCATTGAGGCTGTCTTGGAGGTCGGTGTGGAAGTTAAAGCTCTGATTACAGATGGTCTGCAGAAGAACATCACTGCCATGGAATTGTTTGGAGCTTTCATTGAACGTCCTTTCTTCTTCCTAAAGGGAAGAAAAATTGTTACACTAATTGACCCTCCTCACATGTTAAAAAGTCTTCGCAATGCTCTCAAAATGTACCTTCTGTTGCGTCCTGATGGGACAATTATCGATATAAAATACATCAAGGCTTTTATTTTACATGACATGGAGCAAGAAGTACGGCTGGCCAAGAAACCAACACCACGCCATGTTGATCCAGGTCCATTTGACAAGCAAAATGTGAACATGGCTGCCCAACTCTTCAGCAAAACAACAGGATCTGGAGTCATGGCCTATACTTCATTAGGGCTTTTGCCACCTGAGGCAATGGACACTGGAAAGTTTTGCGAGCTAATTAATAACTTCTTTGACTCCTTCAATGGAACTGAGTATGTTGAAAATCCGGCAGCTGATGACTTTAAGTGTGCACTGTCTTCATTGAGTGCACACCTTCGTCTTTGGAACCAGCTTTTGGAAGAGATGCAGCACTGGCAGTTCCTAGGTTCGACAAAAGTGCAAGTTATGAAGAACTGGCGAAGGACCATGAACGGTTTGAAAGTCATGTGGAATGATCTCCAGGCTGACGGATATAAATACTTACCAGTGGGCCATGTTAACCAGGACTGCGAGGAAAACTTGTTCAGTGGGATACGAGGCAACTTGGGAGCTAATAGAACTCCGTCTGCAGCTGAGGTTCCAGCCACTTTCATGAGGTCAGTTGTGAAAAACTTGACAGCTAGCTGTCTCAAAAGGCAAAAACTGTCGTGATGACGAAGCAGTGAGCCTAGTTTCCATGGAAGAGTTGACTGAAGCTGTGGAATCCATAACTCTTGCACACAACCAAGAAGTAGGCATGGAGGACTTGGTTCTGTATGTCAGTGAAGAAGTTTACCCAGAAGAAGAACTCCATCCTGATGAATTAGAAGAAACAGATTTAAATAACAACAAGCTTAGAAAGATGGCTAGTGCGAAGCTAGCAGCTCCTCATGTCGAAAAACTGTTGACTCAACTTGCCTGTCATGGCTGCAAAGCAGTGCTTCAGACGGAGCCACAGTATCCGCTTCATCTGGACCATACACTGACAGCAAGTATCTCAGACGAGTCCATGATGTTGCCAAGAGAGGAGGTGGCAGATGCTGTCAAAGTTGTCGGACGTGTTGTGAAGCTGGCCAGGCCGTCATATCATCTGGAACACATTGTGACAAGAAAAGAGAAATTTGTTATGACTCTACCTGAAGTCCAGTCGATGCATTTTTGCCCATTGCACGATGAAGAGTCGGTACCTCCTATCAACAAACGCTCAGCATGCCGAATCCTGGCTGAATCCGCTTATCTGTGGGTGCCGTGAAATGAAACCGCTTAGCTGTAGCACCTTAAAACATAACCGCTCACCTCGGAGCGCGCGGGACAGAACCGCTTACCGTCTCAAATACGGGCGGCGGCTGCCAGATTTACATTGTTCTTCTTATGCACTGAGTCTTTATTTAGCCCGAAATAATTAATCACATGTTATCGTCTGCATCAGAACTTTGTTATTCACCTAAGGTTTGCTTCAAATGTGCTCCGGATCGGCTGAAATGGAGCGCTCGGCCGCGCGACGATGTGCGGATCTGTCCAGAGCGCTCCGAGATGAGCGGTTATGTTCCGAGGTGCTACAGCTAAGCGGTTTCATTTCACGGCACCCACAGATAAGCGGATTCAGCCAGGATTCAGCATGCTGAGCGTTTGTTGATAGGAGGTACCGGAGTGGAAGCCTAAGTTTGTGAGAATTATAGTGAAACAGCTTCTGGAGGATAATCTCAAGACAGAGAACATAAAACTTAGAGACATGTTAGCGTTAATGTCAGGTGGGTGGGTACACCTAAGATTACCTAGGTTATCTTAGGTGTACCGTGGCCGATTCGGTAATGTTGGAATATTATTAATCCACCTATCATTACCGGGGAAAATGGGGGGTAAACTGAGATTACCGAAAGTGCGTCGGGAATCTTAGGTGGCCTTTTGTGAGTATGAAAAATTGATGCGATCGAAGAGGGTACTGTGTTGGGGGGTGGTAAGGGGGTGGTGATTGTTACTGTGGTAACTCTGACAACTCTTCAACTTGACTACTTGACCGCACGGACTGACTAGCAGCACGGCCTCAGTAGTATAGAGGACACTATTGGACACTTTTTCCCTGGAGGACACTATCGGACACCTAACCTAGGGGGGCCTAAGCAGGTCGTCATCTTGAGCGCGGGTAACCTAAGAGAACCTAAGTCTGGATCCGCCCCTGGAGGACACTATCGGACACCTAACCTAGGGGGGCCTAAGCAGGTCGTCATCTTGAGCGCGGGTAACCTAAGAGAACCTAAGTCTGGATCCGCCCCTGGAGGACACTATCGGACACCTTGAGCGAGGGTAACCCAAACCTAAGTCGCCCACTCCACATACTGGGTCGTACTTTCAGTCATGATGGTATCTTGAGCGAGGGTAACCCAAACCTAAGTCGCCCACCCCACATACTGGGTCGTACTTTGTAACATGTTGCTATCTTGAGCGAGGGTAACCCAAACCTAATTGCTTGGTTACGACAGGGGCGCTAACCCAGCCTAAGTTACCCCTCCCCTCCCCCGCGGCCGCCGCGCGCCGCGACGCGGAGCCGCGGTGTGTGACGTCAGCCAGCAGTGTGGATCGCGCTCCCCCCTCCTGGTTCCGACTCTAGCGCCGCGACGCGGAGCCGCGATGCCCAGCTCCCCCTTCCACCGCGAGGCCGCGACGCGAAGCCGCGGAGCGCACACCACCGGTGCGGCGGCGGCTGACGGCGCGGGCGGTCAGTGTGCCTCCGGGTGGGTCTTGGAGTGGAGCGGAGAGCGCCGCGCGCACCCCGGGAGCCCTGCCGGCAGCAGGCAGCGGGGCGGTTACAGCGCCGCTGCAGCAGCGCGCTCTTGCGGGCGGGGCGGGTACTACGTGCCGTTACTGGGCATGCGCCCTGCAGCGCCGCCCGGCGGGCGGCTGCAGACGTCGCTAATCAAAGCTTCTTTACTCTTTTCCTCTGACTAATTTCACAAAGCACATTATTGAATTATGATCGGAAGACTATTTCCTTTCAACACACACACTCACATTGCAACAATCAAGTGTATTTGAATTAGTAAAGAAGATGAGCCGGTGTCGGAATCGGAACGCTGGCCGCTGATTGGTTGATCAGTTCCGACAGCTCGTCTCGTTCCTTTACGGAAATAAAGAGAATTACATGAAGTGGAAGAGAAAATATGCTTCGTGATGATATCTAATATTATTTCCAACGTTCTTTTCTCTTCGGTACGTGCAAACTCGGACGCGATCACGTATTAAAAGAAATCCAGCCGGTACGCTCCCTCCGATTGGCTGAAATTTCGCTACCCCGTGCAGTGGCGGGAAGGAAGGTGGTGGGGGGTGAAGGTATTTATCGGGGGCGCGCCGGCCGGCCGGCCACTTGTTGTTTCGTCCTCGCTGGAGTTCGTACCACCTGAAATTAGTAATGTCGCGCTGCCGTCCCCATGAGATCTGGAAAGGGAGGAAGTTGGACGAGAGCTCGGCGTCGTCGGCCTCCGACTCAGGCGAAGATCATGAGATGGACGTCGTCGACGTCCGTTTGGACGAGCTCGAGGACGACCTCATGCTGGTGAGTACTGTGCGTCTCCGTGTTCTCTAGGGCGAAGCTCTTGCCGTTTTTTCTCCCGGTGCGATGGTCTCGCCCGGTAGAATTTTGAAAGGCGGAAGCTATGCCCGATTCCGTACCGGTGCGTGGGCGGCCGGCTCTCTACGAGCCGCGGCGTTTCCTCGCACCACGTACATTCAGACAGTAACCGTCAATTTTATTTTCCCTTCCAGCTGTTGAGTCAGTTCTGTTTCAAAACGTGTCGTTTCTTGTCGCGAGTGTCTGTGTCCGTTACTTTCAAACCGCGCCATGTCCGTACCTGTCGCGAGTGCCGGCCCGTGTGTCGGTCAGCGCGCCGCGCCACGCCATGCCATGGCTGGCCGTGCAGCGTCTCGTTCACCGTCATGCTCCCCGTGTCCCTGCCTTGTTTTTGGCGAGCGTGGGAAAGTTTTCCCGCCGGCGCGCCGCCGGCGCGGGCGCCCGGGCCCTGTCTCTCTCGCACCCCAACCGACCGGCGGGAAGCCGCGCCGTGCTGTGCTCGGCTGTGCTGGGCTTTGGTTCGAGTCCCGGCCACGTCTCGCGTTTTGCGCTGCGTTTTCGGTCGTCCGGGTGTAGTTAGTCTGTCCCTGTGGGTGGGTGCGTCTTCGCCATCATCATCATCATGACCCTTGTCGTCGAGTCGACTTTGTAAGTCTGATGCACATTGCATCTCAGCCTTGCATGCCTGTGTGATGCACGCTTCAGCTTTTTTGATGTTAAAAAAAGCTTCTCCTCACGCTGAATGTTTCAATTTGTATTCCATTTCTGAATACACTCTGAAGCGTTCAGCCTGAGTGTCGCCTACCGATATCTACAGTTTTTCATTAAGCTGTCGGTAATGGTTCGCGTTTTTTTCCATGTGTTGTCTAAAACTAATCCTTTTTTACCCTTAATGGTTTCAGTCCACATCGAGCGCCACTGAGGAGGGGGAGATACTTTCGACTGATGATGCTGAGGGCCCCGCGCAACCATCACACTGGCTGCCGCCCCTGCCTCCCGGTACTCCTCCGCCCCTGCCGCACCTCCCGCCGCTGCCGTTCACCACCAGTACCCCTAGGGCAGAGCGTGTTGTAAGTCCGTTTCACTCAATTTTTGATGAACTTCATTCCTCGCTGTCGGTTCACGTTCCTTTAATTGCACTTTTGTTTCATCTAAACTGCAATTAATGGTTCGTGCGGTGAAAGAAGTTGTCCTGTAACTAACCGAAATTTTTGATGTGTTTCAGGATGATCCTGAAAAGGAAAACACGCCCTCCGGTGTGGCTCCAACCTGCCACACTGTGTCTGCGCCTTCGTCTCCTGCTCCTGTGGCGCCGTCTTTGCCTCCGGCTCGTGTCCGATGCCCTGTGACGGCGCCTTCGTCTCGTGCTCCTGTGACGGCGTCTTTGCCTCCGGCTCGTGTCCGTTGCCCTGTGACGGCACCTTCGTCTACTGCTCCTGTGACGGCGCCCTCGCCTTCAACTTCTGCAGCAGCTAGGACTGATGCCGCTGCGCTGGAGTTTTTGGCAGCGTGGATGGCAGAGTGCCAAATGCCACCGCCACCTCCTGCCCGCCCCGCTGGCCCGCCAGTTCCACGCAGGGTGCCCCTTAGGCCCCTCCCCCCGTACAAGGACGATGGGGTGAGTACTTGCATGTTTTTCTACCGTTGTTTTCTCTCCCTCCCCCTCTTTTTTCACACTGAGATTTTTTTTCTTAAAAATTTCAGTCGGTTGTTTTGCCGCCCACGCCCCCGCCATCGCCCCCACCACCCCCGCAGCCCGAACCCCTGCCACAGTTCCCTGACGGGGTGGCGCCCGGTGGGCGTTGTGCTGTAATCACTTTTTCTAAATTCACTCGCTGCACCGCGTTTTGTCTCATGCTCATGTCCACCGCAAAGTGCCTAATCATTTTTTTTGTTTGTGTGTTCACAGGTTCCTACACCGTGGGTAGGCGCCAACGCCAACGACCCATTAGGGCTTTTGGGCTGTGCTGAGCCACATACCGCACCATCGATGCCACATCTATCACCGTGTAGGCCTCGCGTATGTATCTCACGCTATTGACCTCCCTGAATTCGTATAAACCTATTTCGGTGTCTGATGACCCTTGTTTCATTGTTTCAGTCAATCTTTGACCGTCTGGGGCCCAGGGAGCCAGCGATCCCCTACCCTCATCGGTGGCCCGAATCATCTTGGATTTACCCTGACGCGCCTCGCCGTCGAGGGAGAGGGAGGTTTATTCAGAGGAATTGGTCTTGTCGTCCAAGGCATCCAGCAGTGGGTGCCCGGTATTGGGGCCCTCCACCGCCTCCACCAACAGGTCGCTGCTGATTTTCACGTGTTAAATTTTATGTTCCATGATTATCCAAGTTAATATCTATCCGAAAGTATACGTGAATTTTTATCTCCTCATGAGAATATCATGAAAGTATGAGTGAATTTTTCGTCACGAGTTTAAGTTTTCGTTCTGTAAGTCTCTCTCAATACATGAATCTTGCTATCTTTTGTTATCTCCTCATGAGAATATCATGAAAGTATGAGTGAATTTTTCGTCACGAGTTTAAGTTTTCGTTCTGTAAGTCTCTCTCAATACATGAATCTTGCTATCTTTTGTATTTGTGTTTTCCTATCCTCTCACCTCTTTTAACGAGACACCCTTACAACACTTAACTTTTCTACGTGTTAACTTTCTTTGTTCTAAAGCTAGTCTTGATTTCCAATTCATTTTCTTATTCGCTTGCTACATAAGTTTTTCTAAAATATCTTGACGACTCTGCATGACACACTTAAAGCTTTTCCGAACTTGAGTTACGAGTCACCTGACTGAATTAAAGGAACACTTCAACTACGCTTTCGAAACTTAGAGTACACCAGCTCTCTTACTCTCTCTGGCTCTACCTTATAATTAGTCTTGATTCTGAACTTATTGGCTTTTTGGTACAACTTAACGATTAAGCTCCACAGAGGTAAAGCTTTTCCGAACTTGAAAGCCGAGTCACCAGCCTAAATTTATTGGGAACATGAGTTGCGCTTTCAAAACTTTGCCTATCATTTCTTTATCAGAAAGAAAACTTCTTTGCACTTTGTGTGTGTGTATGTGTGTGTGTGTGAGAGAGTGAGAGAGAGGGGGGAGAGAGCTTCGGTTGTCCTTGGCCTTGGGGCCCCTGCAGGCCTCGGATAGACCAACCCGCCACACACCTGTGTGCGAAGGGCTGCCTAGCCTCAGCGCAGCAGGCGTTCCAGCAGCGCGTCAAAGTCTCCAGCTCTCCGTTGCAGAGCGGGGAGTCCCTGACGGTCGCGCGGTGCACCGCGGTGCGCGGCAAGGCCTATCTCCTTCTGGAGCACCACCCCATCCTCCCGCACACCATGGTCGCCGTCGGCGAGGCGGCCGTCTTGGCCTTGGGGACACAGCAGTGTGTCCGGGCAGAGTCCCGGTGCGCGCCGTCGCCGCCGGTGAGGCGGCCGTCACGGCCGCGGGGACACCAATGTCGCCGACGGCGAGGTGCTCTCGCGGCGCGCCGAGGCCCTCGGCGACCCGCACTAAAGTATCCTCCCCGTCCACGCCGCGGCCATTAGCGCGGCGCCGCGGCGCATGGCCCCGCGCGGGGCGAAATGACTGAGCTCATGGCATGCACGCGCTCTTATTGCATTGAGCCGCGCCGGTGGCGCCCTCCCTGCAATGAGGTGGCCAAATTCGGAACACCGTTGCGCATGCGCAGTGCAGCGCCGCGTTGCGCCGCAGCGCCGCGCGCGCCGCCTCGTGGCCGAAATGGGAACTGCTAGCTCCACATAAAAGCCGCTCCGATTTCCAGAGCGGCACAGTCACTTCTATCTGCTCCTAGCGTTCAGACCTCCTCTCAAGCTAAACTTTTCCAGTCTCTTCAAGACTTAAACTTGTTTCTCCCCCAGTCTTTCTCAAGACTTAAACAATGGCTCTCAATGATATTCTCGATGAGTATGAAGGCGGATGTTTCTATAATGATGAATTGCTCAGTGAAGCATACTCTAATGTCGTGGAATGCATGCGCACGGCCACTCCCATTGAACGCAGTGACCCCCGGCTGCCTGACTTTCTGAAAGCCGGTTACCTTGCTCTCCTGCGGGAAAAATCAAAAGATAACCATCAAGATGCCCTTATCCAACAAGTGGCACTCAAATTAGCCCGGCCTGTCCCTACTGGCCCCGCCCCACCCCGCCCTGCCCTGGAAATGATCGGGGGTGCACGGACACGCTCTTCTGGTCCTGTAGACCCACAACCCACCCCGGCCCGTCCCGCCTCCCCGCCGCCCGGCCCCGCGGAGTCCCAGCCCGCCTCCCCACGCCCCGCCACGCCGCCCGAACGGAAGCGCGCGCGTTCGCCCGAACCGAAACCGGAGCCCGAACCGGAGCCCGAACCGGAACCTACAATTGAAATACTGCAAACGCGGGAACGTCATCTGACGCGGTTTAAAGCTACTTTCCGGGAAGAAACAGCTATGATAAAAAATCTTGGAAACGAGCTTCCCTCTGAACAACTCATGGAGGGAATGTTCGATACATTGCTTGCCCGTCAGAGGGAAGCCCTGAATGCTAAAGATGATGACCGAGTCATCCTGGAATTGGAGAGCGGTGAAAATGTAGGCAAGCCCATCTGGCTCTCTTTGAGGCGTGTGGACCAGCTCAATGGCAGAGTCATTCTAGACAAACTAGCAAGGGTGCTCAATAGCAATGAAAGTTTTTTGACTAACGGGCAGATAAGGATCAATTACATTCATGTCCCCACTCCCGAGGCAGGCGGCGCACGTGATGTGCGCGTTGCGAATGAGAGAATAGACCAGTGGCTGGAGAGAAAGATAGCCAGAAAAACCATCTTTTCTCCCACACTGTGGCAAAAACCTACGGAGAAGTCAGTTAATTTTTTTGCCAGGATTCTCTGTAACCCTGAACCCAGTATTTACTGTAGCCTCCTTACAGTAATCACTGTGCGACGCACAGTATTCTCCGCATACCCGTCGCAGACCCTTGAGGTGCACAGAGACGGCTGTAAGTCCTACAGAGAACACTGTGAGTCGCACAGTGAATACTGTAAAGAGGCTACAGGAAATACTGGGTTTAGGGTTACAGAGAATTAGCACAACTTGTTTACAGAGTTCTCTGTGACCTTTTGCCACAGTGCAGCAACACGGAGGATCAAATGTGTCTGGCGCGCAGCATCGCTGTTGCTAAAGCCAAAGACGGAATGCAGCATAGAGCATTCTCTCGCATGAGGCAGCCCAACTCCACCATCCAAACCAAGGAGGCCAAAAAAATTTGTGAATTGGCTGGTATTGACCCAAATCAGCCGTGCGGGATAGACGAAGTCAGAAAAGTTCAAGATGCCCTTACCAACTACAGACTCTGTGTTTTCACAGATAAAAAAGGCAAGGAGTGTGTGTTTAAGGGGGAGTACACGGTCGGTAGAAAAAATATCTACTTGTTGCTTCACAACGGACACTTCCATGCCATTCTTTACCCCCTCCAAGCATATGATTCCAAATATGTATGTGAAAAATGTGTTGTATTTTACGCTAACAAAGGTGAACACCAATGTGAGGGCAGCTGCTGGCGCTGTCTTGGCGCACAGCCTCACACCGACCCCCTTCAGCGCTGCGGCGATTGCGGCCATAAATTTGCAGGAAATGAATGTTTTAACAACCATAAAAGTCTTAAAATTCAAAACACAGACAAGACTAAATGTGACACATTCAAATTTTGCCATGGATGTGAAACAAGTTATTCCAACGCCAGGGGGCGCCAACATGTCTGTGGCTTTGTGTATTGCAAATTCTGTAAACTCAATGTTAAGGAAAATCACCTCTGCTACATGCAGAAATGGCAACCCCGTGAGAAAAAGGAGAAGTACAATTACTGTACAGTGTGGTACGATATTGAGGCATCACAACATACTGAAATTAAACCGGGAGTGTTTGAGCATCGCCCCGTGCTCCTTGTCTCGCAGGCTGTGTGTGACGAGTGTCAACACATTCAGCAAAATGATTATTTCTGCACAGTGTGCGGGACACGACAGCAAGTGTTCCATAACCTTGATGACCCCCATATTAATGTCATGTCCCAATTCATAAATTACCTTCAGTCTTTCCCCGCCAAGACTGAACTTCTTATCATTGCCCACAATGCCAAAGCTTATGATGGCATTTTTGTTCTACAAGAGCTGATAGCTCGGAAAATGAAACCCGATCTGATTTTGCAAGGGGCTAAAATTATTTCCATGTCCCTTAATTCATGGAAATTTATTGACAGTCTGATGTTTATCTCCATGCCCCTTTCTGCTATGCCCAAAGCTTTCGGGCTTACGGAACTGAAAAAGGGTTATTTCCCATACTTTGCTATTCACCCTGACAATTTCTCATACAAGGGTCCTTTATTGGACCGTGAACTTTACGGCGTGACAGGAATGAAGTCTCAGGCCGCCCTCACCTTCAATAAATGGTATGATGATCAAATTGCACAGGGTGTCATGTTCAATTTCCGTGAGGAGCTCATCTCCTATTGCATTTCTGATGTGACTATTTTAAGGCAGGCCTGTCAGGCCTTCAGAAAACTTTTTGCACAGACTGCGGGGTTTGATCCTCTTTTTCAATCATTGACCCTTTCTTCTGCGTGCCTTTCGGCTTTTCGCCTTAATTTCATGCCAGAAAACAAGATAGGACTTGTCCCCCCTGGAGGCTATCATGGCAGGGGTAAGCAAAGCCACGCCGCCCTGCAGTGGCTTGACTATGAGCAGCACAAATTAGGTCATAAAATTAAGACCATTTACACTGATAGAGAGGTTATGGTGCTAGGCCGCCCTGTGGACGGTTATGTGGAGATCCCCCTTGCTAACGGTGGTCAAGAGCGCCGTATTTATCAATTTCACGGTGACTATTGGCATTCCTGCCCAAAGCATTACCCTGCACAGCCCGAGGGTGGGGAAAACCGCTATGAACGCACTCTACGCATCACCGGCCTGTTCCGTAAGGCAGGTTATGTTGTCCTTGAGAAATGGGAGTGTGACTGGTATGAAGACCTCCAAACCCCTGAGGTGAAAGGCTATTTTGAAGCCCACCCCACGACCCGCACCCCTCCCCTTGATTTGCGCAAGGCGCTCTGTGGCGGGCGCACCAGTGCGCTCCGTATGTACCACAAGGCCGACCTTGACAAAGGGGAGAAAATCAAGATGGCGGACGTGGTTTCGGAGTACCCGGGGGTTCAACTGCGGGGACGCTTCGTTCATGGACACCCGACTATCTACCTGGAGGGTGATCCGGACATCCCTGCCATTGACGCCTGGAACGGCGTGATTAAGTGTACAGTCCTCCCTCCTCGTGACTTGTACCTTCCAGTCCTTCCCTACAAGTGTAGCGGTAAGCTCATGTTTCCTCTGTGCAGGACCTGTGCAGAGACAGAAAGCACTGATATTTGTCAACACGCTAACTCGCAACGCCAGCTCACGGGGGAGTGGTGCGCTCCGGAACTACAGTTAGCTATTCTGGAAAAGGGGTACACTCTGATTGCCATTCACGAGCTCTGGCAGTATCCTGGCACCATGCAGTTCACCCCCCAGACGGGGGAAGACGGCCTTTTCTCAGGTTATGTCAGGCGTTTCATGGCCCTTAAGATTCAAGCCAGTGGGTGGCCTGCTGAGTGCGATACTCAGGAGAAAAAAGACTTGTTCATTGCTGATGTGAAAGAACATGACGGGGTCATCGTAGACCCCACTAAGATGTCAAAAAATCCAGGACTTAGAACAGTGGCAAAACTTTGCCTGAATTCCATGTGGGGGAAACTATCTGAGGTTGTCTTAAGGCCCAAGACAGAACTTTTGTTTAATTATGAGTCTCTTATGAAAATTGTGACCGATCCAACCAAGGAAGTGAGTGCCCTGGTACCTCTTAGTGAAGAGTGCCTGCAGGTAACTTATAAGCCTGTTGAAGACAGTGAGGAGACACTCCCTACCTCATCTGTCGTCCACGGCGTGTTCACCACAGCTCTTGGTCGTCTCCAATTGTATCAGTACTTGGACATGGTAGGAGAGAGAGCCCTGTACCATGATACTGACAGTGTGGCCTATATTTCTAGGTTAGGCGAGCCAGATTTACCCCTCGGTACTCATCTTGGCCAGCTAACTGATCAGATTGCGGAGGACTTCGGTCCTGGTTCATTTATCACTGAGTTTGTGGCTGGAGGACCTAAAAATTATGCTTTCAAGGTGGCTGTGGGTGGTGACGTTTCTAACCTCAAGGTTTGCATCAAAGTTAGAGGTATAAGCATTAACCAATCCTGTGAGGCTCTCGTCACTTTTGACAGCTTAAAAGCAATGGTGCTAGGTGAGGAGCATAAAATGACTATCCCCATTCACCACCAGATTACCAGACTACCTGGCTGGAAGATTGTTACTAGAGCTACCAGCAAAAACTGGCAAGCTAAAAATACTAAAAGGCGGCGCCTCGACTTTGCCCACACAGTCCCACATGGGTACAATGCATGGGGTGATGTGGACGAAGAGGACCAGGAAATGATGGAGGTTCTTGATCTTCTCGGTGACAATTAAATATGAAAAATGAAAAACAGTAAAAAATAAGATTGATTTACAAAGTCTGCTGTACAATCATGTCCTTAAACACCCCTTAATCTACGAGACACCGGAGCAGGGGAGCTGGTCAGGCCCTTTAACCTATAAAAGAAAATGCTTTTAAATTTTTAATTCAGAACGCGATGAGTGCTCAAATGGATCTGAAGTACCAGCATCCCTGCACTGCCTTGATTGTGGGCGGTACGGGCGCTGGCAAGACGTTTTTCATGAAAAAACTGATTGAAAACAGAGCTGACATGTTCAGTGTGACATTTGAAAATATTATATTTTATTATTCTGAATGGCAGCCTCTGTACGAGGAGCTCAAAGGTGTTGTTGATTTCCGACAAGAACTGCCATTAATGACTGATCACCCAACAGGAGAGGGCCCAAAATTAGTGATTATTGACGACTTTCTGGATGAAATTAAATCTCATGGCCAAGAATTTAAGAGATTTTTCATAAAAGGTTCGCATCATCGTAACCTGTCCATTTTCTTCCTCAGTCAGTCCCTTTTCCCCGATGGACTTAGACAAATTAGTTTAAACTCCCACTATATTGTCTTGTTTAAAACATCAAGGGACTTGGCCCAAATTAGAACATTTTGCCTGCAAGTCGATCCCACGCACTGGAAAGCCCTTCTTGAAGCGTATCACGACGCTACACAGGCTGGGCACACCTACATTCTTTTTGATTTCAAGCCCAATCAATTAGATCACCTCAGGATCCGTACCCATATTTTTCCCGACGAGTCCTGTGTCATTTACATCCCTAAAGCAAAGTATAAATACGACTTACTGGGCATGCAATAGTCATTGCTAAATGATGGTTCCCAGTGTGCAGTCACAGCGGGCTGTCCTGCAAGTCCTTCAGTCAGCTAAACCTAACCTCCGAAAAGCGATTCTCCGTGAATCCGATAAAGCGATTATTTTTGCTATTTGTGAGATCATTGACAATCTCCTTTCAGGGAACATCCCCCTCAGTCCTGCACAAAAGTCCAAACTTAAGCGATACCGCACTGACTTTCGGCGTTTAGTACAAAAGGGTGAGGGTTGGAAAACAAAAAAAGAACATCTTGTTCAAAAAGGGGGTGCTTTCCTGCCCTTGTTACTTTCCATTGTAGCCTCTGTGCTCCCTAGCCTTTTCAAATGAATCACGTCAAAAAAATGATACTCGTTCCACATGACAGCGTGGCGAGAATGAATGACCCCACTCCCTCTGTCTCCCATACTCAAATGAGTAAACTAGACACGGAAATGAATTACATTTTGCGAAAACAGTATGCAGATGACTCTGAAAAATGGAAAAAATACAATGAGGCGCTGCAACGTTTCCTCCACTTTTCTAAGGAATCGAACAAACCCATCTCTCTCGAGATAACTAGCATACTCGATGACAAAGAAGAAAAAGAGAATCCTAACCCAACCTCGGCTGTAAGACAGCAGTTAGCTTCAGTCCTTCCAAAGACATATAAAGACCAAGCTCTTAAAATTCATGATTATTTAGCAGTGAGTGGTTCACCCATCACGTGGGACGCTCAAGGCATCGTCTCTCTGAAAGGAAGGGCAATTCAGCATTCGAATATTATTGATTTGATTTCTGATCTTACTCGTTATCGAAAGAATTTCGAGCCGCACGGTGTCCATCAGTTCATTCAGACACTAGCGCAATTAAATCTCCCTCTGGACCTGATTGGCAATGAACAACGAAGAACAGCTATTCTTCAATCCAAACAGAGTGGTGGCAGTCTTGTTGTGACCGAACCACCTATGAAAAAAATTAAAAAAGAAATAAAAAAGAAAATTGTTGTTCCTAAAAAACATGTCTGGAAAACTTGGTGATATTTTCCACGATCCCGAGCACCCTGCTTCGTATAGTTCGCCCTGGAAACTTTGGGAGGCCTCAGGCAAAAAGAAAGAACAAGTAGATCATTATTTGCAAGGGGAAGATGCTTATACTTTGCACAAACCCGCGAGACGCAATTTTCCTCGTAATGTAACCTATGCTGACAACATTGACGAGTCCTGGCAAACTGATTTGACAGATTTTACGTCACTAAAGGAAGATAATCACAATCACACCTTTGTTTTATGTGTCATTGATGTCTTTTCAAAATTTGGATGGGCCATTCCGCTCAAAAACAAGTCGGCACCCTCCATTGTTAATGGGTTTGAAACATTGTTCAAAATGACCTCTAGACGCCCTGTCCGTCTGTTTTCGGACAGAGGTACGGAATACAAAAACAAGCTTGTTCAGCAGTTTCTGAAAAAACACAACATTAAATATATCGCTACAAATAACCCCGATATAAAATGTTCAGTCGTAGAGCGTTGGCAAAAAACAATAAAAACAAAACTGTTCAGATACTTTACTGCAACTGGAAATTATTGTTACATAGATGGTGCACTGGAAAAAATAGTGGATGCTTACAATCACACTTATCACAGGTCCATTAAAATGCGGCCTGTGGATGTCACGGAAGACAAGGTTCTGGAAGTATATAATAACCTGTACTATAAACTAAAGCTCACAAATAAAAATAACAAGTTTAAAGTTGGTGACTATGTCCGAATCAGTAGGGAGAAAAAAAGGTTCGAGAAGGGATATACCTGGAACTGGTCAGACGAAATTTTTAAGGTCATTCAGGTCATTCCTCATGCGCTGCCGGTGTACCGCTTGGAGGATCTCGATCAGGATCCAATTGAGGGGACATTTTATGAAATGGAGCTTCAGAAGGTCACGAAGCCCGAGGTGTTCAAAATCGCATATATAGTGCGATCAAAAGGCCAAAAGAATAGTCGGAAGCACCTGGTGCAATGGAGAGGTTATCCGAAAAAGAGTCGTTCCTGGATTCTAGATTCTGATCTTGTGTAATGGATTTCTATGCTTTTCTCCCTAGCAATGCTAGTCCACAGGTCTATCCAGACAATAAAACATCCCATTTTAAAATAGAGTTATCAAAACGAATGGAGTTGCATGGCCAATGGCAGGCGGCTCTCATTGAGCTTCATTACCCCAACACGATTGCGCAGGTGATTGAGGGTGAAAATGAAATCACTTTACTGGCGCCTGACTCTGTGGACACGGTTTTTGTCAAACCGGGATGCTTCCCCACTAAGGTTGAATTTCTGGAAGCAGTGAGTGTTGCCGTGTCTGTCTTGAACAACGACATTCAAGGTGACCCCCCACTGTCTGAAACAAACGACAAACGAGTCGAGTTTCGGCCATTTCAGCCCGACAGACCCGATATGAAAGTCCACTTTTCCCCTCGTCTTGCTCTGCAGTTGGGTCTAGAGCACCATGGCCCCTACCCTGCAAACGAAAAAATAAGTGGCGTCAAGCCCGTCGAAATGAGTTTGGGTATTCCACCACAACTCTTTATTTACCTGGACATTCTGGCCGACCAGATTATCGGACACACCCGGGCCCCTATACTTCGCACAGTACCTGTCGATATAAATGCGCGGTTTGGCAGTATGACCATTTTCCACTGTGAGCACCCCATTTACTTTGACTTAAACACGCGGTCGTTTGACACCCTCCAGATAGATATAAGGGACCACGCAGGGCGTTATCTCCCATTTTCACACGGGACATTGACCTTGCTAGTTCATTTCCGACAAGTGTCTTAGAAAAAAATGGCTCCGCAAAACCAAATCACTCATCATTACGTCACTCAGGCCGGCGGCGGTTTCGGACAATTTTACGCGGGAAGTTCCTATCAGAAGGGGCACGGCATTGGTTCCTGGCTCGGCGGGCTCTTCCGGACGATTCTCCCTATTCTCCGCAGCGGCGCGTCTGCCGTGGGGAAGGAGGCGGCCCGGGCGGGTAGCGCAGTGCTGGCTGATGTCGCGAACGGGCAGAATTTCCGCGGTAGTCTAAACAAACGCACGGGGGAGGCTGCGGGCAACCTGGCCAATCAGGCCAAGCGAAAAGCCGACTCGATGGCTGGGTCCGGTGCTATAAAAAGGCGCAAACAGGCCCCTAAGGCTCATAACGTTCCGAACTCTCGGAAAAGAAAGACGGCCACTAGTGTGGATTACTTTACTTAAAAAAATGGCATTCATGCATGCTGCTTCTTCAGAGTGTCTCCGATCTGAATTGGATCTGTGGATCATTCCACCCACTCAGACCGCACTTGAATCGACTCACTGGGTTCCTTACAAACCCTTGACCACATTGGATGCGTCAAACACAGTCGAATTTTCCATACCTGGCGTGGGTCATGAGTACATAGACCCCGCCCACACTCTGCTGTACATTAAAGCCAAAATTGTTAAAGCCGATGGTACGGACATTGTAGAAAACGATCGAAATGATGCAGCCCCTATTAATTACCCCCTCCACGCTCTGTGGAGTCAAGTGGATGTGAGTCTCAATCAAAAAGTCATTAGTCATTCAAGCATGACCTATGCCTACAGAGCTTACATAGAATCCCTCATGAATTATGACGCCGCGGCTAAAAAGTCCCACATGACACAGCGCATGTGGTACGAGGACACCCCTAACCATTTCGATTCTCTTGAAAGCGCTCAAAACCTAGGACTGGCATGGCGACGATCACGCACATCAAACAGTCGGCAATTTGAAATGATGGGTCCCCTTCACATTGATTTCTTCAATCAGGATCATTTTCTCTTGAATAATGTGGAGCTAAGAATCAAGCTTACGCGAAATCGAGATGCCTTTACTCTCTCATGTCCACTGCTGGTACAGAGCGCATCAAACTTTTGGATGCGACTCTCTATGTCCGTAAAGTAGTGGTTTCGCCCACTGTGCTGCTCGGCCACGCACAGGCTCTTGAAAAGTCTCCTGCCAAATATCCAGTGAATCGAGTTGACATTAAAACAGTCACGATAACACAGGGGCTGCGAGACAAAAATCTTGACAACCTGTTCATGAACCAACTCCCTCAAAGAATTATTATTGGTTTTGTTGATAATCGCGCCTTTAATGGCGATTATGCTCGGAACGGTTTCAATTTCCAACATTTTAATTTGAATTACTTGAGTCTTATGGTCGACGGCCACCCTGTCCCATCACAGCCCTTGACCCCCGACTTTGCTAATGGGTTGTACATGGAATGCTACAACACCCTTTTCGGTGGAACAGGAATACATTGGAAAGATGAAGGTAACAATGTCAGTTACACCGATTACCCTGGAGGAAACACTCTGTTCTGTTTCGATCTGTCACCTGACCTGTCGGCCAGCGAACCTCACTGGAATCTCCAGAAGCAAGGCACTCTCCGTCTAGAGTTGAAGTTTGCAACAGCCCTTGCTCAACCTATAAATTGCATTGTATATGCGGAATTTCAGAATCTGATTGAGATCGATAAACATCGAAACGTGGTTGTCGATTACAACGTCTAAAGAATTATAGAAAATAAAACTTTAAAAAAGTAAATAAAAAAATAATTAAAATATCAAAAATTAAATACAAAACTATAAAATAATCAATTAAACTTAAAAAATATGGATGGGCTTTCCCTAGATTCGCTCATGAGAAAAGATAAACATGTGGCACCTATGTTCGAAGGCGTGTTTGCCTCAGACACATTACCACATCGCCTACACAAACGCCCCGCCTTGCTGATTGCCAACACGGACCCCATCACGAAACCGGGTCAACATTGGGTTGCTTTTTACATTGGCAAAAATGGCGCGGGTGAATTCTGGGACTCTTATGGCATGCCACCTATTGTCCCGAATCACAAAAAGTTTCTTAACAGACTCTGTAAAAAGTGGACATACAATCACACAAGTTTACAGTCCATCGATTCACAAGTGTGTGGCGAGTACTGTCTGTTGTATTTGATTCACCGCGCAGACGGTATTTCATTGCATACCTTTGTGAAAAAATTATTTTGTTCAGACACTGAAAAAAACGACAAAGTTGTACATGCTATGTACAAACGCATGTTTGGAAACAAAAAGAATTGTATGTTGCAACACAAAACGAATGTGCAAACATCATGCACAAGAAAAAAATAACGAGTTCGATAGAAAAAAATTGTACAAGAAAAAATTTTCGTGCAAGAAAAAAATATTTTTGTACATAAAAAAATTTTTGGTACATAAAAAAACTTTTGGTACGAAAAAAAATTTTTGGTCCATAAGAAATGCACGTGTTAGTACATAAAAAAATTTTTGGTACAGAAAAAAAATTTTGGTACAGAAAATTATTTTGCGGTACAGAAAAAAATTTCTGGAAATTGCTACAAATTTTTCTGGGCATTTCTGAAAACACCAATAAATTTCGGTGCTCTTTTCAAAATCAGTTAAATTTTTTTGGGCATTTCTGGAAAACTTCAAGAAATTTCTGGGCATTTTCTAAAAACTTAAAGATTTTTCTGGGCATTTCTAGAAAACACTAGAAATTTTCTAGGCATTTCTGGCATTTCCCGGCGCGGTTCGTTCCCGGACGGTCCCCCGGCGCGTTTCCGGACGGTCCCCCTGCGCGGCGTGTTTCCGGACGGCATCCCGGCGCGGAATCCCCCGGTGCGCCGTGAACGCGGACTGACGTCACACACCGCGGCTCCGCGTCGCGGCGCGCGGCGGCCGCGGGGGAGGGGAGGGGTAACTTAGGCTGGGTTAGCGCCCCTGTCGTAACCAAGCAATTAGGTTTGGGTTACCCTCGCTCAAGATAGCAACATGTTACAAAGTACGACCCAGTATGTGGGGTGGGCGACTTAGGTTTGGGTTACCCTCGCTCAAGATACCATCATGACTGAAAGTACGACCCAGTATGTGGAGTGGGCGACTTAGGTTTGGGTTACCCTCGCTCAAGGTGTCCGATAGTGTCCTCCAGGGGCGGATCCAGACTTAGGTTCTCTTAGGTTACCCGCGCTCAAGATGACGACCTGCTTAGGCCCCCCTAGGTTAGGTGTCCGATAGTGTCCTCCAGGGAAAAAGTGTCCAATAGTGTCCTCTATACTACTGGCCTCTCCACCAGAAATTGACGAAAATGACGCGGAATTCGAGAGGGATGACACGACGGACAAACTACCAGACGAGGAAACATTCAATTTGAGACTAGAGGCCATGCTTGCCACCAAAAGACTGGACAACAGCAACTTTTTTACAAGAGAACAGTACGACAGACTAATACGAGAGACAAAGGAAGCGAAAAACAAAACAAGAAACAAAACTACGAAGGACTACCGAAGACTGAAGAGGTTCGGCATTGTGGAGGTCGACAAGGAAGAGATGCTGTGCGTTCCACTTGTCGTAACGGAGGAGAATCCAGATCCGAAGTTAACCGAATCCGAACCTAACCGAAAAATATCATTTTTGTCTCGCCTGGTTTCAGGGGCACGATCAGGTGTTCTTCTCCGCCCACTTCACACACTGCGAAGCGCTGCAGGCGGCGCTTCGACAGGGAGAGGGACCGATTGTTCTTCGCTTCTTTCACTTCTCGTATGAACTTGGCATACTGCTCAGCTCGTATGTAGTTGGAGTTGTCGAGGCGGCGGTTGGCTAGCGCTTCTTCCAGTCTGGCGTAGAAGCGAGCTTTTTCCGGGAATTCCGCGTCGTCAACCGTAAGCGTGGCCATGGCGCACCCGTCTCAGCACTTCCCTGCTTCCCTGGCTACCCATGACAATGCCACCCCCAACCCCCACCCCGCCCCACCAGCAAGTGCCACGCCAAGCGCCCCACCCCGCCCTTTTAATTCTTCTTAATATTCTGGTCGGACCCTAACCGACGCCGGTCGGTAAGGGTCTCCTCAGACTGACCCTAACCGGTTAGGGACCGAGGGACAACTGAATAAGATGGAATATCGGACATTAACCGGGGCTGAGCGGTTAGACCGGACCCTAACCGGTTAGGGTCGACCCTAACCGGGAATCGGTCTCTAACCGTAACATATTGTTGACCATGTCCCTTGTCTTACAAATGCGATAGCACTGTTTTGTAGGAAAACTTAAATCAGTAACACACTTTGAGCTGCTCTAGCACCTAAACTAAAAATCGCAGAATCTTCCGCCTAGGCTCGTTGGAAAGTTCAGACTTTTTTCTACAAGAAGCACTAAGTTTAGATTTTTTTTTACCATACCAGAATTTTTAACAGCCCTCAAAATGGTAAAACATGCACAAAAATCACGTTTTTAGAGCAAAAAAACTGGTAAAGATTTTTTTGCCTGCGACCAAATAAACCCCAGTAGCTTTTTTTTTCTTCCGGAACTTGAGTGAAAGAAGTGCCAATCGATATCCAGCGGCCAAGACGCACCTCGGGGCTTTGAGAGCCCCTGGTGCGTCAAAACTCGGACTTCTGAAAAAGTACGCCGAAATTCAACCTTAAAAAAGTTTGGGCTACCCCTACGTATTTTTTGATCGGGCCCACCGTGTTCCTAGGATAGTTTTAACATGCAGGGGAACCATTTTCCACGTGGGCCGGTATACATTTCAAAAAAGTCGTCTCTTCAATAACCCTTAATGGTTAGGTTGATTCTATTCTACGCCACCAGCATACTAGAGCCAGATGTAAACTTACATGAGGGTAAAGAAGGATTTTCGTGCATTCTCAGCTAGAATTCACTTTCAAATGCAGCTGAGAGAAGTTTAAAACCAGTATTCTGTGATTATTTACACAACGAAGAAACGAAGTTTGTTTACTCGCTGGTCTTGCGGTGCGTTGCCACACTACCGCAACGATTCTTCTCTTCACGCAAGCACTTCATCAAAAAAATCAATGATATTGACAAAAACGTAATTATTTATCCGCGAGATTTGATAAAGACTGAATCGCACTCTTCACCTAGGATGAAAGAAACGTTCTTTCTTGCCTTCTGCATATCACCGAGGGAAAAGAGCGAGATCGCCACTCATACCCTGCAACTTTTCACCTGGTATGTACGCCATCCGATAATAGAAGCGCTCTCGAAACGTCACACAGTGGGCGGAATGACCGCTTTCGACAAGAAAAAGTCGAAATGTTGCGATAGGTGCATGAAAATTCGTATCTGGGGGTTTTAGGGTCATCTAAACACGTTTCTGAAGTTGAAAAAACTATTGGACAGCAATTTGACATAGTTCACTTGGTGACCTAAGTACAACTTTTGAGTAATTTACATGAAAAACTTCTTTTTTTTTTCAAAATTAATGTAGAACCGTAGAACAAACAAAAACATTTTATTCTTCTGCGGAGGGCCACTTTCTTGCCTATGATTCGTCCTCTGACCTAAAGTTTTAAGAAAAATGAGTGAAAATGTCAAAAAAAAATCAAAGAACGTTGAAATCGATACATCAACCACAAATCTTCCGGGACTTCCAAACAAGACTGCAGGTGGGGGCTTCTGAGCAGCTGGAGCTTCCCCGGAGACAGTGGCCCCGACCGTTTTGGGCGGTATCTGTAGTTAACGAAACGCGATTTTGCCGCTGCGCGCTCACACAAATCGGCCAAGAACTGCCGTTTGCGCAGCTATGCGCAGCTAATTTTTTTTTCTCTTCAAGTGAACACTAAAACCTATCAAATGCGCGCAGAGCGGGCGCCGGGCAACCTCAGGCTTTTTCCTACGCCCAATGCGAATTCTTTTTAAATGTTTTTTTTTCACAAAGTTTGCTAAAACACACGCAGTTTTGCCATTTCTCAACCAAATACGTTTCCGAAAACAGTTTTAGATTCGCGAAGGCATGCCCTTTCGAACGATATACTTGGATTTTGTTGTAACTACTTTGGTGTAGGAGAAAAACGTCTGCAAACATGGGTGTTGTTATATTAAAAAAACGTGCAAAGCGCGACCACAGACTTTGACGTGGCGCACACGCAAAACGAAGACTCGTATGGGGAAGTAAAAGGCAGATTTAGATTCAGCAGACATTTTTCAGTCAGGAAAATGTGTTTGGACGCGTAAGAAAAAATATTTGGAATCCGGACTTTTTCTTGTCGAAAGTGGTCATTCCGCCCACTGTGCGGCGGGGGGCAGGCGGAGGGGGAGGGGGCAAGGGCCCGGGGGGGGGGGAGGAAGGGGGGGAGGGAAGAGAGGAAGAAGGGGGCAGCAGGGCAAGAGGGGGGAGGGGAAGGGAGGAGTCATTCCCTCTTGGACCAGGCGCGGAAGTGTCGACTTCCATGCTTATTTCAACGGCGCGCCGGCGCATTGTGGGCCGCGGCAATCTCGCAGGAGCAGCTGAGAGCAGCTAATTTTTTCACCCCCGAAAAAAGTACAGTTTAACCCATCGATTGAGCATAGCGAGAGCATGGGGCTCGCCAGGGCATTTTTTGTAGCCCAAAGGAAGTATTGAATTGGACGTTTAGTGAAACGCTTTACTAAAAATGGCCTGCACTGGCCATTTTTTGACGAAAAAAGATTTCGGGGGCAGTTTTAGAATCCTCAAAGTGTGCTCTTTCTCACTGCATACAGTAAATTTGGTTCAGCAACACATCACAGGCGCAGGCACACGATATATTTGTACAATTCTGTTAGCAAAAAAGAGAGATTGTCCGACACTTGACTTTGAAGCCTTGTACCCGAAAAATAAAGCATCCCAGGACCAAACCGTGAACGAATTCGAATGCGGGACACATTTTTGAGTAGGTAAAGTGCATTCACAGTGACGGGAAAAATAGTTTACAAATATGACTTTTTCGCGTCGACCAGGGGGTTTCCGCCCACTGTGGTCAGTTTGTAGATGAAGATGCACTTCTCAACCATTGAGGAGACCAGGATGTGTTGCGCGCTGTGCGCCGGGGTGCTTGCGCAAAGTGCTTGCCATACAGCAATCATCGGAACTGATTGTGACCCACACACCCCCGGGTTTGATGACGGCTTTGCTGACTCTTGCGTCATTTAATGAGGTAACACTAGTGCCAATGTTCGGACTTCTAACACGCTTGGTTAAGCTGCCGCAGATCAGAGAAAATGTTGCGATTAGTAGTGCGTACGTTCACTGGTAAAAAGCGTAGTATTACCCTCTGTTTTCAAGCGGAATCAGTTTACGCTTGAAATCAAGCGTAACAGGCTCATCCGCCAAGATTTCCCCTGTCTAAATGCATGGGGGACTTTCCAGAGTATGCTTAATTTCAAGCGTAACGTCTTCAAGCCTAACTCTATGCTTGACTCAAGCATAGAGTTATGCTTTAGTTTTCCCAGTGTTGGTGATGCCTTTGGGTAAAATGGGGCCTGGTTGTCGGTCGCACCTCGAGCGTGAGCCCTGCCAATGGCACTCCTTGCTGCGGCCATTGGTGCGTGGCCGTCTGAACGCTCAGTGACGGTCCCCTGCTCATATCGGCCAGCCAGAAGAACTCTTTTGGCGTGTAACGTTTGCTGTGCGAGTGGAGGGGGTATGGGCCAGCGTAATGCCGCGTAACTGGGCGGTCAAAAGATGTCCCAAACTGCTTCACGTAATTGGCGGACGGCCCCTGGGCACGGGTGAACAGTCTTCCTGCTGTCCAGAGCAGCCGTTGGGGACACGCCGGCGGACGTGGTCGCGTCGCCGCTGACTCAGCATCTCCCCCTTCCCCCCTCGCCGGCGGCGGGCCTAAGGCACTCAAGTTCGTAAGGCAAGGGGGGGAGCGGGGGGCTGCCACCACCGCCAGGAGCAGTGGTACCGCCGCGCGGCACGGCAGTGCGCGCCAGCCAGCCAGGACGAACGTCCGCGTCGCCCCACCGCGCCGCGGCGCCGCGTTTGGCGCGCTTATCACTCGCGTGATTCCTGCTCCTGCAGTCACCGTACTTCGGCTGCAGTTCTCAAGGCGCTTCAAGTGGTAGTGTGTGCTTCTTTATGGGGATGTGTTTGTGTTTTTTCGTTCGACTGCACTCCGGCATGGAGTCATGCCAGTCTTCGGAAGTCCTGGCTCTACGGCCAGAGAGCGCCGCCGATCTCAACCTGCAAGCAATTCAGCTGGATTTCATTCAAAAGGTGGGTCGACAGTTTTAGCATGGACTTCAAACAGTTTAAGTATTAAATTGCTGTGCAGTGTGTGCTTAGCGCGGTGCTCAGCACTTGTACGAAATGACACTACAAGGTCTAATGTGTGCTTAGTACAAAGCTGTGGGAGCGTACTTACAAGCACACATTTATAGATGTATGCTTTGCAAGCACACAGCTATAGATGTATGCTTTCCCAAGCACACTTTTATCCCACCCATTAAAAGGCAGACTCATACAGCTGTGTACTTGGCCAAGCACACACCTACAGCTGTGTGCTTGCCAAGCATACATCTATAGCTGTGTACTTGCCAAGCATACATCTATAGCTGGGTGCTTGTAAGTACGCTCCCACAGCTGTGTACTTAGCACACATTTGATCTTGTAGTGAAGGCAAACACGTAAAAAGCACAAATTCATGCGCGAAAACCTTCCTTTACGTGCTGGAGACTCAAGAATGTCATTCACGCACTCATGCAGTTAACTTGTGCATGCCTGTCAGGCTGGCACAGCGCTCTCCCGGGCCGGCCGGGCCCCACACGAGCATTGTGAAAAACAAGGGGGTATTCACTCCTCTACACTCTAAATGTAATTTGTGTTTTTGTGTACAAAAATTTGAACAAAGTTAAACCAACAAATACATTTGCACAATTTTGTGCAAATACACGTGCGATTTTGTCCAGAGCTGTGAACAAAAGCTTACGTTAGTTTGCACAAAATTGTGCAAATGTATTTGTTGGTTTAACTTTGTTCAAATTTTTGTACACAAAAATACAAATACATTTAGAGTGTAAATCGCGTATAGAGTAATCGCTATTACGCAGTTATTACGCCCTTATTGCACCCCAAAAGTCTAGCATTTGGACTGTTCGGGGGTAAAATTTTGATCTTATGACGCATTATTACGCGTAATAACCGATTTGAGCGAACAGGCTATTACGCCTGTGAATACCCCCTCGGTGAAAAACTATGAAGGCGATGGCTGTAAATTCTGATGTCAATCTCTACTGTACCCTGGGGCGACGGTGTGCTCTGTTCTCGGTTGCAGTAGCCACCGTACTCTGGGGTACATACAGCACGCATTGCACCCCACCAGGGTCCATTCTGGTGCATGTGCACAGCTATTACAGCTATTCCTGTACCCCAGGGTACGGGACCTGCTGTACTCTGACTACAGTGCGCACCGTCACCTTGAGTACAGTGGAGAGTGGCATTACAATTGGCAGCCCATTGTTTTCGACAGTGAGTGGCCGTGTTGTTTTGCCTCTAGCTGTGCGGGGGGTGTCAACAACCAAGGGACTGCGTGAAGCCATGCGGGAGCGAGGTGCGGGGGCTACGCACTGCTTCGAGATTATGAAAACTGGGCGGGTGTTTGCAAAACGGTTTCCACAGATCAAAAGAGCATAAAATTTGGGGTTCATTGGGCCCAGTGGCCTGCTTGATTCCCCTCAGTTGAGCCCACACAAAGGAGGCACTTTTTACATTAAGTTGGTGCGGTCGAGACTTTTTTCTAAATTTTCGACTTTTTGTGTTTTTTGGTGCAAACCCTTCAATATTTGGCGGGTATAACAGCAAGAAGCAAGGATGGCAACTAGCCTAATACACCCTTCATTTCAAGCTCTTTCTTTGTGTGCAAACCGTTTTTTAAAACAAATACCTAGTTTTCATAATATCAAAGAAGTGCGCAACCCTTGCAACGAAGGCTGGAGCATGACTTGGCCATTTCCACACCCTAATAAGTGCAAGGCATTAAAGACGGTTGTAGCAACGGTTTGTAGTAACGGATTGTCTGTTTGGTTTTTCTTTTTATGGGGTTGGGGCATTTCATTTGACCAATTTTCATCACATTTTACATATGCATTGCAATAGGGACAAACATTTTATGAGCTCATTTGAAGTGTTCTTCACACTAAATTACTATGTAGGTTTTTATGCGCGCCCGCGCACGAAATTAAACATGCACTTTGTAACGCACGAATTCGTACGTGACAATGCACGATTAAGTGCGCGCGTATGCAGAAAATCGTGCGTTAATGCGCACAATTTTGTGCGCAACTAGTGCCTGTTGAATTTCGTACGTTACGTATGCACAAAAACCTACACAGTTATTTAGTGTGTTATTTGCTGCTTTTGCAGGGCCAATGGGAGCGATTGTGGCTGGTGCGGGCGTTACGGAGCCAAGCAAAGGAGAGCCCACCAACGTATATGTACTTGGTGCATCGCGCCAACGTTAACGGGGACACGAGGGTAAGTACGCATCGCGAGACCATTGTAGACCACATGTGTAGACCGTTTGGCGTATTTCATTGATTAGAAAGTACTGTGAATTAACACTACAATATATTTGCAATACAATTGTTTGATGATGAGACACGAAGAGCTGGACCAGTCCCGGAAATATCAAAATCTTTTACCTTCCCCAGCCCAGAGCCAGCACCTTGGGGTAACAGGGCTCACCGCATCGCGCTGGACAGACTACATTTCTAATGAACACAGTTTTGTGCTGTGCTATGCTCGGAATTCAACATACGTTTTGAAATGCACGACTTTGTAGCTAAGCACATAACCGTGCCGTGTGCGTTGTTGCGCATGGGCCCATGCATTTCATGCGTATGCTCAATCTCGTTCCAAGCTATGCTTTGATCACGTTATTGGTAAACGCGCCTTCGCATCGGGTCTCTTAATCTCGGCGCTAGGAAACTTTTCGTGGGGCACCATCTGTCCGAGTTATTCAAATGCGTTTGTAAGAATTATTTTTCATTAATTAGGTCGCATTTGTTTCGCAGGGCTTCGAGTGATTTCGATACTGCTGTTGCGGCGTTCGTTGAGAAGAGATGCTCCATCTGGATCACCGTTTGGTTCCGCGCAGTCCAACCAGCCCGACCCGGATGTCAGCCTCCATCAACACGCACAAGCTGCGGCCAACCGCGTTCGTATGAGCCGAGTCTTTTTCACAACCGAACCAGCATCTTGTTATAGGTCCCGATGAGTTAGTTTCAGACGTCAATCAGGCACACACTGCTAATCCAAGTGTGGACCAGGTCCACGCGAGGTAGCGTGGACCACGAATGGTCCACGCTAGGAAACGTGGACCACGAATGGTCCATACCAGGAAACGTGGACCAAGTGTGGTCCGTGTCCGTCCGGTTCACGCTTTAAAGCCTTGAGCTAATAGGCCAGCCACACTTCCAAGTGTGGACCACGGCTTGGTCCACGTTTCCTAGCGTGGACCATTGGTGGTCCACGTTTCCTAGCATTGAATACTCGCGGTCCACGTTTCTAAGCGTGGACCGTGGACCTGGTCCACACTTGGATTAGCAGTGTAGTTACGCTTGATGTTTCCCTTGTAGCGCGTTAAAATTTAAGTAGATTATCCGTTTTCGCTGCAACTCAAGCGAAAACTTAGCATGAGTAGACGCAGTTTGCCTAGGCCCTATAAAATGCGCTCAACCTTTCTCAGAAAGCGTTTGACTTTATACCAACATGTTTCCCACGGAGAGATGACATGTGTGTTGTAAATTACGCTACTATTTAACGTACGTCGAGCCAAGTTAAAACTGATGAAACATAAAGTTACTTCAGGATTGTTCTTGAAAAGGATCTGAGTAGTGGATGATTTGTGTGATCGTAAGGAAGTTTCGCTAATTTTTTGTCGGTTGCAGGATTATTTGCTGTGCTGTCAGCTTTTGAACGCAGTTAAAACGACGTCCAGATTCGCCCCGATTGTCCAGAGACCACCGTTCTGCACGGCAAAGGCAGCCGCTAGCTGCGTTACCGAGACCGAGGTAAAAGATTTTCTCCAATAATTTGACTTTATTCTGTTGTTCATGTCATGCATGCTCCAGGATAAAGCGTATTTTGTACTCTGCAAAGTCAAGTGTGTGCCACCCTTGATAAAGGCCAACTCCCGGCCAGTCCGGCCAACTCCCGGCCAACACCCGGCCAACTCCGGCCAACACCCGGCCCAGACCCGGCCAACACCCGGCCTGCTCCCGGCCAAGTCCGACCAACACCCGGCCCAGGTCCGGCCAACTCCGGCCAACCCCAGCCCCGGCCAGCACCCCGCCATCGCTTGGCCAGCAGCCGGCCCAGCCCGGCCATCACTAATTAAACGACAAAACGTGGTATTTTTGCTGTCTAAAGCGGTAGAAATCCCCTCAGAATCACTCCCCGCGCCTTTCTCGGTCTCGCGAGCGCCTGGGGGGTAGGCAGCCCCGCACGCACGCCTGTTCAGCGGGCTGGCCTATGCTGCACCCCGGCAGGCGCTCGGCCGACCAGCGCACAGTGGGCCAGAGGACCGGTGGAGGCGGACACAATTCCGGACGCGTTTTGAGCTCCAGAGTCGCTCAACAGGACTCGAACCGAACGTGTGACGCGTCTAGAATTTCGGCCGCCTGCGCCGGTCTTCTGGCCCACTGTGCAGCAGCAACTTGGGCGACACAAGGCGACCAAACGAAGCGGTCTGGCCGGGGATCGGCAGGCTATTTACCATTGATTTCCCTTCCCTAAATTGTGTGTTTTTCAGGTGAGGACCGCAACCCATATGGACCATTCCCGGCAGTTGAGTAAGCCGCTCAAGTCATCAGCTCTAGGATGGAAGGAAGTAAAACCACACAGGATGTCTTGTCAAGTCAGATTGGAAAGGAATCGCCCCCTTTTTTTACTCGAGATAGTATTCCCCTTCCCAGGTTTTGTGTGAAATTTTGTCAAGATCAAAGCTCACCATAAAACAATGACAACCAAGCAGATTTGTAGTATTGTTGGAAAGGGTTTGCTGAGAAATGAGCAGAGGAGATAATTTAAGTCAACAGTGCATTATATTTACAAACAGGTCATGGACATTGCTCACTCATACTCCTGAGTGTTTGCTGGTTTTGACAGATACATATTTTTACCAGCAGGTATTTTGACACAGACACTTTTCAGTGCCTTTGCACTAATAACACTTTTACAATTTGAGGTGATGTACTGAAAATTGTTTGGCACAACAATGTTTGGGACAAGAGTCGGAAAACGATAAGTTACTTGCAACTTTTCCAATACCACATACAACTCACAAGGACACGCACATCTGGTCTTGCAATCACACTCATGCAATTGTAGAAAGGTTTCTATGATGCCCACTTCTTCTGAACCATCATCACATTTATAAACTGTAGCACTTGAATCTCTCTTCTTGACAAGCTGACTTGCAGCAGAGGCAAACATGTATTTCCCTTTCCGCAAGTAAGGAAACTGAGAGATACGGGTGTACTTTAAGTTTTTCAACAAATCACTCATTTCCGCTGTTTGCAGTGGCTCTGGAGTATCAATGATGATCAATCTTTCAACTTCTTGACTTCTGACAAATTTTCGCCTCTTCATCAGTTTTTGGCAGAAGACTTTACATGGAGACTCTGGCAAATTGTCTACCAGATCTGGGAGACCCAAAAAGGTCTGCAATGAGGTTGCAATTTGCCTTTCGGCCCATCGTGTCCCATGAACTAGACTCAGAATAAGTGCATTAATAGCTTCTAAGGGAAAACATGAAAAGTTCCACAACGCTCCATTTTCTTCCACTACCTCCCATAAATGAAGCAACAGATGAAAATTAATTGTTAGGTATTTAAGATCATAAAAATCAGAAAATTGAGCAACATATTCATGAAGTAGAAGTTTTGCCGTAGCTATTGACTGTTTTGTGACAACATCTGCATTGAGGAGTTGTATAGCCGCAACAACAGTGGCATGATGCACTAAATAGCGGGCAGGTAGAAGACCATGGAGAATTGGCAGTGAGAAGTCTTCAAACCAAGCTTTGCTTTCTTTTATCTTCCAGTATCCTAGATCTGCCAGAGATCTTGGAGTTCTTTCACAGTGGGATGGAGGCTTGATGTTCAGCAGCAAATTATTTATGGTGTCAGCATGCTGGTAAATACTCCACTTTCCCTTGTCTTTCGATTCAGAGCTGGTAAGAAGTCTGAGGACTTTCTTTCCTACGCCATGATAAACCAAATGCATCGCATCTAAAGTAGTTCCAAGGACCATGTCTGGAGTTAATTTGGACAGTACTGAGGGGCCCTTTACTCCCATGACAGGCTTATCAGGTGTACCTTTCTTGGCATGTTCTTTCATACCCTGAAGAGTGCATGGAATCATTTCTTCTTTTGCATACGGAAAGACTCTTACTCCAGGGCAATTATGTCTAGGCTCACCCTTTTGGAGACATCTCTGACAAGAATATTCACCGTTATACTGAACAAGATTCATTGCCAAGCTTCTTGCTGGTGTGTCGCCTGTTCCGTCAAGAAGACACAGAGAAATATTTTTCTCCCCATGATCCTTGACAGCAAAGTTGATGCCACTACTCAGTTTGGACAGGTCCGGATAAGCAGCAGAGAATAGTAGATTACAAGGGGGCTTTACAGGGCCACACCAAATTGCAGCAACAAGAACATTTTTTGGTTTAAAACGCTCACTAAATGGCAATTCATTGATTGAAATATAAAGCGGCCATGCACTTACATTAGAACTTTGATACAACGAAGCTCCATCAGTATACCACTTCACTGCAAAAAAATTTCTGAAATTTAAGACTTAAAAATGTCTTAAACTTAATAATATTTTGAAATGATATGAAAACTCAGAAAAGTTTGTGAAAAGTGCTATAATTTATTACATTTACCAAAACTAAAATGAAAGGTAAGAAACAGTTGGTAAATTTCAAAACCATTTTGAAAACTCATAAACTGGGTTTGTCAAAACTAAGGTTGCCTTTCAAAAGTAATAATTCGTCTCTTAAAATCCAGATGACTTATGACTTTTCACAACTAGATTTCTGAAACTGTTTCAAGTAAAGGTTGAACGCTTCAGCGAGTGCGGTCACATTCAACGTAAATCGAAGGTTTAGTTTGATAAATTCCCGCGAACTGTTGACAAGCTACTTCTCACATGGTATGGTCCACAGTCAGCCGCTGGGTCCAAGGCCACGTTTCACAGACCTGCCGCTAGGTGGCGCTTGGAGCGCCGTGACCATTTCCCGATTAGTATTTCCAATTAATGTTTCTAAAATACCTTCTTTTTGCAAATGATACTATATGTTGCGTTCGTAAATATCTTCTCTATCGGTTAGCTAAAAGTATTTAACAAAATATTACACTGATGTAGAGAAAAACGCATTTTCATGTTGCCACTCGCTGGCGTCTACGGTCGGACCTGAGGTTAGGTGCACGCACAATCCTCCTCCGATGTGTGGTTCATCCCACCAGTGACGAAAGCAGGGAGAGTGGTCCTCCTTCTTCAACATCCTATTTTTGAGTGCTGATCCAGTTCTGGTGCATGATGCACGTTGTAATGACGACTTCCGTCACACATACATGGTATCTCGGACGTCAGTACAGTCGTTCTTACCTCCCACTATAGTCTAATATAATTATGAAATTTAATTAACAAAATTCTATGAGTTTTAAAAATTTGATTATTAGTTTTAAGAGGGGAAAGTTTCTTACTTTTAATAGCAAAAAATCTTTGTAAACTGCTTCACAAACTAGTTTCTTAAAATTAAGATGGATTTTTTTTGCAGTGTTGCCAGAAAGTTGTCCCTCCTTTCCGAGACAACCAATGGATACCATGTTTGCATATTGTTGTCCACTGTACACATCGGATATATCTTCAGAGCTGGTGTCACAGGAAAACCGAAGTTTAGAATAGAACCCTTTCCTTTGCATTAGTGTTTCCAGTTGTTGCACAATAGATAGTTTCACAAGGAAGCAGATTTTACCATCAGGACAAATATCACACTTTATATTCGGTTGTAAGCTTTTGAAGCACTTTGAGCAAAAGTATTCAAATGTTTTTGGTCCCTGCATGTACAAAAAATAGTCCTTGAAAGCTTGGAGGGATGTCCTAAAAATGTTGAGTCTTGGGATATGAAAGGCAATCAGATCCAATATGGCTTTTATACACACACCACTAAGTTTAAAGGTCAGAACTAGGGTTAAAATAGCAACAAAAGACTGGTGCAATGAAATTGGAGCATTCTCATAAAGAGGATGATCACACCGAGCATTTTCACTATCATCACTTTCCCTGATATCACCAGTGTCTTCCTCAAAAAGTTCACAATCATCTTCGGCCTCTGGACTAAATAAATTCAAAAAATCAGACTGGATGAACGCAGGAAGATTTGGTTCCAATTGTATTTCAGGATGTTGAAAAAGTGGTTGTGATCCAGGATGTTCAAGATGAGGACGAGGATGAGGTTGTGGTCCAGGATGTGGCGGTGGTCCCGGATGTTGCTGAAGTCCCGGAAAATTAACTTGAGTAACTGCAGCTTGCGGTATTTTTGTTGTTCCCAGTAACACATGCTGTGCAGACTGGGATGGAACTGATGGCGGCAGGGGGACAGGGACAGATGGCCTTTCAAAGGCAGGAAAATTCTTAAGAGGTGTTGGTTGATTAGCACTAGAAAGGAACTAAAAGTTAGAACCGGAACCTTACAATACACATCAAAGATGAACTGATGAATACAACTAGCTCACCTCAGCTGCTTTGGTTGTGGTCCAGCATGTGGCAGTGGATCGACAACTACTCCCTTACAAATTGGTCCTTGTAATACTTTTGACTCCTCCAGTAAGTTGCTCTGTCCAGATTGAGACTGAGTGGACAATGCCAGAAGGGAAGAAGGACTTTCAAATGAAGCCGAACTAACTTCAGTAGTTGGTTGATCAAGCCTGAGAGGGAACAAAGAGTAAATTAGAAACTAACCCACACATTGTGCAGCAATGGTGAAAATATTTTGACGTAATTGTAGTCAAGCTAACCGGAGCTGTTTTCTCTGATCGAAAAACAAGTTTTTCTCACAAGCTGGTTGGTCAGGACAAGACGGCAAACTATGTTGAAGAAGTGGTTGTGGTCCAGCATGTGGTTGAATATCAAGAGCTAGTTCTGCAGTAAGTGGAGCTGGTGCTGGCTCTGTCATAGATTCTGGCTGCACAGACTCAGATGCAACAGACAACTGAGGGGAATGTGAGTCAGGAGCTGGTTGATCAACCCTAAAAAGATAACAGCAAGTTATGACCCTAACCATAAAAATACACAACAAAGAAGAGGTGACCCGAAAAATAACTAACCTCAGCCGTTTCCTCGGATTGGAAGACATGTTTCTCTCAATTCTTTGTGTCCACTAAGCCTCAAAAACAGGCAAGAGGATGCCACTAGCCTCCGTTCTATTACGTTTCAACATCAAGCTTTTCGTAGTCATCACCACACCCTTGCCACATCGCACGTAGAATAATGGTCCCGTGCCGATGACAAGCCGGGTGTGCCGGGCGGCGGCAAACAGGTAGCAGGTAACTCAGGTGTTGTTTTGGTGGTTTAAGTTCCGTAATCCCATTCGCCGGCCGAGCAGCGAGAGCGAGGCGAAGGCGAGGGAGGAGCGGGGAGCGGGCGGCAGTGAGCGGAAAGCGAGCAAGCGGTGGAACAGCTGCAGAGCGATTTGTCATACTGCACTTATCTTTTAAAACATTTTGGGTTCAAAATAAAAAAATCAAACTATGTGCAATTTTATGTTAAAGGAAATTTCATTATATTTTGTTTATCCGGTCAGATTAAATTGATGCTGCCTAACATGCAGCAAAGTTTGGGTGCAGTGTGTTGGTAGCATTGCCAGTTTCCTCGAGCCCACTCATCATTCAAATCAAAAGCAAGCATTAAACCGTTTGTCTCGTGACGGCTTTGTGTTATCTAGTTGTACTAGTTCTATTACTTGAAAAAAACATGGCCAAAAGGAAGGGTGCTGCTGTAAGTAAGAAGAGCAAGCCAACAAAACGACAAGAACCCTACGCTCTGATGTATTATACATTAGACAATACTGTGGGTATTGTTTCACGATCTGAGCTTGTGGGTGATTCGATTGAAGTGGGCAAACCTGTCCAAGCCCCCTTGCCCCTTGACTATCCAGAGCCTACTGGGGACGAAATGTTTGAGGCAGTTATAATCATGTTTGGTTGTTAGTATTTATGACATCTAAATTTCATTCCCATCTAGAAAGTGCTTCAGCATTCTCTAGATTCTTCAGAGTATGCACTGTGCTAATTTAATTTTCATGTTACAGTTAGCGTTTCGTATTTAGAAAACATACCAGTAGATGAAAGTGGGCAAATTATCAACGATGATATATATGCAGAGAATTCATTGGCTCTTAAGAAAACTAATAAAGCTCAAGAAAAGCGTTTCCACAATCAAGCCATAAATACCATCGATAAAGAAACTGAAAAATTGGCAGATTTGTCAGTGAAGGTACAGTTCTAAAAAGGTTACATCTATTTGTTTGATAACATGTTATTTCTTTTTTTGCAAAACTGATTGATTTTTCATGGTTTCAGTTTAAAACTGGTAATTCATCAAAAACTTCTGAAGACACTACAAATGATGGGAAAATGGTAACCCAGGATCTTTTGGATACCGAAACCGAGAACAAAAGCATTGATGAATCTGAAAAAACAGATCATGAGCAACTGGAACTCGGGAAGAAAACTACTGATCAAGCAAAAGTTACAATTAATGCAGAAACTAAAACGAGTGAATCAGCTGATATGTCAGAAACTACAAACGGATTTCATAACAACAGTCATGAAAGGGGACAGAAATCTACAGCAGGAAACACTATCCAGGTTAAAGATAATACTCTTATTTTCATGTTCATAGCGCCAATGTCAGATTATATCATATTTCTTTTTTGTTTTGTTTAGACAATTCATTCTGTGAATTGCGTCCCGTCTTGCCCTTTAGCAAATGTTCTGAGAGTTGGTAAGATAGTGGTATCATAAATAGCTCTTGTGCACTCAAACACATTAATTAAGTAGCCAATCTTTGTTGCAGCATCTTCTGAAAATTTGAAATTTTTGGATGAGTTTCTATTAGCTGTAAGCCAACATAGGCAGGTAAGACATGAAGTAAACTGAACCTTTATGTTAACTTCCAAGTTCTTCATCACATGCATTTTGCTTATGTATTCTAGATTTCCCAAGATGAAAATGACCAAGTTCTAGACCAAGAAGAAAAAGAATCACCACCAATTGCCATCGAGGAACAATTTAAAGCATTGTCATGCTTTCAACTGACTTCTGAAAAGGTTTCAATCCATATACTTCAACATTTTTAGCTCTTTACAGGTTTTTAATTTATTGTTTTAATCTTTTACAGATGAAGCTAGTAGAAGAATTGGATATATATGTTGACAGGGTAGTTTATGCCTCCATTCCTAATGTAACACCACAGTTTCCTCATGAGAAGGGCAAAAAAAAGGCATCTGATGATTGTCTGTTTCCTCGAGGAATGGTTAAATACTTATATGAAGTTTTAGTTCCGGAAGGGATTCGAAAAGTAGCAGAAGCAGGGGACATACCCTTGGCTATTAAACTTGTCATTAAAAGTACTTATCAAGAACTGCATCCATGCATACCTACCTAACCGAAAAAACAATCTAACGCTTTTTGTCTTAATTTCAGCATACATCAATTTCAGGCTTCCACCAGCACACAAACTGAGTAATACTAAATTAAATGAATGTTTGTATGATATTTGTCGGAAGGAAAAGAAGAAGAAGGCTGCTGCCCCAACCTCGTAACATTTGTTTCTTTAAATCTATTAATTTTTCTTTCCTCATAAGTTTTTTATATGACTAAATTATCACAAAGAATATATATATATATATATATATATATATATATATATATATATATATATATATATATATATATATATATATATATATATATATATATATATATATATATATCTCTCTAAACTAATTGTCTCTTTTTTCCAACAATACAACAAATCTCCTTGCTTTGACCATGACAAAATTTCACACAAAACCTGGGAAGGGGAATACTATCTCGAGTAAAAAAAAGGGGGCGATTCCTTTCCAATCTGACTTGACAAGACATCCTGTGTGGTTTTACTTCCTTCCATCCTAGAGCTGATGACTTGAGCGGCTTACTCAACTGCCGGGAATGGTCCATATGGGTTGCGGTCCTCACCTGAAAAACACACAATTTAGGGAAGGGAAATCAATGGTAAATAGCCTGCCGATCCCCGGCCAGACCGCTTCGTTTGGTCGCCTTGTGTCGCCCAAGTTGCTGCTGCACAGTGGGCCAGAAGACCGGCGCAGGCGGCCGAAATTCTAGACGCGTCACACGTTCGGTTCGAGTCCTGTTGAGCGACTCTGGAGCTCAAAACGCGTCCGGAATTGTGGCCGCCTCCACCGGTCCTCTGGCCCACTGTGCGCTGGTCGGCCGAGCGCCTGCCGGGGTGCAGCATAGGCCAGCCCGCTGAACAGGCGTGCGTGCGGGGCTGCCTACCCCCCAGGCGCTCGCGAGACCGAGAAAGGCGCGGGGAGTGATTCTGAGGGGATTTCTACCGCTTTAGACAGCAAAAATACCACGTTTTGTCGTTTAATTAGTGATGGCCGGGCTGGGCCGGCTGCTGGCCAAGCGATGGCGGGGTGCTGGCCGGGGCTGGGGTTGGCCGGAGTTGGCCGGACCTGGGCCGGGTGTTGGCCGGACTTGGCCGGGAGCAGGCCGGGTGTTGGCCGGGTCTGGGCCGGGTGTTGGCCGGAGTTGGCCGGGTGTTGGCCGGGAGTTGGCCGGACTGGCCGGGAGTTGGCCTTTATCAAGGGCAAGCACGCACTACATAGAGTCAACGAGAAGGTACACACCTCTTTGCCGCATGCATGCAGCAAGCTAAGCGTATGCCTTGTGGGTGACTCCATGCAGCGCAAGTTTGACTCACGCTCAAGTTTATGAATTAATTCGCTGCCGGACGTGTGTGCGTGTGTGTGTGTGTGTGTGTGTGTGTGTGTGTGTGTGTTAAGTATACACGTGAGTGTTCTGTGTATGTGTGCGCGCTTTGTGAGTGTGCTTAGTACACAGTTAAGTTTCTAATACCGGTAAACTCTAGGCTTGGAATCCAAGGGATGCTTTGGCTCCATTTCTAAGGGGTTTTCAGGAATTTTCAACTTTTGAAGTTAACGAAACGGGCAGAGACAAAAACGGAAACTCAACCTCTCTGGGAAATAAAGGCATGACACCCTTGGACTCTAAGGAGGCGAGTTGAGTCAAAGTAAAAACAAAAGGCATTCCGTGCCATGAAGCGGAGGTCTTGTGTCATCCTTTATAACAATTTTGGCTGAAGTGACCAAACCAATAAAAGTTGGAGGTTGCGTTAATACTAAATCTTAGGTGGAGGCACGATAAAAATTTTGCTGATCCCATTTGTGAAAGGCAAATCCTTCTTTCATTGCAGGAATCGGGAAAGCGTGTTTGTGCGACGTGGGATCATCGACGCTCAAGATCATCGACGCCCGGCAGCAGCTGCAGTTCTCCCAGACATTCTTTTATATTTTCAGGTGCGTTTCGTTTCAAACTGCTAAGGCTTCTTACCAACCCTTTTTTTAATATGTTTATGCGTCTCAAACCGCACTGAACTGCCCATTTAACGAACCACGGGTTTCACAATCAAATGATAAAAACCTTTAAAATTCCTGTTCAAAATTCAAGATGTTCGCAACTCATTTTTTGTCACTTAACCCGTTCTAAGGTGTCAAATTTTACATTTTTTCTCAGTCGCCTCCCCCTCGCCTGGCAGTTAGTAGGGTCAGGGTCTAACTACTTTGAGAGCTGATGGTTTTCCTTCTTATTTTTTCAGGGGGAGGGAGATATTCAACTTTGCCTACCGGACCATCAAGACAGCGGCTCATCTCGCACGCAGGCCATTGAACTGAACACCTTCAGGAAGAAAATATTGAAGGCTGACCTGAGTTTGTGGGAGTGACTGATTTATTGATAGCTTTCTGTCCCACCGTGAAAGTGATACATTGTGGCCTCCCTCGGGGAAGTTTCGGTGTCACAATGAACCACAAAATGTCATTGATATTTTTCCGTGGAGTTTTTGTTAGTCTCATAACTAATTCAGTTTTTTTCTGCCTGGCGACACAATTGCAAATTTCACTCTTAACGGACAATATGTGTCGTGAGGTAAAATCAATTTTGAATTGCCGTTGAAGCATCAGCAGCTTAAATCTGTATCGTTGGAAGGACGAAATTGTGATACCGAAACACGCGAAGTTTATTGGCCTTAGCGCATTTGCAATGTGGCTCACAGTTGACGGAGGTTCAGAAAGAAAATCAAGAGAAACAAAAGCTGGTCTTGACTGGGATTATGGCTCTTCTGAAGCTGCAGAACAGCGACGCTGATGCTAATTCCCAGGATTTTTCCATACTTTGTTCTTCTTGATTCCTTCTCAACTTCCGCTCAAGCTTTTCTCCGATGTACCCATTGTCAGCCACCAGCAGGGTGGTATTGAGGCTAGATATCAATTTTCGGCTCGTCCCTTATTTATATTATGGGTAGAGAATGGAGGACGGGTATATGGTCGCATTTATGCTTTATGAACGACTTCGAACGTCTGAAATAAGAAGAAGAAAAGAAGAAGAATCTCTATGAATCTGTCGGCCACCAGGGCCAGTAATGTCTTTGTCCAATAATGTCCGTGGTCACACTCAATTTTGCGCACGTGAAGTTTTTCCATGCAAATCTTTGTACACTGCAACTCGATTGATAAGTTTGCTTGCCACTCCAGTGGCGCTCCGTTTTGAATGCCAAAATTTGTCCTTCTGGGCCCGGATTGGCCTCTTTGAATGCCAAAGTTTGGCATTCCGGTTAACTTGGACGCCAAATTTTGGCATTTTTAAAGGCCAATCCGGCCCAGAATGCCAAATTTTGGCATTCAAAACGGAGCGCCACTGGAGTGGCAAGCAGACTTACCAATGGAATTGCAGTGTACATGTTTGAGCACAGTTGTGCGATGAGCTTGCTTGTGCAATATTGTCTGAATCACGTGCAAAATTGTACGATGAAGTTGCGTGTTTCTCGTTATTGGTGTTGTCTTTCTTGTTTTGTTTGGAAGCACGAGGACAGGCTCCAGGACCTCACTTCCGCCTTTGTCTTGCATGTTAGATGCATGTCCCTTTTTTTTTTCAAGAGGCGAAACACCATTTGGAAAAGTGGAGATTGCTAGTTAAATTTACTGTTAATAATGACACCTGAACGCCAACACTTACTGTCTCCGTACACTGCACGCGAGAAGAGCGGGGGCCCACAAAAAGGAGTACCCCTGCCTCGACCACCACACCGCGGTGTTGACGCACCGCTCACTTAACACAAGCATGACATCACAGTCACCACGCTGCAAAGTTTGATCAAGATTAGGTCCTGGAGCAGTCCTCGTACGATCGGTCGCATTTCTTCTGTGTCCTCGTTTTCCGAGGCTCTCCCCGTTGCTGCCCTCATCATTGCGGTTGCGAGAAAGTTTTGTGGAGAGATTTTACAAGGTTATCAAAACGTTTGCAAATGCAGAACCTTCTGCGCTGAAACGCTGAAGTGCTGCATCAAACGTCTGAGTGACTTTTTCTGAATCCCTCCACAAAATTCCCCATGGCCTTTTCCATCATAGTTGTTAGTGCACAGCTTTGTATGGAACTAAGCAAACGCTGAAAATACCCAAATTCGTGCGTGGCTTCGCATAAGTGAGCATTTATGTGACGCACTTTGCGCATCTTGGGCACGAACTTGTGTATTTACGACGTGTACTCATTCCGTGCAAAGCTGAGAAAAAATAACACTACGTTGTGAATTAGTGTGGGGCGGTGTCTCATGCAGCTTGTACCTGCACGCAGGGTTTCATGCTGCTAGGTTCCATAGTTCATGATTTCAGTGGATGTGACGAGTGGAAGATGATTTCTTCCCCCCCCCCCCCCCGCGCAAGCCCTCAAACTCTCACTGCAACGCAAGGAGAGGGGCATAGGGCCTGCGACTAGGATTTGACCAACACGCGTGCACTTCAAGTATAATGAGTTCTGAAACCGAGTGCATGTGTATTACAGTGATGAAATGTTCTTAGATTTGCCAAGAGCATCTCTCGATGTGAGACAGATGCTTTCGGATTCAGAACTCATTTTTTTAAAGTGTGCTCTTGAAGGTGGTACAGGATTTTGGCTATCAGAGGCCCGAGTAAGGATCCTTGTTCCTTTTTTCAGCTCTTCGACTGCGGGGTGGGTCAGATGCATTATGCATCATGTTAGTGAGTCCACCCCGCAATATACTTGTTGAAATCCGCTGGGCGCTTGCAGGGCATGAAGGGGTTAGATTTTAGTCAACGTGACAAGGTATTTCTTGCCACTTTGAAAATTCAACGGCATTCAGGGTGGATTCTTTGTGGAGTGTAATAATGAGTACGCATCTAGGTGAGTACTCAGTTAACAATGCACTCACTGAGTGTGCACTTATGATGCCGTTGACTTCATTGAAGATGATCCTCTTTTTCTTCAAAATATTCTTCTAGAGGTTTAGTGTGTAAGTAAGGGACGAGCCGAGTTTGACGATTTGAGTTGCTTTACTGTTTTCTCAGGTGAAGGACATCGTCTTCGTTCGAGCGCGACACGCGCATCTTATTTGTGTCATATTTTTTGGATCGCTTATTGCATTTAAAACGAATGTGACACGAATTGAATTTTTACGAATGTTACGTCACTCACCTTAAAACAGCGTCTTCTTAGGCCAAGTTATGAGTAAATTCACTGCAATTCGATTGGTAAGTTTGCTTGCCACTCAAGTGGCGCTCCGTTTTGAATGCCAAAATTTAGCCTTCTAGTCCCGGATTGGCCTCTTTGAATGCCAAAATTTGGCATTGCGGTGAACTTGGACGCCAAATTTTGGCATTTTAACAGACCAATCCGGCACAGAGTACCAAATTTTGGCATTCAAAACGGAGCGCCACTGGAGTGGCAAGCAAACTTACCAATGGAATAGCAGTGTTTTTGTTGGGATTAGGTCCAGGGGTTCTCAGGCTTTTGTGCAGAAAGTTTTAAAACAGTGTTTAAATGGTCTGCGTGCAAGATGAATCTTATCATGCTTGTTTTATACTTGACTAATTTTAGCTTCTACGTTAGTTTTTAAGTCAGAGATGTGTCTGTTGTAAATTGTATCATCTGATTGTATGTTGTAACTGACTGCACTGGACTCAAATCTGTTATCACATCAACTGCCAGTACTAAACATAAGAATACTGAAGCACACAGTAACTCCCAACTCTGTGGGTGGTAAACACGAGGTGCAGTGCGAGATCACATACTCAATTCCTTTGTACAATTTTTGTACGTGGTCTCACATATTTTTGCGCATGCCTGCTAGTCGTACAAAATTGTTCGCGATTTCGCACGAATTTGTTCGATTCTGCGTACAACTTGGTACGAAAAAGTTCGCATGTTGAAAATTGTGTCAGACCACGTACAAAATTGTACAAATACATTTAGTGTGCAAGAAGCGGTGTGCAGTGTGCAACGAATGCGCAATGAAAGCTTTTATAGGTGATTCCCTGTCCCCCATCATTAGCGCGAGGGCATGCCCGATCTCCAAGTAAAGGAGACGTGCCGGTCGCTGCGCCGTATGTGCTGCTTGATTGGAGTCTCTTCCGGAGGACGCCACACGCCAGCCCGGCCCCGCTAGGCCGCGGTGGCGTGGGGTGCAGCCAGTGACCACCTCGCCGTGGTCGCCCTTCCCTTCTGAGAGGGAATGGGTTCGGCTCTAGGCCGGCTGGCGGCGCTTTATCAATGCAGTGCCGCTTCGGCGTGAGGGTGTTTACCGCCGTGGCGAGTTCGGCATGGCTGGCGTTTGCCACACCGCGGCGGTAATCAGTGCCGCCGCCGTGGGGGTCAAGGTGGTGGAGCACCGAGTGTTCACCCTCCGCCCCCTATGGGTGGCAGGGTTCTGGCTAGCCTAGTAGCCGGCCATCATGGCCTCTGCCAATCGCTGAACTCCCATTGGTTTAAATGTAAGGCCGCGAGTGTTTGCTTGGCTGGCGTTTGCCACACTACTCGGCGCCACTTTGGGGGGTGCAAATATCATGTCAGCCTAGGGCTAATTGATTTGGCCTCTGCTCACCGGGAGATGAGGTGGGAGGATGTGTCAATAGATGGCCTAAAGGGGGTGGTGTATTATTTGCACGTCGCCTTGGAGCCGTTCGTCGTGGGGGTCAAAGTGGCGGAACACTAAAGTGTTCACCCTCCACCCCTTATGGGTGGGAGAGTTCAGGCCAGCCTACAGGCCGGCTACTTTGACCTTTGCCAACTGCAAACCTTTCTAAGCCAAAGAGGCAAACTGCCTCAAATTGTTGCGGAAAACTTACTTTTGATTGCACGAAGTGGTAATTAGAAGCGATAGCCGCTGTATATTTTTGTGTTCGACGGAGACGTAAGCATGGGTGGGCCTCGTTTGCGCGGTTTAATGGAGATCGATTCCCTTTCGCATTGCATTAAGAGTGGCGGGCCTCGTGTTTACCTTGTGGTCTGAATGCAGCTCAGTTCGTCACATCACATCACCATATATCTAACACTTACATGAACATCGACCTTCTCTATGACATTGACGACGTTAATAGCATTATGTTAGAACTTTTAGGAGGTAGAAAGGGTGGAAGGCATCTAATTATCTTGTTGGTTGGCTTCTTGCACTGTTGGAAATAAATTTGGATTTCACAACCGTACCTCTGGGCAAGGAAATGCCGACGGTTCCTTCTTAAATCTACGAAGATCCTTTAAAAGTTTGCGAAGAATCACCGCGAAATCACTAAGCATCTTTGTGCATTTCAGAAGTATCTTCAAAAGTTACTAAGAATCTTCATAAATTTACAAAGGTTCTTGCCGCATTATTTTAATGTTTCAGGGGTACCTTTTGTAAATTCCTGGGATTTACTTTCACAGTGTACTAGATGTTTTTATGTGTCCAGTTCTCACGATGTTATATTTTTCTCGTTAATGTTTTCAGGTTCACCTGTCCACAATGCTTGTAATATCAAAATGTTGTCTATGTATTGCAATTTTTGTGTAACTTATTAAGAAAAATCCCTTTTGTTCTCCTAATTCCCATAGTCTCCCACTGCGACATTGTCAGCCCTTCAATCAACAATTTAAATGCCTCTTCTTTAGGGACGACAAACCCAGATAATACCGGTACATTGTATTTTTTTTTAAATTAAATTAATAGTTGTGGCTGAACCGAGGCTGAACCAATACTAAATTGCTTTTTTAGTTGTGGTCAGAAATGATGTAAATCTAGTGACACATTTCCTTGCTACCTGAAAGATGCGTTCAATTGACCACGATATGCGGGTTTTTTGGGCCGCATATTGCTACACTACATGACTAGCGTTTGGTTTTTATAGACAGAATAAATTGGCATTTTATGAAGAGTCTCACACACTGAGTGCGTATGGACTCTGTAAATAACCATGGTCACATTTGTGCATATTTTACAGATTTGTATTTAAATAAGGTACAATTTTATAAATACCTCAGGACAAAATGAAAATATTTTCCATATAGTTAATGTATTAAATTGTCTATAGCTCCATATGCACAATGTCAATAGTTATGGACAATATGAATTCATGGACATTTACTGTGCAAATCGCTCCGTTCCAAATTCTAAAGCAAAGGAGTGCAATATGAGGCATTCATAGTAGCCAGTTTACGGCAGACGAACGCGCTATCCCGGTGCTAAAGGAAAGTTGCCAATTCGCGCGGCGGCAATGCCGTGCTCGCAGAATTAAATTTACTTTCAATTCAAAGGACGTTTGTTCACGTCGATTCCTTATGGATGCTGTTTGACCTAGGACATGCGCCCACACCAACTTCACATAAAAATCAAAACACAAATGTATTCAGGTGAAAAACTTGCCCGATGCGGGAAACTCCACGGGGCACTTCGATTTGTTCATTCATTGCATTCCGGGGTGCGATTTTGATGGCCACAGAACTGGCAGGCCGTTTCGAATGCCAAAAATGTGCTAGCCTGGTCCTGAAATTCGCCCCAGCTAACTAAAATTTGGCATTGCAAGAGGCCAAAGCGTCATTGGAGAGCTTATAAAGATTAGGTAAAGGCTTGCCAATTCGTGGCATTCAAGACAGCTCGCCGGTTTTGGGGCCAGCAAACTTGCTACTTGATAGACAGTGTATGCCAGCATGCAGCAAGCTCGCGCCCGACTGCAGCCCCCCGCCCGGAGGCTAGGCAGCCCAACGCGCGCCTCATGGCGATACTCCGCGCGGCAGCAGCTCCCGTCCGCGGCGCCGCCGTCAGGGAGGGGGGCTCAGCGGAGTGGGGAGCGAGGAAATGAAATGAGGAAAATAAATGCCGGGAAGAACTCTCTTCCCCGAGGAGGAAATTAATTACGACGGGGAAGAGACGGGGAAGAAGTGTCCGGGAAGAAGTACGGGGAAGAGTTGACAGGGGAACAACTGTGATACACCCCTGCGACAAAAGTTACCAAAGTTGGGTTGTCGTTCCCAATTTTAACTTACTTGAGAATTCAATTAAAAGTTAATGTCCTCTGCCTTTCCAAAAAATACCAGTATGTTTTATGGCACCAAGCACTTGAAGAAAACTTATTTGATTTTAACCCTGTTTAAAAAAAGTTAAATTAAAAAATAAAGACCAAAATGTGGGAATTCTTTTGCAGCCTTGGCTGTTTTAAGTAAGTTAAATTTATGCCAGCATTGTGATTGTGGTAGGAGCTCTATGTTATTGACCTTATGAAGATCCTGGAATTTATGGGAAGGTATGGGACCTAAACTTCCAGTTGGGTTCTTTGGTAAGTGAAAATTTCAACCGACAACTCAACTTTAATAATTGTTGTCGAAGAAAAATTTTCAAAAAAAAATGAAGCTTGGACTATTAGAAAATTGGGTGCAAAATGGCAAACGCGAAATTCTAGATAGTGCAGTTGCTACAGATATTATGACACACATCAGATTTAAAGTGTTTATGCCCCCTCAACGAGGAAAAATAGGAAGCAAATAGTTGAAAAATACACTGTGCCCCTTCCTGCCTGATAGAGACTATGTTCCATGTTACTGTCTGTTTATTGTATTAATTTTTTTAGGGACTGCTGCCGCGTTGGGGCGCTTGAGGGTGACAGAAGGGAAGGTGGTGGTGCCGGCCAGCCAGGAAGGCGCAGTGTTCTTGCGCACACGCTTCCAAGCTATGCGCCAAATTAAGTTACAGCTCCATGACACAGCAAGAGATGACCACCTCAAGCAGATTTCTGCCTCTCTCGCTTCTGAAGGCCCAAGTGAGTGAGCTACTTATTTTTCTATATTAAGTTTCAATCCAAGTTTTTAACCACTCAAAAACATTTTAGGCAATCTTATCTCAAGACCATCAGAGGTGCGCTCCAAAACCCCTCCCAAAAGGGACCCTGGGCTCCTACAATCTTTGCAACAGAAGATTGACACTTTGCCATGTTTCTCAGAAACAGCAGAAGATGTAAGTTATTTTACAATTAATATTTTACAACTATTTTCCCTAGTGTAAGATATTGCATAATATTTTATTTTGTCTTTCTTCCAACAGATGGAATTAAGGGGGGATCCTAGTGTAGCGGGGTCAAAAGAAGGGTGTTTTGGGGATTTATTTTTAAAAAAACTAAAGCTTCACTCTAAAATCCGAAGACAGGGTTGAATTTGTGGTTCTTTAATCACTTCAGAAAAAAATAATTGTGGTGATAAATTGAAAAATGTTGCTGCACGGTTCGCTGCAAAATGGCATGTTTTGCGTGCAGTGCCTGGACGGGCGTACAACTGCAGGTCGACTCGAACGCCTGAAACAGTCGTTCGAATTTTTTTTGGACTCATTAGGGATCGGTCCAGTATCTGAACTAGAATTTTCGAAAAACAATAACTTTTAGTATTTTTTTGAGCAAGTTAAACTTTAAGTACCGAAATTTAGGCAAAATTTTCAAAGTTTTGATTTTTTTTTTCCTATGAAGGGATACTCCGATCCCGGATCTTCTAGTTCAGATTATGGCCACTAGTGTCGGGTACATTCACAAAAAATTTCAGCTCGATCGGATCAACCGTTTGGGCTGTAAGTGTACGCCCGTCCAGGCACTCCAGGCCATTTTGCAGTGGACCGTGCAGCAACATTTTTCACTTTATCACCACAATTTTTTTTTCTGAAGTGATTAAAGAACCACAAATTCAACCCTGTCTTCGGATTTTAGAGTGAAGCTTTGGTTGTTTTTAAAAAAAAATCCCCAAAACACCCTTCTTTTGACCCCGCTACACTAGGATCCCCCCTTAATCAAACACTCAAAAATTTTCATTAGTATTACTAAACTTGTTGGCATCAACTCAAGATATGACAAGACCCCCAGCCTAATGTTTACGGCTTTGTTGAGGGCTCTAGTACCATCCGACATTTTAAGTAGTCCCGGAGTGGCCAGAACCAAAGTGGAAAACTCAACAGTTGCTTTGCCTGCAAAGCTCATTGATACCATTCAAAGTAAAATACATTCTTTCAGTCTAAAATTTTGCTGTTTATTTTGCTGTGTTTTTGTGTTAATTTCTACATATTTCATTTTTTCTTTCAGCCTATGTGATGGGAAATAGTAAAGGGGAGAACGACGTATCCCTGCAGAACTGGCGTATCTGTGGAGCGACAGCAATCAAAGGCGTCTCTGTTTCGCGCCGCTCCAGGAAAGGCGGATCTGTCCGCTGCCCACAAGAAAGGGCCGATCTGTTTGCGAACGCCGAAGAGAGGCGGAACTGTCATTTCTGGCGAAGTTGAGTTTTTAGTGGATTAATATTATTTCGGCTTTCTTTTTTTCATTTTTGAACAGCAAAAAATTCAATTTCGAGCGTAAACTTGCCAAATTAGCGTTTAAGTTCTTGGCGTATCTACGGGACCGTGAAAGTAGTCCTGCATGAAAGGCGTATCTGGTATGCAGTGAGTGGCTGGCTGTCCGAACGGCGCAATCGCTATCAAGATACAAGAGGTTGAAGGCGTCAAAATGTAAAAGTCTTGTCCTTCGGTTGTGTCATTCCCAAGTTTTGGCTTATTTCGAGAAAGCGGTCAGCAGCATGTCGTCTCGGGCAGCAAAACTAGCAGCGCTTGGGAAGAGAAAGCACGCTGAAAGAGAATTCGGTATGTAGGAGGTTAACCCCAAACATCACATGTATGAACTTTTGGTGCAATTTTCTTTCTTTCAATTAGTTTCACTATCAATTGAATTCGCATATTTTTATTTCCCCAAAAAAATCGCTGCCCCAAGGGCTTCCTTGCAGTATTTTTAACCTGCGCCTTGGTTGTTGTCATCTTTTAAATCTGTTTGGTTGTTGTCATCTTTTAAATCTGTTTGGTTTCTCTATTGAAGTCCCTGTTTTGTTTTTAATTTTTCACCCATAGCAGTTATGTAATTATTTATCAAACTGCTTCTCATCTTTGTCATAAGTGTCATTGGCTGTCAATTTTCCTCCAAGTCAATTCATGCTATTACTCAATCACACAAAATTTTTATGTTATTGAACCTGTTGCAGGGATTGACAATCCACCTGACTCACCTCTTCCCTCCACTGTTACTCTTGCTCCAGAATCTGAGAATGATTACCAACAATTTGCAAAATTAATAGGTCAGTACTTTTGATTTCTTTATTTCCATAGAGTGAGCACCGTTTATTAAAATTGATTGCAGACCAGCATTATTTAACATTTATATGCTGTTCCTTTCATTTGAAATTTGTGTTTTTTCAGGCTCAAATGGAAATAGTCAAGGTACTGCTGCAAGAACGGCATCAACACCTCAGAAATCGAGGCCAATTTTGACTGCACGCCGAACACAGGGTAAGTCAAATTATAGTGAGTGCTTGTGTTTTACAAGGGCATTATTTAATTATGTGATTAATTTATCTATTTATTCATCTTTATGCAGGCATAGCCAAAAGAAACTTGAATATTGCCTCAAAACCAGCTGAGGTTGTCATAGGTTCTACATTGGGTAAATATTTGACCACAAGCTCTCATAATTATAGACTGCGGCTACTGGCTCGATTTAACCTAAAGTATTTATTTCTAGGTTGTATACCAGGCCCATCCTCTGAAGCTACATCAGGTAATTTGTTTCTGTTTGCATGTCTTCTTTTGAAACCCATTTAAGTGCTGCATGAACTTCAGTGTGTTTAGTTTCAATGTCACCTTGATGCTCAACATTTCCGGAGAGCTTTCAATGTCAATTTTAGCCCTGTCTTCAAACTTTTTCTTGCACCAAATTAATGATTGTAAAATGTACATCTAAGTTATCACTTCCTGAGTACATCGGTGAGAGATTGTCAGCAGTCGAGGAAGTGAAACTTGGTAGCATGAACATTTCACGTTCACAAGTTTAGTGCTTGAAGATATTTTATTTTAAACACAGAGTTGATTGTGACATGAGGCTTCAATGGCTTTTGGACATGGCATAGAGCTTTATTTGAAATACTTTACTGGAAGACCACAAAGCAAGCCTATAATTGTTTTTATTTCCAGGGGTGGGAACTGCATCGTCCAATCTATCAAAGACAGAAATTAGGATTGATTCAGAATCTTCAGTGGGAACTGCATCGTCCAATCTATCAAAGACAGAAATTAGGATTGATCCAGAATCTTCAGGTATATAATTGAAGGCACATGTGTCCTTTCTAGTTAAGAGAGGAACTGATACTAATATGTGTGGTTTATTTTCAGGTGTTGAGAGTGCCTTTTTACTGTCAGAGACAGGAGAAAACATTAGAGACTCAGAATCATCAGGTGCATAGATTATATACTTTTTACTTTTATCTGTTTTTAATGGTTCTGTGAATAATTTGTATATTCTATTATCCAGGTATAGGAAGTGCATCTTCTTTATCAGGGGAAGAAACAACAATGGAATCAGAAATATCAAGTAAGTAGTTTGTTTCTTCTTTTTTCTTTTCTCAAATATTAGTAAAATTTGTTAATTTTTACTGTCTTTTCTCAGGTGGTGGTACAACATCCCACTTATCAGAGACAGGAGACAAGATGGACATAGGGGAATCAGGTAATCTTTTTTGGGTATGCTGCAGCTATGAATGAACCTGTCAATACTCCATGTCCACACTGTAGCCAAGTAGAGTTTGCATTAAAAGTCTCTGGCACAGGGAGTATTTACAAGTCCATTCTCTAAATGAATTTTACTGTGATCTGATAATTTATTTTATCTGTTTACTTGCAGGTGATGAAAACATGAGAGTCTCTGATTCAGCCAGTAAGGATTCTGTACCAATTCTGAACGAAACATATGACTTGATGGAAACTTCAGGTGTTTATTTTTTATATCAACTATTTCCTTGTGGGTTAAGGTTTTGATTGTTCTCGGGCCTTCAGAAACAATTTATTAATTGAGACTATTCCAATAGTTTTGGAGATAAATAAAAATAATACTGGGCTCTTTAGATGTATTTTATTTTTCTGTAGTACTTGCAATAGAATCATGTAAAAATTGTTTTAATGGTAAGAAAAGAATACAGCTAAAATTGTAATTATCTATGTTTCTCTCATAGGTTTGGATGCATCGTTTGGAAATCTATCACTGCTGGAGAAAACTCAAGATGAGAATTGCAATGACATACCAAACAAGAATGCACTCTATTCCCCTACTAATCAGTTACCTTCTGTGACCTTCATAGAAAACACCAATGAAGAGTTGATAGCCGAGGTTTTAACTTCAGTTGATGTAACGCAGTCAAGCAGTTTTCTTGTCCTCCCTCTCCACTCTGATGAAATTCCCATGCAGAAAAATACGCTGCTCAATGATTTGAACCTGACTGACGCTAACAATAATGACCAGCCAGCTGGATTGAATGTCGATGAGCCTGAAGATGGACTGAATTATGAAGAGCCTAATGCTAATCAAACCAATGAACATAATAATATTGATCCAAATGTTGAAGTGCCTAATGCTGCACAAAACATTTTAGAGCCAGTCCATAACAATTTTAATCAAGAACCAAATGATGAACAACTTGAGGAGCAAGAACACGATGACCCAAATGACGATGAAGCGTATCCAAAACCCCGAGCTAGTCAGCCATGGACATGGAAGCGCAACACAGTGAAAAAACTTAAAGATACAGGACTTGCCCATGTGAGTCTAAAGGGCAAACAACATCAAGCAAGATCAATGAAGGATGGATGCACAAACTCATGCAAGAAGAAATGTCATTTTAACTTTAGTGAAAATGTACGCCAGGATATATTTAATAAGTTCTGGGCCATAGGTGACCACACCAAGCAGTGGTTCTTTATTTCTAGCCATGTTCAAGCCATCAACGTAAAGAGAAGAACTGTAGTCCTGGATCCATCTGAAACTCATCGTAGGCAATTTACTTACTGTCATTTTTTGCCTCTGAATGGAGCTGAGCAGCCAGTATGCCTTAAATTTTTTTGTGGTACATTAGGCATAAATGAGAAGTGGGTGAGGACTGCGATGACCAAAAAAATAAATCACCTTGGTGGAGTGGGTGATGACCAAAGAGGTAAAATTAAAAAACCAGGTGTTGTAAGCACCATAATAAAGAAGGACATAATGGAGCACATCAAGAAATTTAAAACAGTTGAAGGCCACTACACTAGAAAAGATAGCAAGTCAAGATATCTTCCAGAAAGTTTGAATGTAAGGAAAATGCACTCTATATATGTCATTGAGAAGCAAGCAGCAAATATTACTGTAAATGTTGCTACTCTAAGGCAATACAGAGATGTCTTCCGCAAAGAATTTAATCTTAAGTTCTTCAAACCAAAGAAGGACCAGTGCCCCAGGTGCCTATCATGGAAAAACAAAACTCCAAGAGAAAAGACTGAAGAACGTAAATTGAAGTTTGAAAAACATTTAAAGGATAAAAAATTAGCTGATGACCTCAAGACGGAAGACATCAAAATGGTCAAGGAGGCACCTGACCTGATGAAAAATGTATGTGTTTGTACTTGTGACCTTGAGAAGGTCTTACTCTGCCCCAAAGGAAATAATGGTGCATTCTACTTCAGCAGTAAGATAAATGTTTATAACTTCACAATTTTTGTCAGTGGCGAGCAGAGAGGACATTGTTATGTGTGGGACCAAACGGAGGCACGCAAAGGAGCAGCTGAAATAACAAGCAGTCTGTGGTCTTTCATACAGAAGAAAGTGGATCAGGGAATCACAGAATTCCGCATCTACAGTGATAACTGCGCGGCTCAGAACAAAAATCAATATTTGTTCTCCATGTATGTGATGGCATCTATCCGTTTCAATATTAAAATAACACACAGGTACCTTGAAGTCGGGCATACACACATGGAGGTGGACAGCATGCATGCGTGTATTGAGAACTCAGTGCGAGACACTGACATTTTCATACCTAGCCAGTGGTACACTGCTATTCGAATGGCAAAGAAGAAACAACCACTTTATGAGGTAAATGAACTAAGTCAGGAAGGTGTGTTTGATTTTGTACCTTTAGCTGCTCATCAACGTTGGGACAATCTTCGAACATCTCTTTTCAAAGAAGTGTCTGTGGATGGAGCGGAGCCTGGTGTTGTTCGCTACAAGAATGAATATGAACAGGAATTCACTACCTATAACATCTTCAAGACACAACGTGGCCGTTCCGTCAACTGGAAGACTATTTCCATCAAGAAAAAGTACACTGCCAAAATTCCTCCAAGACAAGTGGAGCTGGAAGATTTAGCAGAACTCTGCCGCACTGGAGCAATTCCAACATGCTATCACAAGTATTATTTAGAAACTCTTCCATCAATTGCACAAGAAGGTGTTGAGCCACCCCCGCCTCCAGTTTTATCTGATGTCGAAGATTTTTCTTCTTCTGATGAAAATGACGAAGATGTTTCAGATTCTGACGACTGATTCTAATGCTAACATTATCCTGTGATTTTAAATTAGTGTGACATGCCTTTTGAAATGTTATTTTAATTTATATGACATTGTGTTCATTACATGATAAGTATTTATTTGGATTATTTGTATCATTTATATTGAGCAAAATGAGATTTTGTGTTAATAGAATAAGTAGTCATTGTGCCATACTTTGACCAGCAATGTTCCTTCATAATAGTTTGTAACTGGCTAGCAAGCAATATTTAAATAAATTTTATTTTTATTTTGTCCCTTAATAATCAAAGTTCAGTTATTGAATAGGAATCCTTTTTCGGTTTTCAACAGGACAACTTTATAATTTTTAGTTCCCTTCCATTTTCTACAAAAATGATTTTAAAAAAAATTAAACAAGGTGATTTTAATCTTTTTTTGTTTTAACCAAACTGAGAAAATTAGGTTTTTAGCCAAAGTTAATGTTGAGGATCTAGGGCATAAAGAAAACGAAGAGCGGGTGAATGGCTACACGGTCTATTAATATGTTGAAACTTAACATTCAAGAGTCATATCTCGCAAAGTTAGGCATCAGTGCTTGTTCGGAACGGTACGAGGAACACGGGGAAAATGGTCTCTCTTCGATTTGGCACCTCAGTGATTTGTCTTTGACCTCCAAACTTTCATATTGCTGTATCCAGAAATCTCGCTCTATGCACTTCCGCCTCTCTTCGGCGTTCGCAAACAGATCGGCCCTTTCTTGTGGGCAGCGGACAGATCCGCCTTTTCTGGAGCGGCGCGAAACAGAGACGCCTTTGATTGCTGTCGCTCTACAGATACGCCAGTTCTGCAGGGATACGTCGAGAAGTACGATCTCAATAGTACACTGACCAATACCCTGTACTAGTAAACAGCAGTGCTGTGCCGCGCAGCGAATGGTATAGGCAATGCAATTAGTTTTTTTAAGTTTTTTTTATCAATTTTTACCATTCGCGTCGCGCGTTCGCTCGCGACAATTTTTTATGAGTCATAGCTCCGTCCCTCCGTCCTGTCATGGCTCCGTCCCTTTCCTCATCATGGCTCTGTGAGTCCGTCCCGTCATGGCTCCGTCCCTTTGTCCTGCCATTGCTCCGTCCCTACGTCCCGTGATGGCTTTATCCGTTCCTGTCTGTTCGTCACACAAACTTCATCCTTCGATCTTGCTTTATAGTCCCATGACTCCGTCCCTGCGTCCCGTCATGGCTTCGTCGCTCCGTCCCGTCATCGCTCCGTCCCTCCGTCCTGTCATAGCTCTGTCGGTGCGTCTCATCGCGCCATAGCTTCGTTCCTCCGTACGTCATGGCTTTATCCCTTCCTGTCTGTTCGTCATACAAATTAGAGTATATTTCTCACTGTCCGAAAGCCACGCCAGTGAAAAAGATAACATACTGTTTCTGATCCAATTTCTTTATTGTTCAAAGCATGCTTTAAGAGAACATTGTAATTACAAAAGTGACCATAAAAACTTCAAAAATTGTTCCTTTTCAAGTAACAGAGGCGAACCTTTCACAGCATTCAACGTCTCTAATGATACAATTTCCATGATCAACAGGTCAGAATATTCTGATACTCGTGACAATGCAACATACACAAGACCCAAATCAAATTCAATTTTACCTAACTTTAGTTGCATTTTACTTAAAGTTAAACTTTGGCTTTTGTGAACAGTGCATGCCCAAGCTAGTGTAATTGGTAGTTGAAACCTTGTACAATGTCTCCCTCGTGAATACCAAGATGCATGTGTTGGCTTGATAGGAATAGCATTACTAATTTCTTCAAAGCCAGTAATACCATCAAATATTACTAAGAGAAATGTTGGCAAATGAGGAGGACAACAATTCTTCTCATATAAGATATCAGAAACAACACCAACTGACCCATTAACAAGTCCAAACTGTACATTCATGTTATACCTCAGCATTACTTTTGCACCTATTGAAAGATATATCACATTTGATAAGCCATTTGCTATGTCATCAGAACTGTTAAAAGCAATACTTGAACTATTCTCAGCACAAACCCTAGCAATAGGTTTATTTAAACCAAGTAATGAAGAGTTATTGTGTTCAGTAACTTCATTATTAGTATAAACTACTCTCATTGCATTTTCAAACCTTAGGACATCTGTAGCTGGCAAGTTCTGATAAAACCTGGCATTTATATCTAACACATCAGTTGGTAAACAGTTACCTTCAGATAAGCGAATCAAAAAATCACAATATTCCGTTGACTTAAATCGCTTTGGTTTATCTAGGACAAACACTTTAGTGAGACTATCTATAACCATTTTACCTCTTTGAGTTAAGCTGCTATAATTTTTCCCAGTCAATGGAGAAAACAATGCTTTGTCACCAATTGGTTCCAGTTGGTAAATATCTCCAAAGAAGTAGACAATCAAGTTCACAAACAAATGACAATTATCTTTAGCTTCCCTACAACGTTGCTCAAACATAGCTAATAAGCGACAACCAATCATTGAGTATTCATCTACAAGTAATACCTTCAAATCCTTATTTTTAGCTTGAAACAGTTTGATGTTTTCACCTTCCAGTATTTTAAAGAAATTACTGTTTTTTGGAATCCTACCCCAGTTATGTATAGTTCGACCAAATATATTTCTAGCTGACACACCAGTTGGTCCAACAGGTAGACAGGAACCAATACCAAAAGTTTCAATAGTTTTCTGCATCAAACCATTCAAAAGAAAGCTTTTACCATATCCAGCTTTAGCTTGAACTAAAACGAACTTACATGTGACATCATTTTCAGTTTCAACTTGAAGTAATTGCTTACAAAAATAATCAAAAACATTCCTTTGGTCAATATCAAAATTATTGTAATCAACAGCTGAATAGGTTTGACTTCGTTCAAGCTGTTTTACATTATCATATATATTTTGAATCATTGTGTAATCATATTTGTCTGAACCATAAGACCAATCAAAATTTTTATCTAAGTCACGCATACCTAACTGAGCACCTTTGTTATCAGAAATGTAGGTTGCATTTGATATGTAAGACACTTTACTATATATTTTTTTCTTTGTTTGATCATCATCATCATCATCTTCATCATTTTCACTATCAGAGCTATCCAAACTCCACTCAAAGATTATATCATCTTCTTCAAATGCAATATTTGCCAACACAATGTTTCTATCAACCAACAGTTCCTGCAGCTCTTCTGAAGACACATCAAAAACTTCAACATTTCTCCAAGGTACATTAAAAATACATTGGTTTCTAAGGTCTTCGAGAGTCAACCTTCTCTTCAAATCTAACCTAGGGAAACAGCGGACAACAGCATCTTTTCGTCTCTTGACCCATCTGTTTTTACGGTAATAGTATTTCTTTGCTACTTCAACCATAGATAATTCGGACAACTCTTCAGGTCTCATTTGATATCGATCAAAGAATGTCTTGCTGTTTACAGGTGTCCTTATGTCAAATAGTTCCCATTCAACATTTTTCAAATTAAGCACAACAAACAATCTGCTGCTGTGGTACAAAGCAAAGCCCATTAATAGATACATCACTTCCTGAGCTGAATAATCTCTTTCTGATATTGTTTTAATCATAAGACTTCTTATTACTTTTCTACAATGTTCATTTTCAGCATTGTTGCTTTTTAAAATTGTTGATACAAGTTCATTGTATGCATCAGACTTATATTCACATTTTGATGTATACTTTGCAATATATTTGTCCAAAATATGTTGTGCATAAACAGGGCTGAAGTCAACATTACCTCTCCAAGTTTGGAGCAGCCATGCATTGAACTTGTTCAAAAACATATCATTTCTTTTAAATTCAATATCTATGAAATTCTTCTTTGTTACAACTGTAGTTGCTTCTATCATTGGTTTTGGAAAACCAAACCTACATTTCATGTTGCCATGTTTATCTTTTCTTAGACAATATGTAGATGGACATTTTGTATGTCTTTGTACAGTATTTACTAGTGCTACAAGGTCATCATGTAAATTTTCAACATCTGACAAGTTTTTTTGACAAGGATGTTGAACATTCCCTATAAAGTTAATATCAGGGTTTTCACATGTTACAAGCTTATCAAAAAAACGCAAAGCAATTTCTTGTTTTTCTTTGCTATTTTCAATGTTGCTAATGTCTGGTGCATTTCTAAGCCATAGTAGACCGTGTATATGTGCTGAACCTCTTGATTGGTACTCCACTCTGAACCATGAATCACCCATGTGAAAAAGAAAAGTTCCTAAAACGGTCCGAGCGGGGGCTCTGTCCGAAAACAGCCCTATCGGGCTGGTCCGACTGACATCCAGAATGTTAGAAATCCGGCCAAGTTAAGGACGTGTCCGACGCCTTGACACGGACTCTTTCCGGACTAACCCGCAGCAGCTCCAAAATCCCCACCCCTCCCCTCCCTCCCAAATGCACCCTTTCCCCTCCCCTCCCTCCCGAATGCACCCCTTCCCCTCCCCTCCCTCCCGATTGCCCCCTACCCCTCCCCTCCCTCCCGAATGCCCCCCTTCCTGCATCCCCATCCCTCCTTGCAGGCTAGGTAATAAAATAGTTGATCGAACGACGATGCTTTATGTAGGATAAAAGTTCCTGTTGCAAGTAAAAGTTCAACTAAGCTTATCATCTCAAAATCAACCCAAACCTTGGTTGTGACAACTAACTTTTTTCAGCGTGCACACTTGTGTACACGCGCCGGGTAGGTTGTACTTCTAAAGGAAGGTGGCAAGGCGTCGTTCGTCACGGAAAAAGAAACGTCACAAAGTACAAATTTCAGATTCGTGAAACCAGAAGTGTAAAATAATATCCGGTGAAAGCACTTTGGGGACGAGTGTGAACGGAGAGAGGCGAATAAATTAATACACCTCCCGCCCTCTCACCGCCCGTCCCTTTAGTTTTGGGAGATGCACACAGCAAGCGGGGAGTCAGAAGCGTCCTGAACGGTCATCAGCAGAAACAGTTGAATCCCGACCACACTTCTTTCCGTCCAACTTCCTCGTTCCCAGCGCCAAGCTGCAGCGCGTGGAGCCGATAACTTCAGCGCGCCGAGAGAGTGGACACTGACGCAGGCAACTCGCGATGCGTGCACCTCGGAGGACAGCTGCAAACTGACGTTTTGCCTGCCGAGGCGGCTAAAACTTTCCGAGATGCCGGCGGATTAACGCTCCCCTCCTCGACGACCCTCTTGCCAGCCTGGCCAGCGGGACTTTCCGCGTATGCACCGGCTGAGACAGTCCGCCCTTCTGGTCTCGCTGCAGACCGGACCCAGCCGGACAAGTCCGAGACCGACTAGATCGCTTTCGAGACTGAAGCAAGTCGACGGGCTTCGCAAGGGGCAGTCCGATGGAGGCATCTTCTGATCGGACTGTTATCGGGTAGTCCCAAGCCCGGCGCGGACTCGTGGCGGACAATCCGGTCTAGTACCGGGCGCTCTGTGGAGCAGTCCGGGGGTGTTCGGACTGCTTCGGACAGCTTTCGGCAGCATTTCGGAATAATTCGTTTTTATATGGGCAATCACATCAAAATGTTCTTTCATACACTTTTGAATGAAAAATTCACTGCGTATCTTAAAAAATGTTGCCACAATCAATGGGTTCTTAGAAATTAGATCAATTCTTTCATGCATTTGTAAGTTGTCAATGTTATCACAACCTAACAAACGAAACAGTTCTTTGCAGTAATAATCAGGATGTGATAATGTAAAAAATATGGTAGCTGGACCTAACGTTTCAACCATATCACTCAGTTCAGAAGCTCTTGACATCCAATAAGCTTTTGTTGAACGCAAGCGATTTGAGAAGAACATGATATAATTTATAGTCTTAGGGTTCTTCTTTAAGAAATCTTTCAGTTGGATTAATGTCATTGAACTGAATACAGCATTCTTTTTTACAAAAACATTTCCTAAATTCAGAGAATCCCACCTCAATTGACTGTTTAACATAAAGAACCGAAACCTTGGGTCTTGTGCGAAACGACCATCTTTGAATAACATTAAATGTTTTACATATTCTGGTAAGGAAATGAGCTTATCCTTTCTATTAGAATAGTCACATAAACCTTTAGGAAATAAGTGAGGAAATGCCATTGAGATATAGCCAGGGCTACTGAATTCATTAATTGGCACAGAGCCAATTGCAGGCCATATCATTACTTGATCATCTAAATTGTTCAAAAGCTTTTCACTTTCTGTACTACTTGGGTGAGGAACATCTTGGTACTCAATTTTGCTATTTTCAGGTTCATCAGATGAATCCTTTACATCATTAGAAGTTTTACCAGTTTTTTTTTGAAGCTTTATCTCTATTGCCATCAGTTTCAACATCATACCCACGAACTAAGTGGTAGACACTACCATCTTCAGGTAACTGATCTAAGTTTTCATCTGATATTATGATGTCTTTATAATGAGGGTTATTTTCTTTAAGCCAAGTTAAGGCTTTGAGAACTTTTTTTTGGCGTACTTTGAAATCCATATGTCCATCAGAATTTTTGACACGGATAGCAATCAAACCTTGCATATCAGCTACCTTGTAAGGTAAAGTTGTGGCAACTTCTTGGACATTTTGAGGAAAACTTATGATGTTACCAGAATAAGAAAACTGAGCGTTTTTTATCTTGTAGAGCAATACAACTGGATGTATGCGAGATATCAAAAGTTGTTCAATAACTGTTAAACCAGTCAATTCTTCAGGTGCATCACCAGGATCAAGGTCATTTTCAATTGTGAAGATTTCACATCTATTGCAAGGTTTATCTACATTTGGAGCTACCATTTGCTTTTTATGACAAATTGGGCATGTATACCAATGTACATTTTTCATGTGAGAATCGAACAACCTTTGATTCTCATCCAACAAGTCATTTTGAACAGAATCATTTGACATTTGTGCTAGTCTCTTTTGCCTTCTATAAAATGCTTTTCTTTCTCGGTCGATTCTTTTCCTCAGCATTTTCCTTTCTTCAGCTTCTTCATTTCTCCTTTTCCTCATCCTATCTCTTGCCTTTTCTTTTTCAACTTGTTTTTCTTCTAGTGTCATTTTTGCCCTTCTTTTTCTTTGCCTTTCTTTCGCTCTTTTCTGTCTTTCAGTATCCTAAAAAAGATATAGGATATGTAAGTGTTTTGGATACTTGTATTTCACTTAAAGAATGATACAACAAGTTCAATTTTGAGCAATTTTTGATAACAAATCTGCACACTTTCTAAAACAAATTTTCAGACAACATATTAGCAACACAATGCTTTTTTCAGTATATAAGATGATATACGCTATGATTTTCTTCTGTAGCAACATGTAACTTTAGTTTTGTTGTTAACAAAATAGAGTTGAATTGCCAAACAAAACTCTATGTAACACTCTCTAATTACCTTTCCTGCAACATTGTTTAAACATAGCTAAATTTGCACAAACAACCATTTAGGTAATCTTTTTCAATTTCTCTATAAATATTTATCTTCGGTACTGGTTTGAATTCGCACCATTTAATGAGTTTAAACTATATAACTGTATTACTTTTTTGGAAGTTTAATGCGCTTTCTGATCCTATCTTTTTCCCTAATTTTTTGTTTTTGAGATTCTGAAAGTTTCGCTCTATATTTCCTCTTCCTTAAACATTCCTTAGTAAGTACTTTGACCTGTATGACAACAAACGAACATTAACAAAACAAAACATTAATAAAATATATTACTGCAAAAGGTTTCACTAGTGTTTTGTTAATGTAGCAACAAGACTAACAGTCAAGTTCTTTTGAGAAATTGTTTATCTTACTCATGTTTTTTTGGGTTCCTAGTGAAATGAATTTGAAACCCTTTTCCCTTTAACCCTAGGTACGCCATATAGAATGGCTTGTCTGAGCTGCATATGGTCAAGTACTCGTTCAAATTTTCTTCAATAACTTTAAGAAACCTTCTTGGAAGGTGAACGAAAAAGGATTCATTTTCATTGGCTTTTTCTTGTAGTTGAACTCTAACTGTCTTGCCATTTTGAGTTGTTACAATCTCAAACTTGATACACTTATAATATTGGTTTTCAGACAATTCTTTAATTGACCGATAGTCTTGCAAAGCCTCACTAGCTTTATTTAAATTGTTCACGTCATCATCAGAAGAGTCCTACCCAATAAAAAAAAAATGATAACACAAATCTTAGGTTTAAATACGATTCATTAGCTGACTTCAAAAATAAATAATACCTTGTTTTCTGGTTCGTTTGTATTTTTGTCTGTTTTTGGCTTTTCCTTGTCCGTTCCTTTCTTTAATTTCCCTCCTAACTCCTCTTTTTCTTCTGTCACTGATGTTGACGCATTTTCTTCAACTGGGATTAAGCCGGACATTGATGTTGTTTTGTCACTCTATAAATTAAAGATAAGAATGATAACAAAAAAATGTTGTGAAACCAATGCAAAAAAAATTGAGTTAATGATTTACCTTATCATCTCTTTGAGGCACGTTTGCATTTTGATGTTCAACAATTGTTTCGATTTCACCTTCCTCAATTGGTGGATTTTGGTCTAATGGCATCACACATCCTCCACTCAAACCAGTTACTGATGTTGCTTTGTCAGCCTGAAACACAATTTTTTCTTTAATATTTGTACAAATGACTTGTTATTGCAAGGTGTTCATGAAATCTTACAGTTTCTACTGTGTCAGTTGCTTTGTCAGACTTCTGACTTTGACCCTTCTTAGGTTTCTTTTTACTTTTTTTCTTCACCACTTTCTTTTCTTGTGCAGAAGTTGACTAGAACAATAAATAAATTTTAGATTTTGTAAAAAATGTAGGTAATATTTGAAGAAAATAAACTTACAGGTAAATTCAATATTGATGAGTTAAGAGATTCATCGGTGCTGTCATCAGAATTTTCAATCTCAATTGTCACAACTTTCTTTTTCTTTTTCAAGTTCATTTCAGTGCTTGTGTTTGAGTGAGTCCTCTTACAGATTGTATCAGAAGCCTAAGATAAATTCAAAATTTTGAGAAAAGATAACCATTTAACAATTCTCTTTAACGAATATTTTTTTGGAAACCTGCTTACCGTCACAGATACTGCTTCATTGGTGTGCACTGTCATTAGTGGGCACTCCATTTCTGTAATTTCCTCTAAGTTAAAGAATTTTGTGTTTGAGAACAACTCTAGCACCTCCATTTCTCTAGAGTGTTCAAAGTACTGTTTGGATAGTTTCTATGGCAACATTTTGAACAGTGGCAGATCCAAACAGGGCTTTTTTGAAAAGGGGGGGGGGGCGCGGGCGGCGCGGGAGGAACTGAAGGCAAAGTAACTATTTTTGGCTAATTACAGAGGAAAAGTACCAGTTTTTGGTTCGGTTTGAGGCACATGCCATGGAGGCAGGCCGCGGGAGGGGAGGGTAACGGAAACTAATGCTTCGACCCAGGTACGAACCCATGATGTAGGACGGACGAACAAAGCTATGGTTCGACAGAGAGACGGAGCTCTGATAAGGGTGACGCACCCATGACGGTAGAAAGACAAGAAGCTACGACACGACGGACGGACGAAGCGAGACAGGACGGAGGGACGGACGGGTAGTGTGTGGGTTTGGAACTATGAGACACATACATTAATTTGTGTGACGAAAAGACGGGACGGAGGGACGGAGGGACGGAGCTATGACTATGAGAGACGTATATTAATTTGTGTGATGAACAGACGGGACGGAGGGACGGAGCTATGACCGTATGGAGGGACGGAGCCATGGCGGGACGGAGCGACAGATCCATGGGAGGACGGAGGGACGAAGCTATGACGGGACGGAGGGACGGAGTCATGACGGGATGGTGGGACGGAGCTATGACGGGACGGAGGGACGCAGCCATGACAGGGTGTAGGCACGGAGGAGTAGTGCGTGGGTTTGGAACTATGAGACAGACGGGACGGAGGGACGGAGCTATGACTGGATAGAGGGACGGATCAATTGCGGGACGGAGGGACGGAGCTGTGACGGGACGGAGGGGCGAAGTCATGACGGGACGGAGGGACGGAGGGACGGATCAATGGCGGGACGGAGGGACGGAGCTGTGATGGGACGGAGGGACGCAGCTATTTTGTGTGACGAACAGATGTGTTTCGGCAGGCTATGACGGGACGGAGGGACGGCAGGGGGGGACGGATCCATGCGGGGACGGAGGGACGGAGCTATGACGGGACGGAGGGACGGAGTCATGACGGGACGGAGGGACGGAGCTATGACGGGACGGAGGAACAGAGATATGGTTGGACGGAGGGACCGAGCTATGACGTGATGGAGGGACAGGGTGATGACGGGACGGAGGGACGAAGCTATGAAGGGACGGAGGGGCGGAGTCATGACGGGACGGAGGGACGGAGGGACGGAGGGACGGATCAATGGCGGGACGGAGGGACGCAGCTATTTTGTGTGACGAACAGACATGTGTTTCGGCAGGCCATGTCAGGACGAAGGGACGGAGCTATGACGGGACGGAGGGGCGGAGTCATGACGGGACGGAGGGACGGAGAGACGGATCAATGGCGGGACGGAGGGACGGAGCTGTGATGAGACGGAGGGACGCAGCTATTTTGTGTGACGAACAGATGTGTTTCGGCAGGTTATGACGGGACGGAGGGACGGCAGGGGGGGACTGATCCATGGGGGGACGGAGGGACGGAGCTATGACGGGACGGAGGGACGGAGCTATGACGGGACGGAGGGACGGAGATATGGTTGGACGGAGGGACAGAGCTATGACGTGATGGAGGGACAGGGTGATGACGGGACGGAGGGATGGAGCTAGACAGATGTACTATTTTGTGTGACGAACAGACATGTGTTTCGGCAGGCCATGACGGGACGGAGGGACGAAGCTATGACGGGACGGAGGGGCGGAGTCATGACGGGACGAAGGGACGGAGCTATGACGGGACGGAGGGACGGAACAATGGCGGGACGGAGGGACGGAGCTGTGATGGGACGGAGGGACGCAGCTATTTTGTGTGACGAACAGACATGTGTCTTGGCAGGCCATGACGGGACGGAGGGACGGAGCTATGACGGGACAAAGGGGCGGAGTCATGACGGGGCGGAGGGACGGAGCTATGACGGGACGGAGGGACGGATCAATGGCGGGACGGAGGGACGGAGCTGTGATGGGACGGAGGGACGCAGCTATTTTGTGTGACGAACAGACATGTGTTTCGGTAGGCCATGACGGGACGGAGGGACGGAGCTATGACCGTATGGAGGACGGAGCCATGGCGGCAGGGGGGGACGGATCCATAGGGGGACGGAGGGACGAAGCTATGACGGGACGGAGGGACGGAGTCATGACGGGACGGAGGGACGGAGCTATGATGGGACGGAGGGACGGAGCTGTGACAGGACGTAGGGACGGAGATGTGGTTGGACGGAGGGACAGAGCTATGACGTGATGGAGGGACAGGGTGATGACGGGACGGAGGGACGGAGCTATGACGGGACGAAGGGGCGGAGTCATGACGGGACGGAGGGACGGATCAATGGCGGGACGGAGGGACGCATCTATTTTGTGTGACGAACAGACATGTGTTTCGGCAGGCCATGACAGGACGAAGGGACGGAGCTATGACGGGACGGAGGGGCGGAGTCATGACGGGACGGAGGGACGGAGGGACGGATCAATGGCGGGACGGAGGGACGGAGCTGTGATGGGACGGAGGGACGCAGCTATTTTGTGTGACGAACAGATGTGTTTCGGCAGGCTATGACGGGACGGAGGGACGGTAGGGGGGGACGGATCCATGGGGGGACGGAGGGACGAAGCTATGACAGGACGGAGGGACGGAGTCATGACGGGACGGAGGGACGGAGCTATGACGGGACGGAGGGACGGAGCTATGACGGGACGGAGGGACGGAGATATGGTTGGACGGAGGGACAGAGCTATGACGTGATGGAGGGACAGGGTGATGACGGGACGGAGGGATGGAGCTAGACAGATGTACTATTTTGTGTGACGAACAGACATGTGTTTCGGCAGGCCATGACGGGACGGAGGGACGAAGCTATGACGGGACGGAGGGGCGGAGTCATGACGGGACGAAGGGACGGAGCTATGACGGGACGGAGGGACGGAACAATGGCGGGACGGAGGGACGGAGCTGTGATGGGACGGAGGGACGCAGCTATTTTGTGTGACGAACAGACATGTGTCTTGGCAGGCCATGACGGGACGGAGGGACGGAGCTATGACGGGACAAAGGGGCGGAGTCATGACGGGGCGGAGGGACGGAGCTATGACGGGACGGAGGGACGGATCAATGGCGGGACGGAGGGACGGAGCTGTGATGGGACGGAGGGACGCAGCTATTTTGTGTGACGAACAGACATGTGTTTCGGTAGGCCATGACGGGACGGAGGGACGGAGCTATGACCGTATGGAGGACGGAGCCATGGCGGCAGGGGGGGACGGATCCATAGGGGGACGGAGGGACGAAGCTATGACGGGACGGAGGGACGGAGTCATGACGGGACGGAGGGACGGAGCTATGATGGGACGGAGGGACGGAGCTGTGACAGGACGTAGGGACGGAGATGTGGTTGGACGGAGGGACAGAGCTATGACGTGATGGAGGGACAGGGTGATGACGGGACGGAGGGACGGAGCTATGACGGGACGGAGGGGCGGAGTCATGACGGGACGGAGGGACGGATCAATGGCGGGACGGAGGGACGCATCTATTTTGTGTGACGAACAGACATGTGTTTCGGCAGGCCATGACAGGACGAAGGGACGGAGCTATGACGGGACGGAGGGGCGGAGTCATGACGGGACGGAGGGACGGAGGGACGGATCAATGGCGGGACGGAGGGACGGAGCTGTGATGGGACGGAGGGACGCAGCTATTTTGTGTGACGAACAGATGTGTTTCGGCAGGCTATGACGGGACGGAGGGACGGTAGGGGGGGACGGATCCATGGGGGGACGGAGGGACGAAGCTATGACAGGACGGAGGGACGGAGTCATGACGGGACGGAGGGACGGAGCTATGACGGGACGGAGGGACGGAGATATGGTTGGACGGAGGGACAGAGCTATGACGTGATGGAGGGACAGGGTGATGACGGGACGGAGGGACGGAGCTAGACAGATGTACTAATTTGTGTGACGAACAGACATGTGTTTCGGCAGGCTACTGAGTGGTCTCGCTGTCGCTCGCGAACGCGCTCCGCGAACTACAGTCAGCACAAGCAAAAGATCAAGATGAAGAAATCTCAAAATTCTGCTTCGTCTTCCTCTTTCTCTCACCCTCTAACTTCCTCTTCTACTACCCCTTCCAATACCCCTTGTCTTACCGCTACTCTTACTCCTACCCCTCTTCCTACCCCTACTCCTAGTCCTTCCCCTACTCCTAGTCCTACTCCTACCTTTTCTCCTACTCTTTCTCCTACCCTTTCTCCAAACCCTTCGTCTCTCTCTTGTACTGCCAACATCCGCTCTTCCTCTCTTCTTCCACTGCCTTCTTATCCTTCGGCACAGCCTGCTTTTTCTTTTCAATTCACCCCTCTCTCCTCGTCTTCTCCACGACATGTTTCTGGCTCACCTTCTCATTCACCCTCCTTCTTACTGGGATCTCATAACTTTGATGCAACATCCGACATTCAGGTCAACTCTGATGGAATGCATCTCATGCCAATTGTCAGCGGCTCTGGAGGGAGCTCAATGTTTTAATTGTATTGATAAATTCCAGTGCTTTTTTTCTGAAGTCATGTGTATTCAGCTGTTTTTTCTTGTTGCAATTTTTTAAGTTTGTTTTATTTTTTTAAATTATTGGGAAAAAAGCAATTATTTTTCTTGTCATTAGACCCACTAAATCTAAATGATTTTGGTGGAAAACGCCATTTTTTTTCTAGTCACCTAGAATCGAATAGTCTGTATAATTTTTAAAGAAAAAAACAGTTTTTTCTTGTCAATAAATATATTTTATTTTGCTTAGATCTGACTGATTTTGATGCAACAAGTTATTTGTTTTTGAATATATGTGACATGTCTTTCATAAGATAAATAAATCTGACAGTAAACTGAAAACATTTCTACGTTCATTATGAAACCCAAACATTGTGCAAGCAAAAAAGGATAGGGGAGGGAATTGGCCAAAAAGGAGGCTGGGTGCCACCTTGCTCCGGTGGCGATACCCCGCGTGGCGCGGCGGTGGCCGCCGATACTCCCTGCATCAGGTGGCCGTCGCTTTGGCACCCAACATAAAAAATTGCGCAGGTGTGGCTGCGGTGGCGGCGACGCGCGCGGCCCAGCTGGCCGGTCTGAAAATGGTCTTGATCCGCCAATGACGTCATCACCCCCCCCCCTCCCTCCATCGTGCGCCCGGCTCTGTCGGGATCTGGTCTGAATCCTGTTGGGATTAGGACTGGAAAGTGACCACTTTTCAGACGCATGCACGGCCCTTTTTGGACGGAAGTCAGACGGAATTCAGAGCCTTTTCAGGCTGCCTCAGGCGTGCTTCGGCCGTCTGACCGCTGTCTGAATCCTATCAGAATCCCGTCCGATCCCCGTCTGGAAACGGTCTCATTGTTGTCTTGCCGTTCAAGTCTCATTCAGACCAAATTCCGACAGGTTTCATGGATTTTTTTCACACGGGACGCTGTTCCTCAGGGTCCCCGTACCGGATGGGTTTACTGTTGTTTCGGACGGTGTCGTCACTGCTTCCATAAAGCATTTACCACCTGTGGAAGTTTGCTTGATTGAGCCGAAGGATGCTGCCCCACTTGTCGCAAGAGTTTGTTGCGAGTGGCTGACTTTCAAACAAGTAAGGCCGCAAAGTGCTTGGTTGTCGCATGGGTTAGCATAGGCCCTTCCTTGCCCACCTTTTTCTCGCGTTTGTTCCACTACGATGGGTCCTATCAACAAAGACCGCTATGCTTTGCGTCTGTTGAACAAAGGCCGCTATGCTATGCACCTGACTTCTGAACAAAGACCGCAATGCTTTGCGGCGGTTGAACAATGACCGATGTGCATTTTAGGTTAGGTCGACTTCTAATTTTATCTTAGTTTCCATAGTAGTTCGAACGGATGCACGATGATAGAGTGCTCATTTGAATCTTGAAACATTAAAGAATCAGAAAGTTTCAATTCACAGCCTGCGATCTGTTTACGTTACTTGATAAACGCGTTGCGATTGGGAGAGGGAGAAGCGGTTAAAAAGCATATCGGTCTATGTTAAACCGACGCAAAGCACAGCGGTCTTTGTTCAACCGACGCAAAGCATTGCGGTCTTTGTTCAGAAGTCACACCATAGCCCGGGGAAGGCATTCTGCCTTGATGCTAAGTTTCGTTTGTTGTTCTTTGTTCGTTTTTTTGGGAGGGGAGGGGTGGGGAGGGAAGGCATTTTGAAAACCCCCAACAGACTGCTTCACTTTGCCCAGCACACATCTTTAAGCCACCTTGCCACTAGTTACCTGAAAAGGACCGTTCTTGTTTCATCCTAATTTATTTGTTCTTAATTTATTGTTGTTGTTTATGTCTTGCAGAAGAAGCGAGTTGGAGCAATCGTACACCGCCTTTGGAACCCTTCTGCACCTCTCGACACGAACATCTCTAAAATGTTGCAAGAGGCACCGGGCTGCATCCTGCATAATTGTGGCAATGACATTCTTGATCTGTCCTGGCAAGAGGCCTTTAATGGTATTCGCACACGCTCTGGCAGTGCCTATGAGCAGGGTGAACCTCAGCATGATGCACAAAAGCCACTTAAACGTAATGAAAAGATAAGAATTGAGACCATCTCATACTACCACAAGGGAAGAAAAGTTTTCCCATATTTTCTTGAATGTAATCAAACGGAAAATTGGTTCCATCACTGGAACAAGTAAAGTGACTTTAATGTTATCAACGCATTGCGATTCTGTAAGTTCATTTAACTAACCTTGTGGGCAACTTCTGTGTCCTTTTTTTGTATTAAGTATGTCTGATTTCATTTTTTCTGTGTTCGCAGGAAATCTTGCCAACTCAAGCTTTTGTGATGGACACTTTACGTGTAATACTTGCGCTATCAACTTCATCATGTCAGAATCAACTAAAATTCAGCCAAAGTGTGTGGCCTATGGTTGCTCAAGCAAATTTGATGCGGAACTCCTTATACGATTGACAAGATTTGATCCTGCTGCCATGGAGAAAGTTGATGTAATGATATTGGAGGAAGAAATGTTCCTTTACGCTAAAGAATTTTCAACATTCATGTGTCCCAATGCATCCTGCAAGAAGGCAGTCAGGCCCAGGCCCAGAAAGTTTGTTAATTATTACAAGCTAACACTGTGCCCACACTGCAACCAATGTTGGTGTGAAACATGCAGCAGAGGTGATGAGGGTAAATATTATAAATGATCTGTTTCTCTACCTCTCTCTCCCTCCCTGCCTTTTTGTTTATCCTAATTATTGACTTTCATTCCTTTCTGTCAAAACAGAATGCATAGTTCAATTGGGTGTTAGACTATACTCTGGTGGTCACGATGCTGTTGAGAAAATGGTGGACGATAGGGGACAGTGTTTTACCCAAAAAGCGATCGATGCATTCAACGTTCAATTTTCTATTCTGAATGACATGCAGGCATGTCCCAGATGCGCCTCCGGAGTAGAGGTAAAGTAAAACGTCATATGCTTAACTACTTATGGAGAAGGGTTTCATGGGGGCAGTAAATTTCACCCTTTCCTTTTAAATTCCAGAAAAGTGAAGGGTGCAACAAAATGGTATGCAATTGTGGGCAGTACTTTTGCGACCAGTGTGGAGAAACACTTGACTTAGTCAACCCTTACACCCATTTTGAAAGTGGAAACCGCACTGTGTATGATGAGCTATGAAGGATATTGAGTGTGATAAACTATGGAAACCAAGGGGTTCCCCTCTCTGATTTTTTCTGCGCAAGTGTTAGATTGTGTGGGTTGTCTAGGATTGTGCTGATTGTATGGATTGTGGCTGCAAGATTGTCTTGGATTGTTGCCCTTGTGTTGCCTGGATTGGTCAAAATATGTGAATTGTGACAGATTGTATGGATTGTCACACAATGTGTGGATTGCTTCGGATTGTGTCGTGGCCGAATTGTTTTGTATTGTGTGCATTTTGCCCGATTGTTGTGGAAGTAGGTGGAATGTTCCAGCGGGTGGGGGGCATTGTTTATTTATCAGTTTTTGCGTAACACTGGGAAGAAGGCTCCAGCACAATTTGTGTAATAAAGGAGCTACTACAGTAAATCCCGCTTAAAGCTTTGTGGAAAATTGTGATCATGTGCCCCGGTTATGCGCCAAAGAAACTCTGTTCGGCCCGTAAAGTAATGTGCACAGTCATCTATACTGGCATTACTTTACGGTTCCAGCAAAGGAGTTTCTATGGTGCAATAATCATATGGCGATGAGATCTCAATTTCCTACAACGCTTTAAGCAGCTTTTACTGTAGTAACAAAATTTTAAATAGACTTCCAGAACAGCTGAAAAGCGAAGTAAAGATAAAACGAAAAGAATAATAAAGGACTTCCTCATAGAGAAAGAATTCTACTCTGTTTAAGAATTCTTAGATGTCTAGATTGTAAACGTGTAATAATAGTGTACTATTGTGAGATTATATTGTATCAGCTGATGCTCATGTATCTTATGTGAACTGAGAATACAACTACATAGTTAAAATATGGGGCCAAGCCACATATCTAATCGTGTGCCTCATGATCAACCGCTTCCAAAAATATTTAAGTTGATATATTTAGGACTATTTGTAGGTCCTTAATCCGCGTCGCCAGCACTCTTCAAAACACATTCCCATCCACATTCAAGGGGGGGATCACTAGGTCCAAAGTGTACAATATTTAATTCATTTTTGATTTTTGTAAAAAAAAATTGATTTTATTCAATTGATTTTTTTCACCTCTTTTGAGTACCGTCAACGCGGGTAACTTGGGACACCGGGGGTAACTTGGGACAGTCATCCCTATCGGCCTTGTGGGTGCTGTCATCTCGCGGCGGGGACTCGTAGCGTCAAACCCGCGAAGGGGTTTTGTTTAAGAGGCAACAAGGCGCGCGCGGAAAGGAAGAGAAGATGCGTATCAGCACAGTAAGTTTGCAGAAATCGGCAAACAAGGAAATAAGGATTTTGACAATTTATGTCAAACACTGCAAAGTTGACCCTAGTATGAGGAGTGAAATGCAGATATGGCCGACTAGTATCTCTAGGTTGTTAAATCATACATTGATAAAGACGGACGCGAAATGGTGCTGACTTCAGTCTTGCCATCTTGGGCCCAGACTTCAATTTATAAAATATCGTAAATGCACGGGGTAACTTGGGACAGTCATTGCATCATGCTCCCTGCACTCTTGGCCTCCTAGGAAGCGCCTGTCCCGGTTTATGACATAACCTGACCTTGAAATGTTACGCTGGTGATGTAAAGAGATGCCTTGCTTTGCAGTTTTTGCTTCCGCCAAGCCATGTTTTTCACTTTTTAACAAATACCTAGAAAATGCCTTAGGATATAGCGGAAGAAAAGAGAGTCCCACACTGTTAAAAATAATCGTAACTTAACGACATTTCGAAGAACAACAAAGTCCTTTTCCAATGACACATTTACTTTACGACTTTTGTCGTAAATCTACGACTTTCATCGTAAATATACGAATCTGTCGTAAATATACGACGAATTTGTCGCTAATTTTCATAGTGATTTTGTTCGTTTTGAAACATATACAGTCGTAAATCTACGAACTACGTCGGAGATTTACAACTTTGATCGTAAATTTACGATCGATCGTAATCTTACCACTAAAATTGTCAAAGAGGTACGACCTAACTCATTATGATACGATTTCGGTCGTAAATTAACGACTTGGGTCGTTAATTTCCGATATGAATCGTATTTTTACGACACGAATCGTATTTTTACGACTCAAATCGTATTTTTACGACAAAATCGTAACGTCCTGCCATCTTTTTTTGGACTTTTCTGGCAAAATAATTTACGACAATGTCGTACTAAAACGATTTTGAAGTCGTTGAATTCCAACCGAATCGTTCCAGAACAGCCCTCGTCGCTATGAAAATTAGCGACTTATACGTCGCTAATTTACGACATTTTTTTTAACAGTGCATTTGTAGTCCCATAACGACTCCAAGGCCTGGATTCTTGGTCGAGACATTGTCAACACAAGTTTTATGATTAAATAATCTCAAAAGATACATGGGGATGAAGTTTCTCCCCTACTGTCCCAAATTACCCCCGGTCATGATGGGGTAACTTGGGACACTATTTCGGAGCAGATTTTAAACGACATACTCAAGGCAAATAGACCAGACAAGCATGAAATAATGAGGAAAGGGTCGAACTTGAACATAGTTAGGACCCAATGGCCTCGGTCAAAAATCTTGCCTTGAGCGTTAAAAACACGTGTAAAAGTGTCCCAAGTTACCCCCGTTGACGTTACAATTGCCTAACTTACAGGGGTTTGTGAAGTCTGAAGTGTGATTCACAAAAGGATGTGTGCTTTTGACTTACTACAATACCAAATAATTGGTCATAAAGAAGAAATGACATAAAAACACTGCAAACCAAAGAAATAAGAACTCTCTTTTTAAAGTGATTTTTTTTACATTTAATTTTTGGTTTATTTTGATTTTTCTGATTTTTATTTTTATTTTTTTCCGGCAGGGTGGACATGAGCCCCGTCCCGTTTGAGCCCCGATGACTTGAGCCCCGGCTAGAGCCCCGGTCGAGCCCGACTCGAGCCCCAGCTTGAGCCCCGACTGAGCCCCGACAGCCAGAGCACCGACCTGAGCCCGGACTGAGCCCCGACCTAAGCCCCATTTGTTCCCCACGCCAAATAACTTCCACTTTTTCCCTGTTTTGGGGCCAAATTGTGACTTTTCTTGACGTGGGGCTCAAGTCGGGGCTCAGTCGGGGCTCAGGTCGGGGCTCGAGTCGGGCTCGACCGGGGCTCTAGCCGGGGCTTAGGTCATCGGCAGGGCTGTTAAAGTTACTTTTAAAATGTAACGCGTTACAGTTACCTCGTTACCTTATGCAAGGTAACGGTAACGCGTTACCGTTACAGCTTCTACAGAAATGTAACGCGTTACTTAACAGTAACGCCGTTACTTCGTTACTCGTTACATCAATTTTTTTTAAAAGTCCCAATGACAGCTAATTTACAGTCGATTTCAGTGAAATGAATCGTTTAAACAAAACTACAATAAATATTCATTTATTTTCAAACACAAGAAACAAAGGTGGGATCAGGTACATTCAGTAATTTTTCTGCTAATCTAACAATTATTTACAGTTAATTACTGATAAAATTAAACTTTAATGTTACTGATAAATGACAGATGAATTTCTAATAAACATTAGAATCAGAACAATAAACTTAGCGCCAAAATGATTTGTTGACCCTTAGAAGAACTTCTTATCCTAAGTTTTGGTCCCCCATTCCCGTCAAAATATGTAAACTGATGTAACGAGTAAAAGGTAACGTCGTTACAAGTCGTTACTGACCCGAGTAACGGTAACGCGTTACCGTTACAGTCCCTTGGAAAATGTAACGCGTTACCGTTACCGTTACGTAACGAAGTAACGGCGTTACTGTAACGCGTTACTTCGTTAATGTAACTTTAACAGCCCTGGTCATCGGGGCTCAAACGGGACGGGGCTCATGTCCACCCTGCCTTTTTTCCTCGTGTACAATGATTTTTTCGAGTGATCCCCCCCCGCCCCTCGACATTCAACGAAGTCACAGGCGTCAAGTCGCTCAATTTTCGGCTGGCGCGCAGCTTTGACATCCTCCACCTTGCGGGGGCTCAGTGGACTGGCTGAGGGCCTGGCGGGGGCAGTGGGACAGAGTCCAGTGGCATCGCTTTAAGCAACAGCGCAGGGGAACGCCCTTACATGCCCGTTACACGGCTCGCTTGGGCGGGCCTACCCTGAGACGTTAGGCGCGCCCAACAGCCAGCAGCCCGACAGCGGCAAAGTGCGTTTTACATCAAGCAGTGAAAAGCGGTCATACAGTAACGCATTACCGTGAACTGGGGCGTCAGACAAGAACATAAACTTTCAGGACTACCAGTTCAAAACAGACGATCACAGTTGGCACTTAATTTGAACTGAATTTCTTGTCATGAATTCTTGTATGCTTTACTATGTTATATTCATACTGTCAAGTTGCTCAAGAGTAGTTGCAATCACAGACCAATGAACCGAAGCTCATTAGTTTGAATCGCCACGTAAATACGTAATTTTCAAATATAGGGGGTGGTGTAGCAAAAGTTGCTAACGTACAGGGGCACAGTACGACTTTTCGCCTACCTTCCATGCTATTGATATTAACGGCTGGACTACAAATGATTGTCTACCTGTCAGGCCCGACCAGTCACATCCCTCTCCCTGGATCCGCACCTGGTGGCCCGCTGGGGGCCGCACAGTGGGCCGGAGGTGGTCAAAATCCTGGACGCGTTTGAGGTCTAGAGTCGCTAAATGGGACACGAACCGAACGTGTGACCCCACACTCCACCATTGGATTGCGCCCCGAACGAGGAATCAATTGGTCACACGTTCGGTTGAGTCTCATTTAGCAACTCTGGAGCTGTCTAAGGTTTTGGCCACCAGCGCCGGTCCTCTGGCACACTGTGTGCCGCAACCAAAGGAGGGCGTACAGTCGGGGGCTGCAGCCACCACTCTGTGCCGCAACACACCGGTGTGGCGACGGTGGCCAAGGGGAAGGCCTCCGTCAGCGACAGCCGGCTGAGGAAGTGCTGCGGCTCGTGGCGAAGCGGCGACGCGGCCAGCTGCACGAGCAGCTTCACGTCCAGCACGCCGCCCAACTTAAGCGCGGCCAGCGACACGTTGGCCTCGACAGGGACAGCGCCGCGCGCGCGTCAGGCAATCCCAAGCCGTTGGGGACGAGCATCACTCCGGCGGCTTTGAAGGCCAGGGAGGGCGGGCCCGGCCGCTCACGGAGCGCCAGTTTTGCGACCTGATTGTATATACCGAAACAGACTTCTTTGTACAGAGAATTACCCTGGACGAAAGCAAGTGGGAAAAACATGTGGATGTCCTGGACAGATTTTTCCGTGATGGTGTGTTGGTGGAGAGATGCATCAACAGGAACTATCGGGGGCTCACCTGCAAGGATCCCCCTTGGATCGTCGGGAGCCCCCCTGTTCAGTTACAATCACTTGTAAAAAAAAAAAAAATGAGTTGTTAAGTTTGTTTAGGTGTAAATTTCTGGACTCAGAAATAATGTAAATTGGCTAAGGTGTACATATCAAACCTATTGGGCCTCATTTTTTTAAAATGGGTTTTTACTTGTATAATTTAGATTTACTTTATATTTACTTTCATATTTATTTTATAATTTATTTATATGTATAATTTATATATTTCTGTATCTTTGCGTATTTGTATATTTGTATAATTATATATCAATTATAACACCCGTGCCAGTATGTCCGAAAAACTGTACCTGACTGTAGACGTTCACTTGACAAATAAAACAGTAAACGCCACATAATTGCTTTCATTTTGATCATACGTCAAATTTATTACGCCAGTTCCAACTCAAAACTGTGACAGTGTACGGGTGAGATTTTGGGCCCATTTTGTTCATTTACTGCACTCTCAGCCTGTCTATGGACTTTTTTTTAAATATTTTTGTAGTAAACTTTTTTTTACTGCAGATGCAGTAAATTTTTACAGTATTTACGGATAAAAAATCCACACGATAGCAGAAAATTGAGTTACAGAAAAAATAGTTTGCAATTTGCAGTACACATTTAAAGAAAATAACAAGGTAGGTTTACGCCAGACCGTGTCTTGTCGTAACAGGCTTCGCGATGCTGCGCCAGTTACGACAATCCACGCCTGGCGTTACACCTACCTTGGCCTGCGGCGCTTCCCTGCTTGCCTTCGGCAAGCTGTCGCAAGGATTTTTGAGGCATTGAGTAATGCACCACGTGAAATCTGCAATAAAATTTTTTAGTCGGTCGATCCCCTTTTTTCAAGATCCTGATTCGGCAAACTGATGAAGTCAGGCTCCTAGACCCCCCTTCCGACCCCTCTTTGAAAAGGTCTTGCCGAGACCTATCGAAATCTGCAATAAAATTTTTTAGTCGGTCGATCCCCTTTTTTCAAGATCCTGATTCGGCAAACTGATGAAGTCGGGCTCCTAGACCCCCCTTCCGACCCCTCTTTGAAAAGGTCTTGCCGAGACCTATCGAAATCTGCAATAAAATTTTTTAGTCGGTCGATCCCCTTTTTTCAAGATCCTGATTCGGCAAACTGATGAAGTCGGGCTCCTAGACCCCCCTTCCGACCCCTCTTTGAAAAGGTCTTGCCGAGACCTATCGAAATCTGCAATAAAAATTTTTAGTCGGTCGACCCCCTTTTTTCAAGATGAAGGGTTGAAGTTGATTATGTTAGTAAATTCGGGCCGAGGTAGCCAATTCGCAGTTAAAAGTTTGGTCAGGGGTTGAAATTGATTTCATCTTCGTCATCAGGAACTTCAAAAACATAAGGAACCATGTAAAAATGTCTCTAAAATATAAAGTCACTAAAAAATTGCACTTTTTCTGCCGTTTTTTTAGTGTTTTTTCGTTAGTACGACTGAATGGAATGAGATAGAAAGCTGAATTTTTGCGTGTGGCGAGCCAAGGACATACCTAATAACTCTGCAAAATCTCAGACAGATCGGCCGAGCCGTTCAGGAGGAGTAGTGCTGACACACAGACACACGCACACACAGACAGACAAAACTTTCCAGCCCCAGTGAAGTAACTGGCTTCGCTAATCGCTCAGCCAATCAGCCAATTACTGTTTGAGTGTAGTAAAAATACACCATGAAGGTGGTAGAATTTTACTACGGTTAGTAACAAAATATTCAGTATGGGAGAAAGAATTTTCTATAGTTGTGGAGAAAAGAATGCGTAGGGAACCTGAATGGTAATGTTTATACTTGCAGTAAAAACGGCTTCTGGTTTTTAAAAATGCGTGCTTGCAGTTACAAAAAAAATACTGTGTTTACAATGAATTCCGCGACAGCTCAGTGGCACGCCGCGGGGTGGTGCAGCTCTGTGGAAGTGCCGCGGTGCCGCCGAGCCCTTGGCGTTCCAGTGAAGGCCCAGGCGAGGCGACATCGGCTGGAGAGTTGCGGCCGCCGCGCCAGGTAGGCCGTCGTTCGCACACTGGTGCATTGGCGGCAGCCTGGTGGCCTACATGCTGGGCCGCCGCGGCACCGCGGAAGCGGCCTGCCAGCTAGGGATGCAAGCACGCTCACGCCGCGATCGAGGAGCGCAACGCCGAGTGCATCAGCCCTGCTCTACCCTGCCCTGCACTATCGCCAATCGCCACAGAAATTCCGTTTTGAAGCGCGGCCTGTCTCGAGGTTCTGGGCGAGGGGAGGAGGGGGTGGGGAGGCAGTCGTGTTCAGCGCGCTCTGGCGGTGATGACGTGAAGCTAGGAGGGCGAGCGGCGTACGGCAATTTCGTCTTTGTCACACTCACAGTGCGCCGCCAGCGTGCGAAAGAGACGGGCTTGTTTTGTTCCGAGACGCTACCACCTGCCCTGCAAACACCGGCCGGACCCGGAGTGCCAGTGCTCTTTACAACAATTAATGGGTGTCTTCCGCCGTGCCAAGCCAACGTATGCCAATCCAAAGGTTCGTGGTCAGTTTGTTGACCTAAGATGTCTGATCTATCGTTCGTCTTGGCGATTCCAGCTTGAACCAAATGCACGAGCTTAGCTATAACCTAAACACTCACAACTTGTTTATTTGCGTTTCTTTATTCCGCCTCTGTCATCATGAATGCCCGCCTTTTATACTTTGTGTTTCTTCAAGTACTTCTCTCAATCTAGTTCTGCGCTGTTAGAAGCCTTTGCTCTGTGCGAATAGTAACCCATTGGTGTCTGGTTTCAGGTGAACCAAGTTTGGTTCTGATTACATCACTAGTAGACCTTCCTTCTATACACCATCCATGGCCACCAAGGAAATCAATGAAGGTATGTGCTGCCAATCTGTATTGTTGCTTTGTAGTAGCAGTACATGCCCTACATGAATATGTGATAGGCATCACTGGCTCTTGCATTTGCATCGCAGGAAGAACAGTCTCCTTGTTCTTTGCTTAGCAACACGCCTTAAATTTTTGCCGGAGCAAAGAGTTAATTTGTCAGGGTTATTTTTTAGATGTTTCTTACCGCTCCACAGTTTTGTTCTTGAAATTTTTTCATACATTCTCTTATTCCTTGTTTTATGTGTGCAAGATTGCTTTACAAAGTGTAGGATACGAGGACTTCTATTGAACATTGCAACTTCATAGTGCTGTATCTTTTTCCAGGTTGAGTCAGTTCCGTGCTGCTGTCCGCCTCCAGTTTGGATTCTGCTTCCATCAGCTTCTCATTCCACCATCAAGGTTGGTTGGTTTGGTACAGCCTGTCTTGCATTTCATGAACTTTCGAGTCAATGCCAGACTGTTTGGGGAAACTTATTATGACAATGCTAACAACATGCCTGTTTTTATAGGCGCATAGTTGAATTCTATCTTAATATTTTTAGCTTTCTTCTGTCATTTTGACACATTGGCATTTTTTTTCTCTAGAGTCAAGCCTTTATTTCCGTTCTCTTGTGAATGTTATGTAATATGCATAAATTAGGCATTTGCTTTCATGCAAGTTAAATTGATGTTTACTTCCAAGGCAGTGTTGTTGCCCACTGTTGCACCAAGAACAAAATATTTGTATTGGTTTGCTATTCCAAATCTTGCTTTACTTCTTGAACTGAACTGTGTGATGTAGCTCTCTTCCTTTCTTAACAATGCATCCCCAGAAGTATGAATTCTAGTATCAATAACAAAGGCGCACTTATTTTAGTCAGTTTTGACTTGTGTTGTGGACTTAAAAGATAAGGCAAATGGTGTCCCTACATGTTTATTTGTTTTCTAAAGATGATAAAGCAATTTGGAAGTAACAAAACTATCAAATGTAGTGGAGGGGCACATCCAGAGGGGAAACGTACAGTCACACCCTACCCTTCTGTATTCCTTAATTAGTCTAAGATTAAATTTGTCCTTTCTGTTGCAGTTGTGCCTCTTCCTCCTTGCCCATGCCACTCCTTCATCATGGCTTAAGACAGTGGAGACTGCCTTCAACATAGGTGTGTGTGTTCTGGGATTCCTTCTGACACAACTTTATTTTAAATATTAACTTCAAATGTGTGTTTATCTTTCATGAATAAGTCTAATATGTATGAGGAGTGTTAATATTTTCAAATTTCATTTCTCTTTTGTTGTTTCATTGTTGATCCATAGCTTCAGTGTTTTTCTTAGGCTAGTTTTTCTTTGACTTTATATTAAATTGCCTTGTTGGGTTCCCATGAATGAGTTGGACAAGACTTTATCAGAGACACTCATAGTTTATATTACAATTAGCTTTGGTTGCCAAAACTTATTATACTAAACAATGTTGCTTGCTCTTCTTTCAAGTTTGCAAGATTTGTTTTGAAAGTGATGTGTCTGTTTCTAGGTTGCGTCAGTTCTGTGATTGGTCTGCCGCTGTTCCCTGGCTGTCCAGTTTCCTTTTCAACTTCCAGATCAAAGGCATTACATGCAACACTGAAGGTAATTACTTGTTTTGTTACAGCCTCTCCAGCTTTTTATAGTGGAGTATTTTTAAACCACCTGTTAATTTTACTTTAAAAAAAATAAAATTAATTTTTGTTTTACATTCTGTTGTAAGTTTGGCCGATCCATTTTTATTACCTTGAAGTTCAACTTTCTCCATTCTCCTTGAAATGATTAATTTATCTTTCACTCTTCCGCTCTCTTGCAATTTTTTTGTTATGTAATAACTTTTGTCCTTTCTGTTGCAGTTGTGTCTCTCGCTTCTTGCCCATGCCACCCCTTGATCACGGCTGAAGACAATGGAAACTGCCTTCAACATAAGTGTGTGAGTGAGTGTACTGGGATTCCTTCAGATACAACTTGATTTTAAATATTAACTTCAAATGTGTGTTTATCTTTCATAAGTAAGTCTAAAGTGTATGAGGAGTTTTAATAATTCCAAATGTCATTGTCTCTTTCGTTGTGTCATTGTTGATCCATAGCTGTAGTGTTTCTCTTTGGCTATATATTAAATTGTCTTGTTGGGTTCCCATGAATGAGTAGGACAAGAGTTTGTCAGAGACGCTCATAGTTTATATTACAATTAGCTTTGGTTGCCAAAACTTATCATACTAAACTATTTTGCTTGCACTTCTTTCAAGTTTGCAAGATTTATTTAAAAGGTGTGGCATCCGATGACTTCCGTTAAATGTCACAAATTGAAAGTTATGTGTCTGTTTCTAGGTTGCGTCAGTTCTGTGATTGGTTTGCTGCTGTTCCGTGGCTATCCAGTTTCCTTTTCAACTTCCACATCTAAGGCTTTATTTTCAACACTGAAGGTAATTACTTGTTTTGTTACAGCCTCTCTAGCTTTTTATAGTGGAGTCATTTTAAACTACCTGTTAATTTATACCCTTTTTTTACATTCTATTGTAAGTTTGGCTGATTCATTTATTTTACCTTGAAGTTCAACTTTCTCCATTCTCCTTGAATTGATCAATTTATTTTCCTCTCTGCCGCTCTCTTGCAATTTTGTTTAGTTATGTAATAAATTTTGTTCTTTCTGTTGCAGTTGTGCCTTTCGCTGCTCGCATGCTAATTTTTCGCCATGGCTGATCAGGATCCAGTTTACGGAAACAACCTTCAGATGAGGTGAGGTGTGAACTAGGTTTGCTGTAGATGAAACTACACTGCAAGAAAAAGTGTAGATAGTACAACAAAAGTACAACAAAAACTGTACAATACAAGTACAACAGGGATTGTAGAAAGTACAACGAGAATTGTACAAACCACAACGAGGCCTGGACTGCACAGCACTCGTCATGCCGGTTCCGTTGTACTTTGTACAACAATTGTACAACAATTGTTGTACTTTGAAAGTACAATAAATTCCTGATAAAAAATTTGCCAGTAATTTCTGTACTTTCGTTGTGGTCTTTTCTTGCAGTGTATGCTCTTGATAAGCCTTGTAATGTTTCCTCATATTTCTAAAGTAAATCTAATAACTTGAAGTGCATTTCATTCCATCAACCTGTTTTTTAATTTTTTTAAAAATTAATTTTAATGTTTATTTGATATGTAATGGTTTCTTTCTTTTATTCCAGATGCTCTGCTTGTCTCCTCTCCTTTCCCAATGCTGCTCTATTCTCTCTCCACTTTCGTCGAGTGAACCATAATTTGCCCATCTTCTGTGGGCAGGGTCAAGGTCAACATCAGTGTGGCAGCACCTTCTATGCTGTGAAATCTCTCATTCGCCACATCAGAGAAACTCACCATGTTTCAGTCCGAGCTCCAGGCATGCAAGGAGAGGGAGGCCATCACCAAGCTGGACACCATGAAGAACAAGGCATGCTTGGAGGGGGAGGCCATCACGATGCTGGACAACATCAAGATGGAGGCAATAATGGAGGGAACATGATTCAGGATGGAGCTCATGGTGGTGATGCCGAAGAAGACCCACTTTTGCGTGTAGAAAATGTTGATATGGGAAGATCTGCGGCAATGATGGTCCTCAATCTCAGGCAGAGTGCATTGACAACAACGAGTATTCAGAGAATTCAAGATGAGTGTTATAAAATGATGATAGATACAAGAAACTTGATCAAGGGAAGAGTGGTAGATTTCCTGAGAAATGAAAACTTGATTCATCTACCAACTTCTAGATACCTCTTAAGAGAAATGGATCTTGCAAATCCATTCCTCCCAATCAGAACATTGAAACAACAGCTTGCTTACTTTGCCCGAGGGATGGGTCTTGTAGTTCCAGTGCCACTATTTTTGGACTATCGACCAGACTACAGCAAGAATCCCGATACCAATCAATATGAACCAACTCAGGTTCCTATGACTTTTCAATATATTCCTATTATTGAAACCTTGAAATTGATTTTGTCTAATCCAAAGTTGAGAGAACTAATTGAATCAGAACAATCTAGTGAAGATGGTGTGCTGCGATCCTATTTAGATGGGACTGGAGTTCAAACCAACGACTTGATTCGTTTATTCCCTAAGACTATTCGTCTCCAACTTAACTGGGATGACCTTGAAGTTGTCAATCCCCTTGGAAGCAAAACTACCATACATAAGCTAGCTGCCTTCTATTTCAGCATTCAAAACTTTCCTCAAATAGAGAATTCACAATTATTCTCTGTATATTTATTGGCTTTAGCATACTCAGAAGATATTAAGGAACACTGGTGTAAAAAACTTCAGGATTTTCCAATCAAACAATACCAATCAGGAAATTGTCTGGTTGCTTGAAACTTGAGTGGAATTCGCGCACCGCTTGATTGCTTTTTCTAAGTTCTGATTGGCTATTTCTGATTGTGTTTTTCTGAGTGGACACTTCTGATTGACTATTTTTGATTGTGTTTTTCTGAGTGGACAGTTCTGATTGGGAAGACAACTTCAAACATCGGTAATATGACTATGCCTTGGCACATTCGAAATTGACGACAACTTCTCTGGGGGGTCAAACCGAGTCCGATCCAAATCTAGAGTCCGATTTTCGATAGCTCGTGATCAGGCCTCGATATGCTAGTAAGTATGATCCGATTTGTATGAAATTAAAATGGCCCTAGTCAAATCGATTGAACATGTCACATACCAAATTTGAAACCGATATCGTAAATACTTTCCATTTTATAGGCATCAGATTTTTCTGATGTTCTTTTCTGATTTCTGAGTGGCAATCAGAAAACTGAGCAGAATTGTTCTGATTGCCAATAAGAAATCAAATATCAGGAAATTTCTGATTGGCACTCAGCTATCAGACATCATATATTTTTTGATGTCGGTACTCAATCAGGATTTTTTCTGATTAACAATCAGGAATCAGAAACAATTCCGGAAAGGCAATCAGAAATCAGATGATTCCTTATTGACAATCAGAAATCAGAGATGATTCCTGATTGACAATCAGAAATCAGAGATGATTCCTGATTGATAATCAGAAATCAGAAAATCAATCAGGAAAATCCTGATTTCTGATTGGAAATCAGAAACTGCAGTCTTAACTGATCCGTGCTACGGATTACAAACCAAAGTTGGAGAGAGAATCCAGTGTACAAAGCAAATCGAGATAAATGCCGTCGTTAAGGAATTCATTCAAAGGCTCGTTATGATTGCCTCCCAGATTGGAAATCAGAAATCAAAAAATCCAATCAAGAATTTACTGAATTCCAATCAAAAATTAGAAAACCAATCCAAATTTTTCTGATTTCCATTCAGAAATCAGGAAAGGAATCAGGGAATCCTGACGTTTTTTACACCAGTGAAATGAAGGGTTTCAATAAAGTTCTTGACCCTTTTCTCAGAGACTTGAAGAGACTAGAAACTGAAGCAGGTGTTGCGCTTAGTATTGGGGGCGAGTTGATACAAGTTAGAGCCACTCTTGTTGCTCTCTGTGCAGACACCCTGGCTGCCCACGACATTCTTGGATTTTTGTCACCAGGTGCTCGGCATTTCTGTAGAGTCTGCACTGTGTCGAGACAACAACTGCATGGGAACTGTAATGCTGTGGGAGAACTGCGAACACCTCAATCCCATGCTGCCCATGTTGAACAGGTGAAGGCAAGGCCAGCATTTTCAACAGAGTGTGGAGTGAAAAGAGATTCCCCATTAAGAAGAGCAAAGTACTTTTCTGTCACTGAGGATGCTCCATTTGATATTTTTCATGACTTGTTAGAGGGTGTGTCTCACGTGATCATCATTATGGCTCTGTACGCCTTCGTTGTGACGGATAAGTTTTTTACCCTGAAGCAATTTAATGCTCGTGTTAGTGCCTTCAACTATGGAGTACCTGACAGGAAAAATAAGCCATCTGTTAATCTTACTGAAGAACAATTGAGGAAGAAAACACTTCGAAAGCTAAATCAGACCGGCATTCAGATGTGGTGCCTTGTCCGAGCTTTTGGGTTTTTAGTTCCTGAAGTTCCAGACGATCATCCTCATCTGCGACTGGTGAATTTGCACCAAGAAATTGTGCTGACCTTATTCTCAAGAGAAATTCGGCCGCAAGACAAAGACAAGTTGGATGATACTATCACAGAACACCATACCCTTTTCCATGCCTTGTGTGTAAATGTTCAAGAAATTGATGAAGAGGAAGCTGATGACCCAGAACCTGAAGAGGCAGCTGCAGTACCTGATGTTCTTATCCTCAGACCTCCTGTAAGATTTATCAAGCCAATCAATAAATTTCACCACATGAAACATCTAAAAGCTCAACTTGAAAAATTTGGACCTTTAATTTTGTACTGGTGTGCCAGATATGAAGGGCGCCACCACATTTTTTGTAAGTTTGCTGCAATTTGCCAAAACTTCATCAATCTTCCCCTGACCATGGCTCAGATGCACCAGATTTGCACACTCTGCGGTGTTTTGAAAGACAGATTGCGTTCTGAAGAAATAGAGCTTCATTCATCAACAGAGCTCACAGTTCAAGATTGTGAACATTCCGATCTTTTCTTGGCCCAGGGTCTAGAGGGAGACTCAACTATCTGGAGCGTTGAGTCTGTTGTTATTGCTGGAGAAGACTTCCGTCCAGGACTGTTTGTAATCGTGGACACATCACCCTGCTTTGCTGTCATACAGCAAGTGTATGTATCAGATGACCAAGTGTACTTTGTCATCCTTAAATGGGAAACTGAAGAATTTGTGAGAAGATACTGCGCATATCGCATCAAACCCAATCCTCGTTCTCATGCTATGCTGCTGGAGGACAAATCTCTGGCGAAACATGGTTCTTATGCTCCTTGGAATCCATTCAACCAAAGAGTTACATTCATTTCCCCTAGGTTTTTAATTTTCTATGTGTGTTGCTCTTTGCTGTTTATAATAATTTATTATTAATGTTGTTAGTAGATGTTGTATTATCGTCAAATAGGAAACCAAAGAATTTGTAAGGTTTTACTGCGCATATTGCATTAAACCCAATCCTCGTTCTCATGCCATGCTACTGGAGCACAAATCTTTGGCCAAAGCGGGTTCTTATGCTCCTCAGAACCCATTCAACCAAAGATTAACATTCGTTTCCCCTAGGGTTTTAATTTTCTGTGTGCCACTCTTTGCTGTTTGAATGTTATCAGATCTTGTATTATCCTCAAATGGGAAATTGAAGAGTTTGTAGGGCTGTGCGATATCCACTTCTCGGTATCGCGATACGATATTGAGCCCATATCGAACTAAGGGTCGATATGTCGCACCGCGATAGATATCGAGTAATATCAAGGAATATCGTGATATCGAGGGTATCGAGATCGATAAATACCGCCATATCTAGACATATCGACCGAAATATCGCAAGATATCGAGTCGATAACGCATATCGTGAGGCAAGTGATATCGTGATATCGCGATATATCGAGCCCTCGATATATCGATGTGCTTAAAAAACGAATATCGTACCCCTCGATATCGGGATGATATCCTATCGACCACGATATATCGAGATATCGCACAGCCCTAAGAGTTTGTAAGAAGTTACTGTGCGTCCTTACCGTCACTTAAGTTGTCTGGCAAAGATGGGAGTGTTTCCAGGATTTTCAGCTTAGAAATGAATGGTGGGAAGCTTTGAAGAAGCGCCAAGTGATTAATTTTTGGGTGAAGTAATTTAAATTCTTCTTCAATCTGAAATTAAATGCAGAAGATTGCATTAGTTTTGGAACAAATTTCATCAAAGACTTAGCACATGTGATTAGAACTCACAAGCTCTCCATTATATGAAATTAAGTGTGGAAATTTTTCCAAAACATCATGAATTGTTGGCCCTTTTGATAAAATCCATGATTTTCTTACTGGGAAACTTTTTTCATCCCTGATAAAATTTCCTTGTGCTCCCCTGCACTGGGCACAAGGAGGCTCAACCAAGAATACTAGAGAAAGAAGGAAAAAGAAATATTTGAAAATTAAAATTACTTAATTAATGATACAAAATAAGGGGTCTTGTTGTAGCCTACATCATCAACTGAATCTGCAGATGATGAGGAACCAACACCCTCTCCCTCTGTGTTATCCACGCAACTGCCACTGGGGACCACATTTCTAGACGGCTTGTCCTCCGGATCCAGTTTCCTCTGGAGATTGGATATGACATTTGGAATTCTGCCTCTGTTCATCTTTTTGTCATAAACCCGCCACTGTACAGGAAAAAGAAAAATATATTATGATAGCATTTCAATAGTAATCAATTAAGAAATAACAAATACGAGGAGCCTTTGCTGTGCGTGGAGTACTTACCCAGGTCCACTTTGTAGGGTCCGAATCATCCTTTAGGAAAGGACACCGCAAGACAAGTGAGGCAGCCAGGCCCTCCTTCTGTAATGCAGTTGTGTCCCGTTTATAGTTTCTGGAAATGAAACATTACCAAATTCACCATGATTGTCATTACAAAGTAGTCAGTATTAACTCATACTTTAAAAATAAAAATTTACCCCTTATTATCACAAAACAAGTTAATCACTAAAGTTCTAACTAATAATTTCAAGGCGGCAGTAGGCAAAGGCACATCCTTCTTCAACTCATTTTCCAAATCCCTCATTGGCTTTCCTTTGAGTTGAGAAATAATGTCATCAATATCAAACTAAAAGGCAAAACAGAAAAAGTTAGACTCAATAATTGATAAAAATATTTTAAGCATAATCACATTTCTTACAGATGGTAGCGTTGAAACATAGTCATTTTCTGCCATCTTCGTAACTGGCTTTGCTGTTGGCTTCCCTTTCTTTTGCTTCTCAACAACATCACTATCACTAAAAAGGTTGTCCTCTAGATCTGCTTTATCCTAAGGAAGACATTGAGAATTACAAAACCAACAAAAATCCTCTTATCTACAATGTAAACTATTTTTACTTACATCATTAATAGGTGTTGAGTTTGTGGTCTTTGGTCTGAGAACACGGGCAAAGAGTGAAGAATCTGGTCTTGTTCCAGTTAAAGATGATTCCTTTGAAGATTCTGTGGGCTGTGCACTGGGAACAAATCTTGAAGAACCTGGTCTCGAACCACAAGAAAAAGATGTTCCTGATGAAAATTGCTTGCTAGAACTGTCCATGAGGCTTCCCTTCTTACCCTGAAAGAAAATACAAAACTTTTTAAAAAAGAGCAGATCAAAAGAGAAAACTTATGATTTTCTTGCCGACAAAAGTATGGAACTTACGGTGGTTGTATCAAGTTTCATACATTTCATGAACTCAGGCACACGGACCTTGTCCACTTGCAACGATGGAGCTAAAATAAAAAAATCAATGAGTATGAGGAGCAATGCTAACTGTATCGTCAAGAATAAAGCTGATTGATACACAGACCTTTCAAACACATTTCGTCATAGTTGCGCTTTAAATTCAAATAAACTTCCTTGTCATAAACACTCATCTCATCAAACTCTTCAACAGAAAAATACTCCTGTATTTCAGCAAATATTTCATCTTTCTCCTTTTCCGTTTCCTGAAAAATAAATATGTGATTTCTTTGTATGAAACAGGATGGTAAGACAGAGACGTAGTGCTAATACAACGAACTCATCACTTTCAGTTTCAAGCATTTTGTGATGAGCATAACTAAGGAATGAAAATTGCTTTATAGAATCTGGTCACCTTATTCAGCACAGCAAGAATTAAAGAAGTAAAGAAATGTGACTGTGTGACCACAAGTTAAATAGTGTGGTACATAGCTGTAACAGCAGTGACCACCTAAAAGGCCAAAAAAAAGAGGTCACCAACGTTACAGCTGTGTGCCTCACAGTTTAACTTATAGTTTCATAGTGATGATTCTTTTCTTCCTGATATCTTCCTCTAGTGAATGCACTTACAGTTTTTTGAAAGCTGTTTCATTTCTTGGTAACGCTCAATGCAAAAGTGCTTGAAATTCATAGTGATGAGTTCACTGTGGTAGCCGGATGACACAAAACAAGGTTGGGATACTCACAATTGCTGAATCCATTGAGGCCCCGTTGGAAAGGAGATCATTATTCTGAACAAAAAGAGAAGTCGAAGTTGATATAAACCCCAAAAATGATGAAGAACGATTTAAAAAAAAAAAAAAAAAAAAAAAAAACCGCAAAAGTAGTACTAACGATTACACCAGCCAATCCTTTCAAGTCCATCCCAACCCCGTAGGGAATGCCAAGATGGGAAAAGTCAATAGTATCAAGTTTGAGAAACCTTTTTCCATTTATCTTTTGAGCTGAAACCATCAAGAAGATACAAAATCAGCAAACAAAGGCAGGGGAGGACAAGTAGTGTAGGACGCAACCGCGTAACGGAACTTGCAAGAGTTGTTACCTTCCAAAATCTTCAAAGCGGCTTCGAAATCTTCATCAAAATCAACCGCTTCCGAAGATTTGCCATATTTCTGTAATGCCTGAACTAGCTGTGCAGCAGTTAAAACTTCCATTTTTCCAACAGCCCGTTGTGACGTTTGAATGAAACAGCGACCGCTACATACCGCCAACACGAGAAACAAAAGGCGATCAAATTTACTGACCGACTCTGACCGATCGACCGTAGGCAACCGTAGCTTTAGCTGTAGTTTCCCCTGCTTTGCCCCGCCTCTTCGAGAAAAAGGTTCACAATATTTTAATTTAAGAAGAAAATAATATTGCAATGAATACAGAATGTATCTTATTCCGATCGCGCGATCATTCAGGAGTCGGAGCGACGGTGGCGCGCTCTGGAGCCGTCCCACGTAGCAGACATTCCGACCCTGAAAAGGCGCAGAAGTTGAAACCGGACAAAATGCAAACCTCGATTTAACTATTTGACTCGCTCATACAAGGGAATTCTATCATCTATAAATACTGTTCATTACGTTGGGAACAAAATTTTTACAAGAGTCCGCCGGAAAATACAGTCAATTTTCGAAAATCACTGTTTTAAAGCGTCTCAAGCGTCTGCTGCTTCTGTGCAGCTCTTTCGCTCAACTCTTGCGCACCTGTTGCCCTTGTTTTCGCGCCATTTAGATTTGGCCATGACTCGCATAGTTCATTTTAAATGTTGAAATGAAGACAGTGGTATGACAAAATAGCCCCATACACTCCCCCCGCACCTCCCGAAAAGGCATTTTCCAGGATCCTATCCTTTCGTTCTTTGGCGGTACGGGGTTGGCAACATTGTTGCAAGTGTACTTCGAAAACAAAAACAACACCACGAGCACTTTCTTTTATGATTGGTGTGTAATTTTGTTGATATGAAACAATTAGAACGCTTTTTTTTCCAAATTCTGGATGCTAGTCTCTAAATTTAATGCGCCGAATCAGCGAAGCTGGCTGTCAAGGAGTTTTCCTTATGGAAAACAAGCCATTAATGTGATACATTAAAAGTTAGGTTAGTTGTTGTCATTTGTGAGCGCACAAAAACTTATTACACCGCACCGTCCTGTTCATCTCTCTTTTTTATGTTACAGATCAAAGAAATTTAATGTGCTGAACTTATCTCAAGCAATTTGTTACTTCTCTGAAGAATCAAATAAGATGCTAGTCCAGTTTAGTCGATCCATTTGAATAGCTTTTGAACGTGAGTAAACAAAGCTCAATCTACCAACGCCTCTTCTGGGTATTAAAAAGGTAATGGCCCAGCTATTCAGTTTCTTGATATCTTGTCTCATAATGCCCTTTGGTGTCATTTCTTTTGTTTCAGAACTGTTATGTTTTTTATTGTAAGAAATAATACGATTCGTGGTGTAGTGGAAGGATTAATGAGAACATGACACTATGTTCAATCTTATTGGAACTATATTTGATTATTATTGTTTTTATTATTATTGAAAGCTCAATGCAATAATCATCTCACAGAACTTCTCCACAGCAGAAACATAATTAAATCTTGTACCACTCTATCATTCCAAATGTTTAATTTTACTTAAATCTGAAGTGCAAACTGAATGGATCGACCAGCGTGGCACTTATTAGAAAATAAGGTAAGATAATATGTTAAGTATTTTTCAATTCATCTTTAAATAGTTTTTTCCTTCCAACTAATGTCTTTTGTTTGTTTTCATTTCAATCTAGTTTGTAGAAATGAGTTTAGTGACTACATCTTCAGAGAGCTCGTACTAATATCTGAAGGAAGCCAACATTATCAAGATTTCGTCAATATGTCTAATGTCAAACCATTCTTTTGAGATGATGTGTCCACTTCTGTCAAGTGAAGCTTTTATTTTGCTTTTAAATGACTATTTTCTGTGTAAGTGTGTGTGCCTGTGCTTGCTAATCTACATCTACTTTTTTTTGTTTTCAGATTACTGTGCAGTAACAAGTACTGTTCCGACTGCTTGGATCGTCAAGAACGGAGAGTTGTGGTGCATGGTGTCAGTGTTGGTGCTGTATTTGAAATGTTTTTTTTTTTTTTAGGATCTGAATGAACCTGTAACTCGAGTTATTCAGAAAGTATCAGATATGCAGCTGGGTGTTATATAAAAATTAGTTGATATTTATTATTGATTGTGGAGGGAAGAATGGCTGTCGGGGGGTTTTGTGAGGCTGGTGCTGATCAGCGAATTTATGTATGGTTGCCAGCTTCTTTGGTGCGTAATTATGATGAAAAAAAAGTGATGGAGATGAAGAAGAAAATTGAGAGTGGTAAGAAAGGGTGGGCTATATATCGTGGTATAAAGGCAACGAAGTATGGGAGTGGGAGTAATATGATTGTATGGGTGAAAAATGATATGTGAGAAGTGTTAATTGTGATTATTTGTTCATGGTTGTTTGCGTCTGGTGGTGGTATTTTATTTCAATGTATTCTTGCATGGAATTGTGGGATGGCTTTGGTGGTTGTTTGTGTTGAAGGGGCTGGAAAGCGCATGTGTTGTAATTTGTGTTTTTGAAATAAAGACGTTTTTTTAAAAAAAAAGAAAACTTGTTGTTGTATTTATGTGATGGTTTACATATGATTGAGAAGCAGAATTGAATTGTGAGTGCATAATTAGTGATATGATTAATTTGGGCAGAAGTGGAGGACATCAAGTAAGGAATGGGGGTGAGGAAAATCACAATGGGAGAGCAGGGTACAATTCAGTAAGTCTTATCACAGTGTCACATGTCTTGACCTTTGCCATTTCCTGAATCACAAGTCATTGAGTTGATGCCATCGGTGGAAAAATCAGTCATTCGGGAAAACTAGACACAGACAACAATTAAGTTAATACAAGGTAGGTTTACGTCAGACCGTGTCTTGTCGTAACAGGCTTCGCGATGCTGCGCCAGTTTCGACAATCCACGCCTGGCGTTACACCTACCTTGGCCTGCGGCGCTTCCTGCTTGCCTTCGGCAAGCTGTTTGAAGGGTTCATTGAGGCAATGAGTAGTGTACTACACGACAAATGGTCGAAGTATACAAGCTAGGGCGCGCCCTTCCGTCGAACCGAGTCAGCAGCTCCGCTTCGCTGCGCCGGCACTTCAGTTCGACAGGGGCCGATACAAGCTTGGCCTGCCGGCGGATTATTCTCGGGCCTTCTTCGGCCTTCGCACCAGACCTGGCTTGGCCCAATCGGAAACCGTCTCTCGGGCCTTCAGTCCTCGCACCTCACACCCCGTGGAGGTAAAGCGTAAACTTATTGATGTAACATCAGGTCTGAGGCCCGCTCGTTCCCACTGTGCCAAAGTTAATGTGTAAAACATGGCCGTTGCACCAATTTTCACAATTCATGAAGGCGGGCTCACAGACCCCACCTTCCGACCCCTCTTTGGAAAGGTCTTGCCGAGACCTATCGAAATCTGCATTAAAATTTTTTAGTTGGTCGACCCCCTTTTCCCAAGATCCTGATTCGGCCAACTGGTGGATGAAGTTGATTTTGTTAGTAAATTCGGGCCGAGGTAGCCAATTCGCAGTTAAAACTTATGTCACGGGTAGAAATTGATTTCATTTTCGTCATCAGGAACTTCAAAAACATAAGAAAAAATGTAAAAATGTCTCTAAAATATAAAGTCACAAAAAATTTGCACTTTTTCTGCCGTTTTTTAAAGTGTTTTTTCGTTGGCACGACTAAATGATTTGAGATAGAGAGCTGAATTTTGGCGTGTGGCGAGCCAAGGATATATTTATGAACCCTGCAAAATCTCGTCCCGATCGGCCCAGCCGTTTGAGAGGAGTATAGCGGACACACAAACAAACGGACAAACAGACAGACAAAACTTTTCAACCCTACTGGAGTAACTGGCTTCGCTAATCGCTCAGTCAACAAGCTGGGGCGCGCCCCTCCGTCGAACCGAGCAGGCAGCTCCGCCTCGCTGCGCCGGCAATTCAGTGCGGGCTCTCTTCGGCCTTCGCACCAGACCTGGCTTGGCCCAATCGGAGGCCGTCTCTCGGGCCTTCGGTCCTCGCACCTCATACCCCGTGGAGGTTAAGCGCAAACTTATTGATGTAACATCAGGACTGAGGCCGGCTCTTGTGTTCCTATTGTGCCAAAGTTAATGTGCAAAACATGGCCGTTGCACCAATTTTCACAATACATGAAGGCGGGCTCACAGACCCCACTTCCGACCCCTCTTTGAGAAGGTCTTGCCGAGACCAATCGAAATCTACAAGGTAGGTTTACGCCAGACCGTTTCTTGTCGTAACAGGCTTCGCGATGCTGCCCCAGTTACGACAATCCACGCCTGGCGTTACACCTACCTTTGCCTGCAGCGCTTCCCTGCTTGGGATGTAAAGGCCGGTAATATTACCGGTAAATAACGGTCTAATACGGTAAAATACCGTATTTTACGCAGACCCCGGTAAAATTGGTATTTTTCGGTATTTTTGAGATATAAGCATATTTGAAGAATTAAAACACGGAAACGGGTATTATGTAAGATACAACGACTTTTGATTGGGTTTTTGAGGTGCTCTTGGTTCGAATTTGCCGCTCGCACTTGTTTTCTTCCTTTCCATTGGGTTACGGCTACAGCCGTGCGCATGCGCCTGTGCCTCGGCCGTGGGGAATACACCGGCGCGGCGCAGCGACACACGTGCAACCCGTGCATCCGTTGCCAGCACTAATGCTACAAACTCCACAGGCAGTGGCACTACTGGTGGTAATAGGTCTTCAAAAAGAGTGAGGCGTAATTAGGAATTGGGTTTTTTAAACTTTAATTTGACTGATTTTGTACCCGATCTGGGGTTCCTGTGGAACTTTTCCGTTTTTAATTGTAATTATTGTTCCTTTATTGTACTCATGATTGACATATTGTGACCGTCAATAAATAATTCATGACGAAACCCTTATAATTTTGTGTAGTTTCCTCACAAAACACCTCCCAACGACGAATATTTACAGGGAAATATACGCAAACATCGTTAAAACAAAAAATAGCCAATTTTACCGAATTTTACCGTAAAATACGGTAAGATACCGTATTTTACCGTATATTACGTAATTTTGAAGCTTACCGGTATTTTTGCATCCCTATCCCTGCTTGCCTTCGGCAAGATGTCTCAAGGATTTTTGAGGCATTGAGTAATGCACCACGTGAAATCTGCAATAAAATTTTTTAGTCGGTCGATCCCCTTTTTTCAAGATCCTGATTCGGCAAATTGATGAAGTCGGGCTCCTAGACCCCCCTTCCGACCCCTCTTTGAAAAGGTCTTGCCGAGGCCTATCAAAATCTGCAATAAAATTTTTTAGTCGGTCGATCCCCTTTTTTCAAGATCCTGATTCGGCTAACTGATGAAGTCGGGCTCCGAGACCCCCCTTCCGACCCCTCTTTGAAAAGGTCTTGCCGAGACCTATCGAAATCTGCAATAATTTTTTTTAGTCGGTCGATCCCCTTTTTTTAAGATCCTGATTCGGCTAACTAATGAAGTCGGGCTCCTAGACCCCCCTTCCTACCCCTCTTTGAAAAGGTCTTGCCGAGACCTATCGAAATCTGCAATAAAAAATTTTAGTCGGTCGACCCCCTTCTTTCAAGATGAAGGGTCGAAGTTGATAATGTTAGTAAATTCGGGCCGAAGTAGCCAATTCGCAGTTAAAAGTTTGGTCAGGGGTCGAAATTGATTTCATTTTCGTCATCAGGAACTTCAAAAACATAAGAAACCATGTAAAAATGTCTCTAAAATATACAGTCACTGAAAAGTTGCACTTTTTCTGCCTTTTTTTAAGTGTTTTTTCGTTGGTACGACTAAATTATTTGAGATAGAGAGCTGCATTTTGGCGTGTGGCGAGCCAAGGACATACCTGCCTCTGTGCCTCTCGTGTGTATTGGCAGGCATGCGTGTCAGGGTCGAAAATATGAGTAAAGTACAAAAAAAACAAGAAAAACAGGAAATAACAGTTTAATACAACACACTATGCAAGGGCTTGGATTCAAACAAAAATAATATAAGAGAAGATACTAGCCAGGGGAAGGCCTTCGGCCTCGATGCTGAGCCATTTTCTTCTGCAGATGGAAATTCATGTTAATAAGAAGGAAATAAATTCAATGGCAATGAAATTTTTTTAGGATTGCATCAGGATTGAAAGCAAGCTTCAATTATTTATTTATTTTTACCGGGCACCCAGGAGGGCCGGGTTACATCCCGAGAGGCGGGGAAGGAGGGAAGGGCGGCCGTGGCGACTGACAGGAGGCTATAAAAACTAAATGGCCCAACCTATCCTAACCAAACCTAACGGGCTCGCGACAGATCTTACGCTACTCGCAACAGATCTCTAAAACTAAATGGTCCAACCTATCCTAACCAAACCTAACTGGCTCGCGACAGATCTTCCGCTATTTGCGACGGATCTCACGGACTACATAGCTCAGCCTGTGTACTATGTGTTGCAAAAGAATCCGACCCCCCTAGCCGGGCTCGGAGATACCCCGCGCCCAGGCAGCTGCTGAAGACGGTGGGACGCTTAGGAAGACGGTCGGTCGCTGGGCCGCCTTGTTGCCAGACTATAACTGCAAGTGCACAATAGCTTTATTGCCCCTTGACGAGTGAATGACACCTCGACCCGACCCATGGTCCGGGCGCCGCCGAGCAGCCGAGCTGTTCTGCTCTGTTTGCCTGGCTGCGCGCCTCGGCGTAATTTTTGAAAGTCCATTAATTTTCTTGCCAAAATGACATTTTTAGACATTACTATCAAACTGCGTCCCAAGATGAGCTAATGATTTTAATATGAAGCGTTTAATAAACTTTTTTTGTTTCGAAAAAGTTAGCGTAAAAAAAATATTTTTATATGGATAGACTTGAAATTTAGTCCCCAATGCATTGACCAACATTTCAAACGTGTCAAACAACGGGTTGGAAAATTTCCATTCTAAAATCGGCCCGGGTGCCTTGACGCTATTGTGTCGATACTGGTTCAGATTTTAAGGTTATTTAGACATCTTGTATGTATTTTCCGGAAATTATTGTTTAATATTAATTTAAATTTGCAGAGTTCTTAAAGATTCTATTCAGTTATAATATCTCCAACCACATTTGCTTCTGAAATAGATTGTCAGAAAATTTGACAAGTTTCCGAGACTTTGATTAACAGTTGGTTGACTTGAGTTTACACGATGAGGTCGATGTGGTGAAGTTGGTCTATCGTAGATGCTTTTGATTTATTTCTGTAGCTGCTGACTCCAGATTATTGAAGATATTGTTGTTCGTCAATGCTATTAATTGCTGAGCGAAGCGAAGCCTCCTGTTGGGAAATTTGAACCTCCAAAATGACCCCCCCTCATACCTTTAATTTACCAGAGGTATCTTCCTATTGTTATTAATGCTATATTCATATGTGTATACATAGTCCGAGCTACATAGTCCGTGGTAAATAAGCCGAGCTATATAGGACCAGATCCACAGGTAAAACTCTATACTCCGAGCTCCATAGTCCGAGGTCAATAGACCAAGCTCCACAATCCCAACTCCACAATCAAAAAGTCCACCCCTGTTGGAGATTTCGAATAGCCGATTCGTCCCCGCCCCTCCCCCGATTGCTTAAGTTTCCTATATGTATCTTGATCTTTTTATTTTTACTATATCCATATGTGTATACATATGCCGAGCTACATAGTCCGTGAGATCTGTCGCGAATAGCGTAAGATCTGTCGCAAGCCCGTTAGGAAGGATAGGTTGGACCATATTTTTAGAGCCTCCCGTCGGTCGCAACGGCCGCCCTTCCCTCCTTCCGCGCCTTTTTAAAATTTTCCAGTCCAAAACGTAACAAATTAACCTTATTTTCATTAAAATACTCCAATTTCGACCTTAATCCTGCAGTCGTGGGTTCAAATTTAGCTTTTTGCAAAAATGGATGTCATTTTCGTGCTCAGCGTACCGGAAACCATGTAAAACTCAATTTTAAAATTGTGGTCCAAAATGGCTAAATTTGCGGTTAAATGTACTAAAATTCACAGTTTCTAACACCTGTTTCAGGGTGTGCATGTGTATCTTAGCACCAACTTTGAGGTGGAATCTTAATTTTAGACATGGCAAAACTGAAAAAAATAGTTTTGGCCGAATCGGGGTGTATGGGCAAAATAAGTTCCCTTATTAGCCGGCCTTCTTCTCGTCGAACTGGAACAGCATCACCAAAAACGTCGCAAAGGAGGCAATGACCTGTGTTACCGTAGAAAGGCTTATTAAGATCATTTTAGTTTTGAAATAATACATCACATCTGCAAACCAGCAGGAAGAGGGCCTAACGTCCCAGTTTCAGCTTGTTTAGCGATATGAAGAAATGCTCAAGTGGCGTTGCGCGCTCACCGTACTCATGGTGTTCAGATCAAAATACAATAGGTCAAAGACGCCACACCGATTTTCTAGCATTTGAACCTGGTGCAAGAATCCCTGGACCTGCGTAATGACACAGCTTTAGTATGGTGTGGTGATGTTACCAAGCTGATTATTCAGGCCACGACACATGTACCTCTTGTTTTGTTCGGGTGGGAATAGTTGGACTGTCTGCCAGGAACTCCTGCAGAGTGAGGGATATTCTCGTATGCTGTAAAGCAACGAACATCGTTTTAAATACCGCTGCGAAAAAAAAAATGTGTTCAGCGCAAAAACGGGTGAGGTATGAAGATGGCGCGTTCTAGTCAATTCTATGACACAAGAGATGAGTCTTCCTGATGCCCCCCCCCCCCATCCCCCCAGATCTAAGCAGGAATGCAAACAGAACCATGCAAGAACCATAATTTTTTTCAGTTTCTTTAAAACTCCAAAAAAAAAACCAAAGTCACTTTTCTTTATGTCCAAATGAAGCTTACTCAGTTATCCAATAATTCAGAGATCGTATAATCTTCATCCATTTACACAAAATGTATTTTTTTGGAAAGTGCTTCTGACATGTATGAGCCCCCTTAAATGTCTGTTTTCGACACAAACCGATTCGCAGCTGGTCCTTTAGTGCACTATCAACTAAACTGAAACCATGGTACACTGTATACCCAACATGAACTGACCGCCGCTCAACAGAGTAATAGCCTCATGTATTTTTGTTAAACCGAAGCATGAATGAAATTAACTTCGTGACAACTAGGATTCTGTGAAAATCTCTTTGTAACTTTCGGGGCATTTGCATCCAAGACCAAACTTGTCCCGTTCTTTTCTCTTGTGTTTCCGCCCTCTCACACCTCACGTTCTCATTTCTCAGTAAGTTTTACGAAGCACTCACGTTGTTGCACAGCCGCTGTCCGAGGACGCAATTGACAATGAACCTGAGCATCAGGTTGATGCCCCACGTAACGGTGGCGAAGCCCTCGGACTCAGACTCGTCGTCGATCCTTGTGAGCCTGAAGGCGCCGGCGTAGACGCACAAGCAGGCCTCCGTGACGGTCGTCAAGAGCGTGCAGAGGATGACGCCGCCGTAAGCCGAGTTGGTGACCACCACCACGTCGTGGAGGCGCTGCTGCCGCGCGCGCAGCTGCCTCACCCGCCATGAGATGCGTTTGTCCACGACGCTGCTCAAGGTCACTCCGTCCCACCCGAGGGGTGCCTCACTCCGACTTTGCCTCACTCTCATAATCCTTTAACAGACATTTTAGTAATAATCATTGACGTTTGTGCACATTAATAGGATTTCGTGGAGAAGCTTATTTGTCGAGACAAAATTGATAATAATGTTACTGTTACAAATAAAAATGTTAATATGCTCATTAATGTGCACAAACGTCAATGCGTTATTAAACTAAAAATCGGTACGAGTCTGAGTAGTACTGTACACAGATTGTTTGACTGTGTCGGATAGCTTAGGATTCTGTATGATTTGGTCGCGCTTTTTGCCTACTTACAGGCGCTTTTGACGCAAGATTGTGGGATTGTCTCCTCCAAGCGTCCACAGATTGTTTGAGTGGGGGACCCCTCGGTCCCACCCTAACGGTTCCCGCGGGGTCCGCATCGCGGAGGAGAGCTCGGTGACCAGATCCTGGACGTCGTTGGCCAAGTCAGCCGCCAGGAACACGGCCGACACAAGGACGGCGACGAACGCGCACTCAAGCAGCGCCAGGAAGAGCGAGGGGACCTCGTGCTCCAGGTACCCTTTCAAAGTTCCAAGGGAGGACATTTTCTGACAAGGGAAAGATTTCAGGTCAGACACTCCGATTTCGGTCAAAGTTTTTCTCTGAGTACTATGATGTATTAGATTAAGAATGCACTTCAAAGTTTGTAACAAGGCTTTTTACTATGGGACGGGTCCGAAAAATTTAAGAACTGAGGGAATTTTTCATTGTACCTACATTATCGATTTACTAATTTCTTTGCAGCATCTGTTTGCGGGCCTTGGCACGCAGTGTTAGCTGACAAATTCTGGTAATTCAAATTGGACATCTTTTTTTTTTCAGTTAGTTGAACTGCTCTGTCAGCTGAACTGTATACATTGTGTGCAGTGAATTCTGTATACATGCCATGTATACAGCGAAATACTGTGTACATGTCATGAACACAGCTTATGCTGCGTTAGAGTGGTTCGTTTTTCCTTCATGTTCAAATTTTGGAGTTGGGTAACTTTCATTCGGTTCCGCTTTCCATATGATGAATTTTGGCACCTCAGCCGGCAAAATCGGCCCAGCGGAAAAGGTCGCGAAAGGGGCTTAAGTGCGCCTTAACAGCCCGTAATGACTCAACGTCTAAGTATCGATGTAGGACCTGCGCCATATTGTAAATATAGTGATTTTGACGCCCAAGGGTCAAAATTTTGACCTTCAGGGTGAAAAAAGCGAAAACTTGGTCTAAAATATTGTTTTGGGCTAAATAGGATGTTTTTGCGACGTTTTCGCTTTTTTCGCCCTGAAGGAGTAAAGATACGGCAAAACGGTCAAAATTTTGATCCTTGGACGTCAAAATCACTATATTTACAATAGGGCGAAGGTCCTACATCGATACTTAGACGTTGAGTCATAAAGGGCTGTTAAGGCGCACTTAAGCCCCTTGCGCGACCTTTTCCGCTGGGCCGATTTTGCCGGCTGAGGTGCCAAAATTTATCATAGGGAAAGCGGAACCGAATGAAAGTTACCCAACTCCAAAATTTGAACATGAAGGAAAAACGAACCACACTTATGCTGCGTACATACCCATGTATACATTGTGTATACTTGTATACCCTGTGCATTTTTATAGATGCATCCATGTCATGTACGCAGTATTTACTGCATACATGTCATGTGCGCAGCATTTACTGCATACATGGGCATGTACGCAGCATTAGCTGTGCATGGCATGTATAAAGTATTTGCTGTATACATAGCATGTATGCAGTACTGCATTCAATGTTAAGAGTTCATTTGACACAGTGAACACAAAAGAGTGGGAAATGAACCCACATACGCCATCAAATCGGTATCAGAAGGCCAATGAAATTGCATCCTCCCACGAAATTTTCGTTTACGTAAAAGTCTACACAAGTCTAGATCAAAATGATCAAAATGAAAAATTATATTTTTTTCCAGCCGAACCATGCATTGCGGAAGTCTAATTGTTTGGCGGACGAGTAACCTATATGTAGGTAACATTTGACCAATACACAAAGCAAATCGGAAGGGGTCGGTGTAACGGGGTGTAAAAGTAGGATGAAATGACCCTTGGGCCAAAAATCAATAGGAGCTTTTAAACACTTGCCTATATAAAAACTTTCTCAACTGCTTCACAGTGGGCTCGAAGAAAGGCGCATGTGGCCAAAACTATAGACGCATTTTGAGCTCCAGAGGCGCTGAACAGGACTCGGAGCTAACGTGTGATTTGGAGTGCAATCCATTAGTGGAGTTACACGTTCGATTCGATTCTCATTTTGACTCTGGGGCTCAAAACCCGTCCGGGATTTCGACCGCCTTCTGGCCGCTGGTCTTCTGGCCCACTGTGTGACTCGCGTGTCATGAAAGGAGGACCAAGCACCACTTCCCGTACGAGCACCTCGTATTTCATCGCCAGGGAGAAACTGCCCAGCGCGAGTGTACTCAGCACGAAAGCCCCGAGTACCAGACTCATGCCTCGCAATGAGCGCGAGGTGGCTGGGCAGGACGACATGTAGCGGACGATGGCCTGCACCAGGAGGGCCATGTCGGACCGGCGTCGTATAGTCATCACCTGGCAAAGGGTGCAGAGGGTTTACTGAGAACACAGAGAATGAAAGAGTTACCACCATTGCCCTTTGATTGGGTGACGCTTGCATCGTCGCGCAATTTGGGTGAGAAGTCAGTGGTGGCTTAATTTAGGGCAGTCCAAAAATCATCGCCCTAATTTGGGTAACGTCGTCGGCTACGTTGTGAAGTCCCCGATGACGTCCTTCCGGGGTCCACCATGGTGGCCCTCATGAGTCGTTGAGGCCACCGGGTCTTACGGTACCCAACGCCGAAGTCTGTTTTTTTGTTCAAAGTCCGGTACTTTCAGAGATACAAGGACGTATCTCGAGGCCGCCGTCCAGACGGAGAAGGAAGTGGTGATTTTTTCGAGGCCAAAGAAGCTCTGGGCCACGAACCTACTTGGTGTCCAGGGCTTTGGACTTCGGCATGAAGTTGAGAGGGTCCCGGTCTACCAAGAAAAAAGGTTTTGTCAAGTTCCGGCCCACCACTTGTCGAGGATGACGATAAACATCATCCAATAAGCAGAAAAAGTGAAATATCCAGCTGTTGGCGCTATCCTGCAGAAACCGCTGGCCGAAACTTGACCAAATGGTTTCCAGGTAAGCCGGGACCTTCTGAACCTAAACCTGAAGTCATAAGTCCCGGAAACCAAGAAGGTTCGTGGCCAGAGCTCTTTTGGCCTCGAAATAATCACCACTTCCTCCTCCGCCTGGACGGCGGCTTCGTGGTACGTCCTCGTATCTCTGAAAGTACTGGACGTAGAACGAAACGGACTCCGGCGGCGTTGGGCGCCGCAGGACCCGGCGGCCACAACGACGCACGGGGGTCATCATGGTGGACCCCGGAAGGACGTCATCGGGAACCTTACAACCTGTCACCACATGGCCGTTGAAGTAACTCAAATTTGGGTGTGCCTGTTACCAAATTTCAGAAGATAAATTTTTCGTCACCCAAAATTGGGCACACCCTAAATGTCTTATTGTGAAGATTCTCCATATTATGGAGAAAATTTTCTATAATATGGTGGTGCAGCCGCCTCTGTAACATGCCTTTGAATATTCTTTGTACCTTATAGATATTTTGCAGAATTTTCCTTGTATTATGGAGAAAATCTGCATCATAATATGTTGGTGCAGCCTTTCCCCGTCAGACATTTAGAGTGCAACAAAGTTGCATCATCCAACGGAAGGGTAATGGGGGTGACCCATTTATTCTTAGTGAGTACAAGGGTCATAATCTTTGGACTTAATTTAAGGGTGAGGAATTGCTTATCACCCAAATTTGGGTGATAAACGTTTCCTCGTCCAAATTTGAGTGAGCTACACTCTTAACGTATTTGTATAATTTCGTACAAAGCTTTGCACAAAGTTGCGCATACGTCCGTTTCGTACAAAATTTGTGCAAACTTTTACACGATTTTGTGCAAAAATTCACACGAATTTGAGCGATTCTGCGCACAAAGTAGTGCAAAAGTTATGTATGCGCAACTTTGTTCAAAGCTTTGAACAAAAGTTGTACAAATTAATTTAGTGTGTACGTAGATAGCTGATGATACTCCCCTTACCGCCCGACATTTGGTATGAGTCAGTCTTTCATTCACAGTGTTTCTTTGCCCACTTTACAAACGCTGTGCACTCCCTTGGGCGTGTACTCACGGATTTTCTTAGACGAGAAAAGTATGAACTAAAGAATTCATCTTTTTATTTCTTAACAAGTCGCGACACTGAGAATGGAAGAGTCATTATCAGGACTAAAATGTTTGGCGAGGTATTCTTCATCAATCAAATTTGCGTGATGATACTATGTAGCTATGTTGGTAGCTGATACGCCCTTTCCTATGTCACCCAAAGTTGGATGAGGAAACCTGTCTCACCCAAATTTGGGTGACGAAATGATTCTCACCCAAAATTGGGTATTGATCAAGACTTTCATTTTCAGTAAACAACTTGTTGTCTTATATAACGAGACTTTTTTACATAAGTATCAAACAAAAACACGGTGCGGTAAAGTTGTATTACAACACTTTTCTCCGTAAAACAAAACATTTAAGGACACTGTACTAAACGTGACAAAAACCAACGGAAAATAATTAAGATGTAATTTCTTTTAGTATACAATAAGAGAAGCTAGAGAATAGTTTCAAAACACAAGTGCACCGCGTTTTCTTATATTTTAAAAGAAAACTTTGTTACCCCCATGACCTGTCCACTACATCCGCGTCTGCAATATGGATGCGTTTGCAATCAAAGCGTTTGGATTTACAAGGTGTCCGGCAGTTTAACCTGCGACGTGACGTTGGCGAGTTGTTTGACCACGATGTCTGCACTGTTGAGACGAATGAGGTACTGTGTCTTCTCGGAAGTTGTCAGGAGATCGTTAATATTTCTTGCCACCGTGAAGACGGCGGACATGATGGACAAGGCTAGGACCACGACGGCATACCGCGCCCACGGCGTCGAGGGCGTCGGCGGCCATCCAGTGCTGCTGTCGCGGCCGCCGAGGCGCAGCAGCAGCAGAACGGAACGCCACTGCAGCGTCCACAGCTTGTTACACCAGCCGCCTGAGCACATGCACACCACACACGAAATGTCATGAACGATTTTGTACGAGACGTCACGGTTTATTGTGCAGATGAACTTTTCGTACAGTTTTCGTACGAAAATCTTCACAAATCTTCCACATTTTTGTACAAAATTTCGTTGAAAAATGTACTTTAGGTTCATCGGCACAAAAAACTGTGATGAGGGGGTAAACACTCAGGATTTTGGTGTACAGACTACTCCCTGTTACGCGTATTACGTGTATTACGGGTGTATTACGCGTATTACGAGTGTATTACGCGTATTACGGGTGTATTACGCGCGTATTACTGAGCGCACTGAAAATCGACGGAACAACTTTCATGTAATGAAACGTAAATAATACGGACGCATGCGCGCTCCAAACACTTAAAATTCGCGTAATACTCCCGGAATACGCGTAATACACCCGTAATACCCGTTATGCACCCGTAATACCCGTATTACACCCGTAATACCCGTAATACGCGAAATACACCAGTAAATACAAGGGAAGTGTGGGTGAAAATGAAAAAAATTCTATACCAATTGTCAAGGAGGTCATCGAGGGAGGTCATTTCGCATGGACGATTAGAGGTGTACGCACGTATCACAAAGTATTACATGGTATTACAGAGTATTACACGGTATTACAGAGTATTACACGGTATTACAAAGTATTACATGGTATTACAGAGTATCACATGGTATTACAGGTTATTACACGGTATTACACGGTATTACGCGACAGCTTGTACAGGCCATGACGGAAGTGTTTACCCCCTCGCTGTGATGTCTCGTACAAAATTTGTACAAAAACACTAAGTGCGTGAGAGTTCACAATCACTTGTCCTCAAATTGAAAGTTGTTTTCACTTTGCACCTGCCAGACCGTAGCTGCGATCGTTTGTCATTGTCTCGTCACTGCGTCGCGCCAAGGGCCGCACTGGCTCGTCTGATTGCAGGGCGGCGGGGGCGGGCACTAGTCGGTACGCTCGAGAGGCAGCGGTCGATAGTCAACTGCTTTGAGTTTCGAGGGTAATTATTTCGACCCGCGGGTAAGTCGCGTGCAAGGTCGCGTGGGAGGCGCAAAGATTGAGTGACGTAAAAGCGAGGGGTCGTCAATTTACATTGCGCATGTACGTACGAAGTAATGCAGTAATATACGTCCCGTATTACCGATCTTTGGCTGATTGTTGCCCCACCCTTCTATTTAAAAATATAAGGATGGCATATGCATTTGCCTTTGAGTCTGTGTGTTGTCGTTGTCGTCTGTGTACAAAGAAGGAGTTGAGCTAGAGCAACCAGATTTGGAGGGTACTTAAGGAGTACCGTCCGAACGAACCGGTGGTGCAAATCCTGTCCGAGCCGCAGAAGCGCTGCTGTAGGTGGATCATGGCTTACATGAGCGGGAGGGAGATTTCCGCCGTTATTGGTGCTAGCAAGGCATTTAGGCGCTTTTTTGGAATCAGGGTGACGAGATAAGTTGGTTGGTTCTGGTCTGAACACAATCGGCCGCTTTCATAAATTGACCAGATCAGGATCTTGAAAAAAGGGGGTCGACCGACTAAAATTTTTTATTGCAGACATCGATAGGTCTCAGCAAAAAATCAGTAGTAAAGATGCCCCATTCAGACATGCGCCATTTTGATTCCCCATTCAGACATCCCCCTCCCCCCGTCATCTTGGGTGGGCCTAACCCAACCTAACCCATCCCCTCCTTTCCCTCCCCTAACCCAACCTAAGGGGCCGCCATCTTTGCCGCCCCTAACCCAGCCACCCCTAACGTACCCCTAACCCAGCCACCCCTAACCTACCCCTAAAATCAGCCACCCCTCCTTTTCCTCCCCTAACCCAACCTCCCCTAACCCAGCCACCCCTAACCCAAACCTAATTTTTTTTTGTCGTCATCTTAAGGGAGCCTAACTCAGCCACCCCTTACCTACCCCCTAAACTCAGCCACCCCTAACCCAGACACCCCTCAATCAACCTATCCTACCCCTCTGGATCCGCCCCTGGTGGGACATTGTAACATGGTCGGAAATTCTGACATCTTGGACGAGCCTAACCTAAGCAGGTCTGATCTTGTCCGCCGCGCTGTGCCGGGTCGCGCCGCCTACTTTTCGTAGCCTAACCTCAGGTCGCACCGGCGTGCCTCGCTCCGCGCCGCGTTTGAATTTTGCCGCCGCTGTGCGCCCCGCCGCCGGAGGGGGAAATGCGCCGTGTCGAACCGGGACCGCGAGGCGGTGTTGCCGCGTTCAAAATAAAATGTTTTTTTAAGGGGCCTTACCAGCATCTCCCCTGCAGCCGGGACTGTTTTGAGAGACTAGTCAATCTCGTCAGGCGGGAAGAATCGTACAATGTCCATGCCGTGTTTGCATAGGGCTTTCCAGGATGTGAGCCCCAAGTGTAGTTGTCTGTATCGACGGACTCCATCAATTTCCTGGAATTCATCATCTAGCTCTATTGTGATAAAGGGCTTGTTCCTGAGTTGAGTGTAGTGTATGACGTGTGACTCAATTCTGTCATACTGTCCCAAGTGTTCAGTGCTTTCCCCCTTGAGGTGTGCTGTGATTTTTGGGACAAGCCATTTCCTTTGAAAATAAAAATGAAACAATTCAAACACACTGCAGTCGTCCTGGAGTATGCATCTTTTCCATATCTGCACTATGTCTTGGTCATGTGAGCAGGTGGTGAGGTTGCGCGTTGCGACCAACACCTTGTCGTTCCGTGTGTTCAGTGTGTATTGTATAGCCTCCATTGTGTAAGTGATGATGGTTGCTCTGTGCGAGGGCCTTTTATACCTGCTGTGGACGCTTTGTGCGGTGCAAGTTTGTACTTGCCTTTTCATTATTTAAAAATAAAATCAGGTTGACCACACACACCATGAAAAATTTCTCGTTTAATTTTTATTCTTTTGAATTTTCTCTTTTTAAAAATTTTTAGGCACGAAGTAGCCTTATAGCCTCACCGGGGTTGTTTTTTTTTTTTTTTTTTTTTAATTTTTATTTCCAGTCTGGCCCCTTATGCAGTTTCGAAATTCTCTATACGATTCTGATGAGACTTGGCAGAATGGTAGAACTTTGTACCCTGATTTCAGTGGTGAAATGTGGTTGAAAAGTGTAGGGCCAATTTTGAGGAATTTTGAGTTGAAATTGGCGTTTCCATGGCAAAACTCGACTCGTCAGCGAAAAACAGAGGAAGAGGGGGGAGCCGAGCCACCGGAAATGGAACCCGACCAATAGCAGCGCTCCTTTTCGCCTCTGTACAGCTTACACCAAAAACGCTCGCTCCCCTGAAAAAGCGCGTTCGAATCAAAATTGTCTTTTACTGCAGCTAGAAGAGCTCCAACAATGACATAGACGTTGTTTTCGAACGTGGCCATTTGGATCGGCCGGTCGGTCGGTGATTGTTGGCCAGAGTGTCCCGCGCCGCTGCGCGCAGGCCCTGTTGTTTTCAGAAATACCAACCCTAAATGTTCCAAACTCTTTGAATCGGAGTGAAATAGGACATTAAACTGCGTGCCTGTGCAAATGCATTTGTGATAAAACTATCCCTAACGTAGTTTGAGTGTGACTATAAGTCCCTTTACGAAAACAGTGGGCGTGTAGCTGTACCTTGTAGCGAGGTTTGATGGTACTTATGAATCTAAGACGAAACGATCGTGACACGGGGGCTGTGCTTTTTTCTAACCTTAAAGGTGGGTGAACTGGACTATTTTACTGCACGTTCCTGTGAATAACTTGTCCTTCAGGTAGTATGAGACTGTCTTAATTGTCTGTTTTTGACACAAATTGATACGCAGCTGGTCTTTACGTAAGTTTTAGTATTATTTATAATGGTCTGACAAACGTAAACAGAACTACACACAACGCAGTCCTAGCCTTGGCTATCTTACCTTTGTTAAACCAGAACATAAATATAAATTAACTTCGTGACTACCAGGATTTCTTGAAATCGTATTTTTTTGTTTGAAATTTTTTCTTTTAAATTTTTTCTTTTAATTTTTTTCTTTTAAATTTTTTTTTTTAAATTTTTTCTTTTAAATTTTTTTTTGTAAATTTTTTCTTTTAAATTTTTTCTTTTAAATCTTTTTCGAAGTGGCCTACTTGACCGGGCACGGCCTGGACGTACCCCCGTCGGGACGTACCCCTCTGTTTTATAATATTTCTTACAATATATTTATTGAATAAATATAATGGGCGGATATTATTTTTTATTCACTCTAAAGTAAACAGGAGTAATAGGGGCACGGCCTGGACGTACCCCCGTCGGGACGTGGGTAGGGCCTGGAGGGTCCCCCGTCTGGAGGGTCCCCCCCGAGTTTTTAATTATTTTTTCAAATATTTTTTATAAAAATGTTTTTTTATTCTATTTTACTACAAAAATAGTAAAAATACTAAAAATAATATTAATAATGAGAAAATATAATTTAACTCGCTGGAGTGGCCCGTGATAATTTTCATACCACTGTCGAGGGTGGGTTCGGGCGTATCCTCGTCGATACGAATGTGAATGTGGAATATCTGAACTACGCACAAGAAGCAGAAGGCATCCGAGGAGCTGTTTACGCGCGTTAATAAATAAAATATCATCGTCTTTTACTGTCGTGCTGCGTCTCCCGTATCCTCATCGAAATGGTAATTCCATTCTGAGTTCAGTCACTTTTGCATTTGCCATAGTATTCCCATGCCATGTCTGGTGGATCGGATCAGGTTGCAGGTTGTACTAACCCAACCTCACCTCTTCTCTGAGAATGAAAGAGTCATGATCATGACTAAAAAATAGGGTGAGGAAGGATTCCCCACCCAATTTGGGTGAGACTACTATGTAGCCATATAGGTAGCCGACACCCCTTCCCCAACCAAATTTGGGTGAGGAAGCCTTCCTTACCCAAATTTGGGCGAGGGAACTTCCTCACCCAAATTCGGGTGATAAAGTGTTCCTCACCCAAAACTGGGTATTGCTCATGACTCCTTCATTCTCAGTGCTTTGTTTACTTTGTTTCAGAAGCCAAGGAGCTGGGAGTAATGCAAATGCAGCCTATGTGAGCCCTCTCGACAGCATACAAGATAAGTACTATGGGAACATTTTCAAGGTAGTTAAAATAAAGTTACTCAGATTTATCTTATTGTGAGGAAACTAAGATTGGCGTCAGGTAATGGATCAAGAACTGTAGGGGAGATCGAAGCAATAAATATGGAGCGGGTCCATATAAAATGCATGGGAATTTCGAAATTTCTGCAACTCAAAATTAAGCTTTGCAGGCTTAAGGATTTCTTTTCTGGGTGAACTACAACAAGAATTCGTCAGAAAAATCTTGTTTGGATCAACTTCATTTTCACGGAATCCGGGGCCTGAAAATGTACGTTTCGATGCAAACCACCCTCTTGATCCATGACCTGACGCCAATCTTAGTTTCCCAACAATGAGATGAATCTGAGTGGCTTTTGTCACGAGGTGGTTGACGGAGGGGGTGTGCAGGGCGTTGGGGCCAGGGGCGACCGTGGAGGTCTCCGGGCCAGGTGACGTGTCGCGGGGCGGCGTGGGTGACGGCGCGTCGAGCGTGTGTCGACGCGCGGGGGCGCACGCCGTGTCGCGCGCGTGGGGTATCGCCAGGGCGTTGCCCAAATCCAACTCGCCGCCGGGTCGAGCCGGGCCGAGGGACGCTACGCGCTTGACCTTCCGGTCACACTGTTCACTGTACTGACACTCGCGTAACCGTCGAACCGCCTTCGTGTTCTACGGGTTCATGAAGGGATGAAGTAACGACGCAAGAGCTCTGGTAAAGTACTTGACACACGCGGGCACTTTCACGGCGGAGTATTCGCGGAGAGGAGCTAGGTCTGCTTCCGTTCGGTGGTGGTAGAATACTGCCGGAGCACCTCCCGAGCTGGCGCTCGGCGAGGGAGGCTCCGTGCTTAATCTCTTAACTCTCGACTCGCCTAAGGTTAACGCCTCTGGTCAGTGGTCGATGACGGCAACCCATCTGCCAGCCGTACTAATTGGGTGGCGTTTTGTCGCGGGGCGACGCGGCCTGTTTTGCTGTATAGGCACGCGCGCCGGATAGCGAGGCGTCGAGTGGAGTTGGAGTCGTGGCGCGTCATAGGGGCATTGGCCAGAGTGACCTGGGCACTGCGCCTATGACATGCCCTCCCCTTCTTTAAAAATTTACGAATGTAATGAAGAAAATTTTACTCGCGAAGACCTCTCCTTTCTTTCTGGATACTCCCCCGTGCAAGTGGACACATGTTGCATATAATTCAAGATTTTTGTTGTTCAGGTTACATGTTTTAGGTTACAATAGGATTTATTACAGTGGAAAAATAAATTGAATGACTTTAAAGTAACAAAATTATCAATAAGTGAATATATGAATTTACAGTGTGCAAAATGCCATTTTCAATTGCGCAATTGAATTTAACACAGAATTACAAAGTGATTGTAACAATGAATAGCACAAGGAAGTAAATAAAATGGTTACGAAAGTTATTCAATGTGCAAAGGTGGGTGGTCGCTTTGAAAGCTATAAAATGGCAATAATAGGGAAATATTAGCCTAATTATTTTATAACCAAAATTAATCGGAGTTTTATACAATTATATTAGCCAGAGTGAATAAGGGGTTAATACGATAGTTTACTCACAAAGATGAAAGAATAGTTTAACAAACCAGAAATATAACAGAATAAGCAAAGAATCTTACAAAAGGGTAAACAACAGAATGATTAAAGATTTATCAAGTTATCAATACGGTGAATCTCCACACAGTAGTGGGAAAGCTAAAAGGTGGTTAAACAACAAAATAGATTATAAAATTTACATGGTCATCACGTAAGTAGAAATGAATAGAAAAATTGTACATCTGAGCAAATGATTTACAAAGTAGTTACACAAGAAAAGAATAAAGGTTTTAGTGTGATAATATACACTCAAAGGTTAAGACATTAGCATTTACACTTAATTATAAAGTTAAATAACAAAAACTGAATAAAAGTTTCAATATAACCATATAATAAATATGAAATAAAGTTCCGATTGAAGTTCTTGTAGCCTAACGTGCGGTGACCTCGGAGAACCGTCGTGTAGTCTTCCTGAAGCCCTTGGCGAACTCTCGCAGAACTGGGAGGCTCGCTGCGCCGCCCGGCGGGGGCTCACGCCCACTGGCCAGGAGCCTCTTGGAGAGGGACGACTCTCGCTGCGCAGGCTGGCGGGGGCTCACGCCCACCGGCCAGAAATCTCGCCGGGTCTCGCGGTCCCACGGGGCCTTGGCGGGCTCACGCCTGCCGGCCCGGAGTCTCGAAGGGGAAACTGAAACTCACAGGGACTAGGGGAGAGTCTCGCAGGGGACTTGAAGGCTGTCCATGCTGGGCACTCGGGGAGGCGTCCCCGCGGTGCCCGGCGTCGCTGCCTCATCGGGAAAGGCGTCGCCGACTCGCCGCTTTGCCAAAGGCAGCTTTGTCGGCGACTGGGCGCTCCTGCCGTGACCGCCGTCCTTGATGCCCTTGCAGCTGACGGCCTGGGGTGGCGGTGTGCCTGGAGTCTGGCGTACTTGAAGTCCCGTTGCGAGGTCGCTCGGAGTAGGAGTCGGCGCGGTCACGCGCTTGACGGGCTGGTGACCTTGGCTGAGAAGCTCGGTGAGCCGCTCGCCGATTCTCGCCGGCTTCAAAGGGTTCTCGCCACGGTCGCGGAAAACCCCGCGGGGTCACAAAATACACACCGTTGGAAGTTCTGGTGCGGCGACCCGACGACTCTCTTGAAGCTCGTAGCAGCTTGCAGCCTGATACCTCCACTGTAGACGCCTCCAAAGACGCGTGGAGGCAAAAATTTCTTTGGGTCGTTTCGCCTCCACACTATCTTTCGGTCAGATACCTCCACAGACTTAACCTCCACATGTGGAGGTATTCTTGTCTGATACAAATCTACCTCCACAGCTGGTGCGGAGGGGTTTCTGCAGGTTACAAATAAACCTCCACTAAAGTATATGCAAAATCCCTCCACAGAATTTATAGTAAAATGCCTCCACGAATGGTAGTGGAAAATACCTCCAGAAACGCTAGTCGAAAATGCCTCCACAAAAAAAAAAGAAAGAAGATCGTGCTGTAAAGAAATTTAAAAACCTGTTTGCAAAACTGAAACAAGCCCCGCAGGCCGTCACTACAAGCGCAGTAAGCCCACAGGGCAGAGCAAGCCAACTATCGGAAACCGACGTCCATACCTTGTACGATTGGCTTGGGCCCAGTTAAGCTTATCGTGCTGCGACGGCCTGCTATGTCAGCACACCTAACCAAACCGACTTGAAAATAGCGTGTTTTTTTTTCGGCTAGGTAAGTCTCCTCTGGCCTAGGTTAGGCTAACCTAACCTACCCTAACCCAGACCTCATCTCGACTAACCTAACCCAGCCTTACCTACCCTAACCCAGACCTCATCTCGACTAACCTAACCTAACCTAACTGACGTGGCAATATGACATGTCACCGACAAAACAGTGGTTTTTTTGGTTTGTTTGTTTTTTGGCTAGGTTAGACTTATTTGGCGTAGGGTCGGCTCTAGCCTAACCTAGCCGTTCCCGGCACGAACTCGTGTAACCTAACCCAATATCGACGGGTCGAGCCTTCGCCGCCAACGACTGCCTGGATCAATCAGCCTGCGGAGGCAGGGTTAATCTATGACTGTGTGTAGTGGTTGCCTCGATGCAGGCAGTTAGGGAGACTACATAGTCCTCGTTGCTGCTCGCCGCGCTGCTCATGCACTGTACTACCACTATGTGTTAGTGGGAAGGCCGTCGGCACTGCGCGGATTCAGGGGGAGGGGGGCGTCGCCTCCCCCCCTCCCCCCTGAACGCGGCGAAGCCGCCTGTGAGGTAGGCAAAAAGCCTTACATTGACCCCCGTATGTAGGAAACTTTTGCTGCATCCCCCCCCCCCGTGAACCTCTTCCTGGATCCGCGCCTGGCCATCGGTGCGCACGTCTTCTCGTGCGTGGCGGCCTACTCGGCGGGGATGGGAGCACGAGCAGTTGCTTGCTGTCTATAGAGTCGCTTCCCAGCGCAATCAGTTCGCGGTCTTGTCTCAAATACACATATGTGTGGCTCTTCATCTTTCTTATCTGTTTAAAAGTGATTTACAAGTGCGGCTGAGTTTTGAATGTATTGTTGCGCGTCTGTGTAAACGAATTAAAGCGGGAAATAATCGTTGTGCCCTTATTCGCATCGATTATTTGACAGTAGGTACCCTCCTTTCTCACGCACCGCATTCGAGCCTCGGAGGGAAGGCCTGCCTGTCCCCGACGACTGGCTGCCTACCGGCTCGGGGCTCGCAGTGCGTGTGAGGCATAGGAGTGCAGGCGCATCTCGTGTGCATGTGCATACTTCTCCGGCTTGCTTACCAACACTGCACCTGCAAAGGTCTCACCCCTTTTCAGAGAGACTCGAAAGTCTCGCAGTACAGAGTCTTTTTTTTTTTTTTTTTTTTTTTTTTTTTTTTGGGGGGGGGGGGGGTGTTGTTGTTGTTGTGTGCTGCTTGCTTCTTCCCTGTCCTGTTTGAAAGCGCTAAACTTTGAGCTTTCCTGGTCGAATGCATTAATACGCATCGTGTTTTCATGTTGTATCCTTTTTCATTATTAAAAAAAAAGGATGAGGTGATGCATGAGGGCAAGCGAGGCCTCGAGCGAGGCACTCCGAGACACTCGCCCATTTTTCCCGAGTGCTATGACTCCAGCTGACGCTTTTGACCCGAAAGAAACGCACTCGTTCGTCTCGCATGCATTTCGAGTCGCCACTGCCTGCAACGTCGTGCTCGATGCATGAGGCTGTAGTTGGCACAGGGGGAAGGCCTGGCAAGGGACACTTCTGAGGGCGATGATTCGACACCGGACTGCCGTTGGTACTCCAGGAGTCGACTTTCCGGAGTTGAAACACCGTGCCTAGAAGCGTACCTTTCGCCTTGTTTTTCTGTACCGCTGATGACGTCTTGCACTAGTGCGCTCTGCTTACGCACCTCCACACCTGCACGCTGCACTCCGAGTCGTCTCCCGGCGCTTAAAAGGATCATTTCATGTTTCAGGAATAGCAGCAGACAGGAGCAAGGATACCACCATCTATTCAGCGGGGAGTGCTGCTTGCGGCCGATCAGCGGTGCAGAAACTCATTGTTTCACGTACCGTGACGTCGCTGGGTGGGGACGCAGGTCACAGTTTCTCAGTGGTACCGGTCTGCAGACCGGCTGTGCTTGGGTGCTTCAGAAGGACTAAGGTGCGTAGAAATATAGTTCCGAAAGCGAATTGTCTTAATCGGTTATTTACTTTGTTAAATCCGTCACAATGCCGGAAACACCTCCCTCCCCATGCGTCACGATCTTCTTTTCACGAATGCCCAGTCATTGCCAAGACGCGCATCCTTGCATCTAGGCAACCCCTCCAGCGCGCGCCCAGGAGTTAGGCAAGACCTCTGGCCCGCCCCCCAGCCTGCCTGCTCCTTCCCCACCCTACCCCCGCCCCGCCCCCCACTGGCAGTTCGTACCGCAAAATTTATCATACCGGGCAGTTCCGGTCATGTCGACTGTCCAGCCTGTCTGCACCTTCTCCACAACAACATAACATTCTGTAATTCCTGAAGCCTGACAAGACGGCCGTTCTGCTTAAGTTGATATCGGACAGAGTATCTTTGGTTTGTTCGTTTGTCCTGCCGCGAAAGTAGTTCGCTGCTGCGTGAACGCTACAGAGCGTCGCCGAGTCGCGCGTCTTGGGCGCCTCCTAACCTGGCCTGAGAGCCTTCTGGTATCTTTGTGCATTTTTAACTCTTTTTTTTTCGTTCCACAGTTAAAACATCTGGACTCGGACGTATGCTGCTTGAAGGGTGCCGTCGACGCCATGTCAACTGCGTTGGATCCTAACCTGCCTGTCTTGGTGAAAGTTTTGTTGTTGTACTCTGGATTATCCTTCAACTTCTCTCCAATCCTGTTCTGGACAAGTTATTCCAAAAAATGACTGAATGATGCGTGATGTCTCAAGATCAATTACAATGTGAGTGAGTGTGCTTAGTTCAGTGCTGTCATAAATTCACAGCCTATCAACTTCCGTTAATGTCGCTTTGGATTGAACCCGTTATTATTGTTTTTGCTCGCCTTGAATACAATATGTAAATGGAACTCTACCTAAGTCTTTTGTACCATCAAATTAGTTCAGAGTGACATTGTCACTCTGTTTTTTGTCTCATACCTTAATTGGGATGTGTGGACACTGGAGATGATCTAGTTTATCTCTGGTGCATATTTTCCGAACACCCCACTGGTCTGCATTTCATCCCCTGATATTTTGTAGCATGATTCATATCCAGTCCCCCTGTATCTCAATTTTAGATGTGTATTTTTTGAGTTTGAATTGCAAAAGACCCCACTGAAAATTCACTAACAAAATGTGTATATAAGTGATACCTAAAAGTTATTCAACTGCAACGTTTTATATTTGCCATTACTTTCATCGCTCAACTCTTTTCTTTGGCTTATCGTGTTTGTCCATGTGTCTCTGGCTTGGACCTTGTACATTGCAATGGGCTGTTCGAATGGGTAGGAATATTAACTGAGTCTGCAGTATTCGAGACAAACTCTGCTCTATTTTTTGAATTCCCTGGCTGGACTTGCTTTCACTGACACGACTTCAAATCACTTATTCCACAGTGTTAAGCTTTTGACTTCTTGTCAGCAGTCGCTGACCGATTTAAATTTGGCTAACAATTCATTATTGGCTTACAGTGGCTTTGCGGCTTTCCTAACAATTTCACACAACATGACTTTCATTGTTCCTTTTTGATTACTGAGTGATAGTGACTCACTGATAAACTCCTAGTGTAGAACTTGGACAAAAATGTAAGTGACTTTAGTTTCATTTTCTTTTCGGTGAGTGTTGCTCAAACACCTGAAGTAGTGAGTTGTGGTGTTTTCAGAAGGTTTGAAATGTCTTAATCTTCCATTCACTGTGACAATTTAATTTTCTCTTTGGCTCATTAATAATGATGGGATTGTTTTAATGGATGGTTTAACAAAAATGTTAAGAGGCTTCATTCAGTGCAGTTGTGGTGATAATCTTGATGCAGAAGCTTGAATTAATTGTTAACCTTCTAGAGGCTGGAGCACAAGTAGCCAAAGTCATACAGCTTTCTCTTTTCTTTTGCGTCACTAGAAATGAAGATTAAGAACCAAATTTGTATGCAGTCAGTTCAGTTCTATAAGTGAGGATTACTCTATTCTCCCTCCAAAGATATGAAATGTGATTTGTTTTTGGCTGGTGCTTTCTCATTAAGTTGTGGTGAAAATAAGTCAAAATTTTATTGTGTTCAAAATAGGACCCAGTGTGAAAATTTGTTGAGAATTTGTAGTATTACTACAATGACTCTTATTGCGAGTTTAGTTAGAAACCACTGCCATGCTCCAAATCTAGTCGAATACTTAAATATACCTGATTCTGTCCATATTTTCAAAGATCTCCTTGCGCAAACTATATTGAAACAGGTTGGTCAAATAATTTTTCCCTTTGATTCGTTTTGAAAATTTGTCGGGGTGTTAAACTCAATACACCTTATACAAAATCATTGACAAGGAATTTAATTTAAAATGTGACTAAAATTGTTTATTTTTGGGCATTTTTGTGAAACTTTGGTGACATGCATGCCTACAAATAGTACGAATGATATTCTAATGAATGTATTAAGTCGAACATCCCGACATCTTTTCAAGATGAATTGAAGATGATAAAAATCCTCAGGCCAACCCTTTTCATTGAACTAGTTTGTGCATGGAGTTTTCTAAAATATGATCAAGACTTGGTTTGGAGCATGGCAAGGGTCTCCTAACTTCAAATTGTATTCTATTTAATATAATGCTTCATTATCGTAACAAGTTTGGGCACCAAGTCTTTTTTACTCAGGAAATAAGATTTTCACCTGTACTTTTACTTAATCCACATGCTCTCCATGCTTATAAACTGTTGATTTTGTTGTTTGATTGTCTAACAAGCAATTTAAGTTCAGGAGGGATTGGATTGAAGAAGTGAAACTTAACTTTCTTCATTACACAATTATTATTCATGTAGTAGTTAGCACCTCTGTAAGCTTCTATTGTCGAAGCAATCTAGATGGTGTGTATGACTAGTGTCTGTGTTCAGTTATTCGGATAATAAATTTTTATGAAAATTTGTCTAAAATGTGCGATTTCTGTTGTGTCCAGAGGTGTGAATGCATTTCAAGCAAAGTAGTGATGTGATAAGGGTGTTCGATAACTGGTCAGGAAAATAACAACCAGCAAACGCTTTATCTTCTTTAATGAATGGCAAGCAGTCGCTCTAATAAGTTAGTTTGATATTAAATCAAAGTTTATCACAAACTAGAGCTCAAATAAAACTATGGCTGAAATGTGCTTGCAGGATGTAATAAAAAGTCAGGAGTAACAAGGGATGCAATGCATTTTGAGTCCACTGCAAGCAGTAGTGCAATCCCCAACAAGGCGACGAAAAGTAGCTTGCCTCCTACAAAAGTCACTTGCACCATCTAGAAAATGGAAACAACGGAAAGAAAATAAAAACAAAATCCACAGAATCCAATTATTATGACCAGAGAGACAATGCTACTTACATGTCAAATTTCAGATTCCATCTGTGGCACTGGCTTCTGATCAGGGTTCCAGCGCTCATGTCCAACTAGTCTTTCTTGTATCCTTCTCGATGTAAAGGAGCGAGGGTGAGTAATTATCATCTGAGAGTTGAAATGATGTACCTGGAGACAAAATTGAACATGAAAGGATGACTCTAGGTACTAGGAATTGTTTCCCAGACTGGAGGGGTTGCAATAAGTTACACTTGCACTTACATTAAAATTTTGATGAATGACATAGTGCTTCCAATTCCGTCCTCATAGGGCCCTTTGAATCTTCATCAGCAGAACGCTGGAGCAGCCACAAGGAAACAACCTTGAATGTGAGCCCTGCACACAAAATGCCAAAAAATTTCAACAGACAGAGGAATTAGAGATGGGTACACACAGCAATCTGTGGGGCACAAGGTACACTAGAAACTAGACAGAAAGTAGAGGCGAGCCAAGAGGCAGAACACAAACAATAAATCATTCATTGAACAAAAGCAATGCACAGTACAATCAGATTTAAACCCAGAAACTACTAGACACGTATGATTTAATCACTGAAACAGAAACAAATTGCATTGCAGACAAAAGGAATGGCGGATGGGTGGAATACAAATTTAACTGAGCAATTTAGAGACTGATTTGGCATAGAGTCCTGAAGGACTTCAATAATGCAGAGAAGGCTGGAAAGGAAGAAAAAATAAGTCATGAACTCACAAGAAAAAGCAACCAAAAGCACTTTAAGTCACATTTGGCAGGATACAAAGCAATATATATTTAGTTGAGAGAGAGGATTAGACTCAAAACAATCGAGTAGCACTTTCAGGTAAACAAAATACCAGCTCAAAGACAACACATTGTAACAAGAAGTTCAATCAGTATGACACAAGGCAACTACTTTACACAGCAAGAAGGGTCAATCGTCAGACATGAAGAATTACTGTATCAAACTAAGATAAGAGGCAGAACAGGCAAAGTATCACATCAAGAGGCACAAAAGATTTCATTGAGCCAATTACAATAAGATAAACCAAACACAAACATCACAGTGTAAGGGTTCAAAACATAACAGAGACAAGACTGAATTATACATAGGTCACAACAAAAACAATTAAACATCGCTTTCAGAGCAAGAGAAACACAAGACAAAGCAATGAGAATCATCAATTTCACTTTAAAAAAGCTATTGAACAAAGCACTGGCAAACAAACACACAATAAACAGTGGTACAGAGCAGCCCAATGAGGGAAGTACAGGAAAACAAGCACAATATAAGTAGCAAGGGCAAACAACTTCACAGACCTTTCAATGACTCAAACATATCGACTATTTATCACACAGATCACAGGCGCAAAGTAACAAGTACACAAGCAAGGCAAGACAGTGGACAAAAACAAGCATGAAAAGAAATGTAAAAAACAAAACAAAAAAAAAACATTCACTATACAAAGACAGACATCATAGCAACAAAACTAAGCTCAAAAAGGGGGGGGGGTGCATTTTGTAGAAACAGCAGCACAGGAAAAAAAAGTTGAAAAGCACTGAGGGCACGGACAGAAGTAAACAATCGATGTCTCAGACACAAGGAGGGAAAAGTGAATCAAGAAGGGACAGAGCGACATTCCAAGGACATGAAAACAGTCTAAAGAGAGACTAGAGTATGCAGAAAACAAGGAACACACTTAAAACTAACAAAACACAGTGGGTTAAAAATACATAAACAGCAGAAGCACTCAAACTCACTACATTAAGAAAGGCAGTAGGTAGCAATCAAGAAGACATTACAGTGAAACAAGTTAATCAAGGGAAGCAATACGATGTCCAATCACACTGTCCATGAAGACACTCTACAGAACAAGAACACGATAATCTATTCACATCAGACACACCAATCAAGAGCATAACCACAAGTGCAATTGTACAGCAAGCCCATGAAATGATTCAAACAGTGAAGCAGCACTTATTCTTATTGGACGAGTCTCGACACAATTTCCCTCAAGCAACCTACACCTAGAAAGAGAAGAAAACAAATTACCACACCGAGTCCAGAAAACACAAGACAAAGCAATGAGAATCATCAATTTCACTTTAAAAAAGCTATTGAACAAAGCACTGGCAAACAAACACACAATAAACAGTGGTACAGAGCAGCCCAATGAGGGAAGTACAGGAAAACAAGCACAATATAAGTAGCAAGGGCAAACAACTTCACAGACCTTTCAATGACTCAAACATATCGACTATTTATCACACAGATCACAGGCGCAAAGTAACAAGTACACAAGCAAGGCAAGACAGTGGACAAAAACAAGCATGAAAAGAAATGTAAAAAACAAAACAAAAAAAAAACATTCACTATACAAAGACAGACATCATAGCAACAAAACTAAGCTCAAAAAGGGGGGGGGGTGCATTTTGTAGAAACAGCAGCACAGGAAAAAAAAGTTGAAAAGCACTGAGGGCACGGACAGAAGTAAACAATCGATGTCTCAGACACAAGGAGGGAAAAGTGAATCAAGAAGGGACAGAGCGACATTCCAAGGACATGAAAACAGTCTAAAGAGAGTCGAATATTGACTGGTGACTTAGCTTTGGACGTCGAACAGTGGGGCTGTGGTGTTTCCAGCTGGCTGCAGCACGGACGAGGTCGGGGATAATAACCTCAACAGTTGTCGAGTTGAATCCCTTCACACATTCCGAAAGTCGTTGGCCCAATGAATTGGTGGAGAGGAGAATAGGACGAACTGTAATCAGTCGAATAAGACAATAATAAATAATTGTGAACAACCAAGGCAGGTGGAAGAGGGAAGGGGGTTCGTAGCACCATTAGCGGACTCACTAGTCCCGGTTTGTCAGAAATCAATCGAATGCGAATCAAAAGGACGACGAATGTCAAGACTTCATTTTCCCTTATGTCAGCAATTAAAATATTGATGAAATTAACAAAGGTACCTTGCTTTCCATTCGAATCTTGGCAGAGGTGATGACCGTTGGGCCGGAGCAGGTCTGAACAAGCGAATGAGGGGAGTGGAGGAGGCCGTTGCCGTTACCTACAGGCGAAACTGCTGCCAACTGCCGTCGATGAAATTTAGAAGTGGCTAACCTATAATGAGGTAAAAAACGGCGATTTTCACATTCTTTTTCACAGAAAGAGTTTTATTATTACTATTGCTGCATTTTATGTCTTGTTTTACAGTTTTGATATCCTTTAAATTATTGTCTCTCAAAAGTTGGCGTTTGTTGATGAGGTGACTGCCAATAACGTTGACGAGGCAGACGGGTAGCCGACAGTACATACGCACATTAAACAACAATAATCAAGTTGTTGACAAAGAAGGAAATTGGCATCGACGTTAACAAGTTCTAATTAGATCTAGAATTGAGGTAACTTTTCTCAAAGGTAAAATAAAAGCGTTCTTGGCCCTGCTTGGTTCTCTACCTTGTGAATATCGCAGCCGCACTAACCAAGACCAATCGGCTCCGGGAACCGTAAACACGAAAGATATTAATGTCCATTTATCAGGGTCTTTTGTTAGTAATTCTTAAAGTCATCAAACTTCATTCTCGTTTATGAAAGATACTTTCTTCTGTGATTTCCAACGCAACTAGTGTCGATGGGTTGACGACGAAGGCCGAACCCATTGTTCCTTTAACCTAGCTATCGAGTTCTTCAATATCCAATTCCTTTTCTTTTCAGATTACGATCATCTGCTTTGCGGAAGGTTGATGCGGTGATCATGTCCCACAGTGTCGCCCGGAGGGGAAGACGAGCCCCAGAGGATTTTTCTTCTACATGCAGAGATGTTAATGTGTGTGATAGTATTTGTTGTGAGTATGGAAACAGTTTTATGGTTTCTTTGCATGCAGTTTGTGATTTTCCTGCGCTGTTTTTAATGTCCTCTTGTTGTATCCTCACTACACCTGCAGCCCATTGGTGGGACGATGTTTTCGAAGCTTCAGACTTGGCAAAGTTTACAAGACATACTGATAGCTGCCTTGGTGACGACAGTGAAACAATTGCCAGTGAAGGTATGTACCCTCTAAAACGCCATTCTAAATAATTGTTTTTGTTGTTGTTTTTTTACAGGAATAGTTTTCATGTTCTTGTGTATGTTATGTCTGTTGCTGCAGAAGGTACCCATGATCATCCCAACTTGGAGGCTGTTTGCGGGAAGGAATCCTCAGCTTACTCTTCAACAAGTAGTGCGTTGCTGAACCAACAGGACTGTGAATTACAGTACCCATCTCGTCTGAAAATTCATGCTGCCAAGATTGCCTTGAATTCGGGGAAAGAGCACCTGTCCATATCTGGTCAAATTCGCAGAGCACGCTGCCTCAAGAATCCCTGTCACTCACACTGCAGGCGGTGTCAACATCCAAGATTAACTACTGCGGAGAGACAGGCTGTCTTGGAACAGTTCTGGTCGCTTAAGAGTCATGAAAAACAGTGGAGGTTCATCGCTAATGCAGTGAGTGTTTTCACGCCCAAAAGAAAGTTTGTTCTTGAAGGATCCAAGGGAGCAAAAAGCTGTAGCAGGGAGTATTTCCTCAACATCAATGGTAAGAAGAGAAAAGTATGCAAGACCATGTTCAAACACACACTGAGTATTTGTGACTCCTGGATAGATAGCGCCCTCTCTCATGTTTCCCTGGGTCTTCCAGACCTTCGAGGTAGACGTAATATCCGATGAGGGCAGTTTTAAATTTAGGTGTGAGGCTCTCATTGAATGAGATGTCCACTTCTTTACCTTTTGATATCAAGGGTCAACATCAATTTGACATTTGTATCCTTATGAACTTTACAATTTTATCCATTTTTTCTCATCTTATTGTAAGTATCTTTCTGATTGAATTTCACTCTGAGTCAAACTCTGGCCATCCATTTCTATTCTCCTTATTTTTTGTATGTGTTTTATTTCAATGAACACTATGAGTTTCAGAATAACCTCTGTTATGATTGGGTCCTCCTGTACCCTCTTGTTTGAAACGTTGAGAAGCAGTAGCTTTTGCAATGCCCCCATTTTGTGCTCTGTTTCATCAATGACCTGTTGTTGCAAAATCTGATTGTTACTGTTTACTGTTGGGAGCTTTGGCAAAGGCTTGATTGGAAGATGCATTTCTTGTCTTGTGCAACTACATTTCTTACTTTGAATCCTAACTTGCTGCTTGTTTGGAGAGCTGATTTTCTGTGTGGTCCAACCCTAAGCATCAATTTATTTCCTTAGAGTTTCTTCCTGTTTCACCTTGGAATTGTTGTATTGCTTTAATGTGGAATGCCTCTAGCATGTTTGAATTTGTGAAAGTATGTATTTCCCTATGAATGCGAATGGAGTGTGCCTTAAAATCATACTTGGACCAATGGTACGACTTGTCTTAGCTTTCATAATAAAACACTAATCCTTACTTGTGATGAGTACCAAAAAAAATTAATTATTTAGTAATTTATATTTCGTTAGGATCTGATGTGTGGTAAACTTGGTACAGTAATGGTTTGAATGCAGATTCAGATAATTTGTAAGATTCTTTTATTGTGAGCAAACTGTAATACAGTGTCTTCAGGTAAATGGGTCTATGATGTGCTCAAACAGATATTCAGCTAATAAAAGAAAGGACCTCCAAATGAATTCTTTCTTTAATTTTGCCTTCAAATAAGAAGATCTATTAGTCGACAGCACACAAAATTACACATTTAGAAAATGGGTCAAATACAAATAGATACATGAAACCAAAACTAAAACTGCACAATCACGAGACACAATTGTCTTCTTATCTGTTTGTCAAGCAGTTGACAGCAAAATGAAACCTTAAAAAAAATGGTACAATATAAACTGATTTAAAAAGCCAATGAGTTTCAGGATCCCTCATTGAGAATACAACAAAAAGCTTAACTCTAAAATCAATGGCAAACTCACAATTCGTGTTACAAAACTTTCATTCCCCAAACAATCTGACCAGTCACATTTTTGATACAAGAAACTTAAACTGAAACTGCACAATCACTAGACACAATTGTCTACTCATCTGGTTGTCAAGCAGTTGACAGCAAAATAAAACTTTTTTCAAAAAAATGGTAAAATATAAACTGATTCAAAAAGCCAATGAGTTTCAGGATTCCTCATTGAGAATACAACAAAAAGCTTAACACTAAAATCAATGGCAAACTCACAATTCGTGTTACAGAACTTTCATTCCCCAAACAATCTGACCAGTCACATTTTTGATACAAGAAACTTAAACTGAAACTGCACAATCACTAGACACAATTGTCTACTCATCTGGTTGTCAAGCAGTTGACAGCAAAATAAAACTTTTTTCAAAAAAATGGTAAAATATAAACTGATTTAAAAAGCCAATGAGTTTGAGGATCCCTCATTGAGAATACAACAAAAAGCTTAACACTAAAATCAATGGCAAACTCACAATTCGTGTTACAGAACTTTCATTCCCCAAACAATCTGACCAGTCACATTTTTGATACAAGAAACTTAAACTGAAACTGCACAATCACTAGACACAATTGTCTACTCATCTGGTTGTCAAGCAGTTGACAGCAAAATAAAACTTTTTTCAAAAAAATGGTAAAATATAAACTGATTTAAAAAGCCAATGAGTTTGAGGATCCCTCATTGAGAATACAACAAAAAGCTTAACACTAAAATCAATGGCAAACTCACAATTCGTGTTACAGAACTTTCATTCCCCAAACAATCTGACCAGTCACATTTTTGATACAAGAAACTTAAACTGAAACTGCACAATCACTAGACACAATTGTCTACTCATCTGGTTGTCAAGCAGTTGACAGCAAAATAAAACTTTTTTCAAAAAAATGGTAAAATATAAACTGATTCAAAAAGCCAATGAGTTTGAGGATCCCTCATTGAGAATACAACAAAAAGCTTAACACTAAAATCAATGGCAAACTCACAATTCGTGTTACAGGAGATTCATCGCCCAAACATACTGACCATTTACATTTTTGGTTGGGCGGCGGCAGATATAGCAGGACTGGTTTACTAAAAACCAGTTGACTGTGCACGCCAAACAAGCATCTTTGTGGAATGAGCAGCCGTCTTGAATGCCAAATTCATCCCAGTCGGACATCAGTTTGAAACAAATCGAGCATTGAATTTCCTGATAAACAGAAGATTGTTAGCCATGTCACTGCTGATGTAAAATAATGTTAGTCTTAGTAATGAACACTGCATATTTACCTCCTTGTCATCCTTATTTTCTTCCGGCCTCTCTGCCCCGCCGAGGTTGGACTGTGAATAGACAAAAAGTTTCTATTACAAAAACCACTGATGATTTTTCTTCACATCTCATTTAGAATGTGGTATACCAGTTGTGGTATGTCCGGCAGCTCTAACTCAGAATCGGAATCGGAAATTGTAATTATGTCTTGGTTCTTACAAAATATTGGTCCAGCTGGCTCGTCTGCCTCTGGAGCGTCTGCCTTTGGCCCCTTTTTAGCTAAAGACAGTTTCTTTCGTGGTGCCTTAGGTTCAGGTGCTGGGGCATCATCGACATCCTCTTCTTGGTCAACTGCTGGTGTCTACAGGAACACAGATTCAGTATAAAAATGAAATGAGAACATTACACTAGGCAAGCAGGTGACATAAACCTACATTGGAGCGCGTATTCCTCGTATTTCTACGCTTTGGTTTTGAAACTTCCGCTTCTTTCGGTTTCGCCCTTCTCCTTTTGGCCTGCATAAAGAGAAGGAAGACATTAAACAATACAGATTTGATGCGAAACACCACATTATTTTAACATACATTTGAAGTGGCCCCTTTGTCTTGTGGGACGGCTGGTTTTTCTTGGAGAGGTGCATTGAGTAACATTGCAATCTCTTCATGCAACTTATCAATTTTGTCTGTTTTTTTAACACTCTGTAAACGGAATTAGGTAATAAGAATTAGGCAAAACTGGAAAGTTTTAGAAGGAAATAAAAATATCTTTTGAACATAAGATGGCAGAAACACAAAGAGCTGGGCGCCAAAACTTAGGTAAGAAGCTAATCTGACAGTCAATCACAATTAATATAAAAATTTAATAAATTAAATAAAAATAAATTTAATAAATTAAAAAGCATGTTTCAGCAGTCGTTTGCATTGTTAAATAGTAAACTTGAGCGAAAATAGTGCATTGCAAAGAACCTCGTATTTTTTAAAGTGACTATTGGGTGCTAAAAACAAGTTCCTTGGCCGCAAACTTGACCAAAGCAGTCTGGATGATTAACTACTTTAAAATAAACCACTAGCACCAACACCAAGTTACTGTAACAATCCAACAGTTCTATAAATACATTAAAAAACAGAAAATAGAGCTGTTCTACCACATTTGCAATCGAGACATTAGCTTGTGTGTAGAATCAAAAAGTACTGTTACAATCCTATGATTCTATATATACATTTTAAAAAAAAAAGATGATGGAACAGGTAGAGGTGAAGAAAAGATTGAAGAGTTAATCAGAATGAAATGGTAGTCTGAAATTCTTACCTTCACTGGTTTCGCCTCAAGAATGTTCTTCACTGCACTTGGTTTAGTACATGCCTAGAATAAAAGTAAAAATAAAATAAGACAAAAAGTTGTGACACAGAAAGGACCTTGAGTTGAGGAGCTACATGGAATGGAATTGTATGCAGAATCTTACCTGATGTGGTTTCGGAGAAGTTGCTGCTGACTGGACAACTCCCTGAAAGTCAGAGTCTGACGTCTCATCTTCTGACTTGTCCCAGTAAGAGCAGCCAGCAGCAGCAGCAGTCTGCTGCTGTTCTACCTCATTTGCAGTCGAGACCTTAGCGTATGTCTAGAATCAAAAAGTACTGTTACAATCCTATGGTTCTATATATACATTTAAAAAAAAAAAGATGATGGAACAGGTAGAGGTGAAGACAAGATTGAAGAGTTAATCAGAATGAAATGGTAGTCTGAAATTCTTACCTCCACTGGTTTCGCCTCAAGAATGTTCTTCACTGCACTTGGTTTGGTACGTGCCTAGAATAAAATAAAAAATAAAATAAGACAAAAAGTTGTGACACAGAAAGGACCTTGAGTTGAGGAGCTACATGGAATGGAATTGTATGCAGAATCTTACCTGATGTGGTTTCGGAGAAGTTGCTGCTGACTGGACAACTCCCTGAAAGTCAGAGTCTGACGTCTCATCTTCTGACTTGTCCCAGTAAGAGCAGCCAGCAGCAGCAGCAGTCTGCTGCTGTTCTACCTCATTTGCAGTCGAGACCTTAGCGTATGTCTAGAATCAAAAAGTACTGTTACAATCCTATGGTTCTATATATACATTTAAAAAAAAAAAGATGATGGAACAGGTAGAGGTGAAGACAAGATTGAAGAGTTAATCAGGATGAAATGGTAGTCTGAAACTCTTACCTCCACTGGTTTCGCCTCAAGAATGTTCTTCACTGCACTTGGTTTGGTACGTGCCTAGAATAAAATAAAAAATAAAATAAGACAAAAAGTTGTGACACAGAAAGGACCTTGAGTTGAGGAGCTACATGGAATGGAATTGTATGCAGAATCTTACCTGATGTGGTTTCGGAGAAGTTGCTGCTGACTGGACAACTCCCTGAAAGTCAGAGTCTGACGTCTCATCTTCTGACTTGTCCCAGTGAGAGCAGCCAGCAGCAGCAGCAGTCTGCTGCTGTTCTCTACCATTCTACCATTATCATTTGAGACTTGCCTTTCTTCAACCGCAGGCCTTTTTGGTGGCGGCCTTGTGGGGTCAAATTGTGGGATTGGCTGATCCACAATAGGCGGTGGCGGCACCGCCGGATTGAAGATAGGTGGGGGTGGTTTTGTAAAATCAGGACCACCAAACCACATCTGCAAGACCAAGATAAGGTTATAAGGATGAAAGTGGCTTGGCGTAAAATGCAAGCGGTATTCGGTCACTCGGATTTCCTTCATGCATTAATTCTTTACGAAAGAAAGTAAAATCCCTACCTTTAAATAGCCTCTACGACTAACACGACCAAGATTGACTGTCTGAGGATCTTGTACGCCTCGCTAGAACTCGCCTCACTTCCACAATATAAGTCCGCACACAACTGCTGCCTGTGTCGCTTGATGCAACCGCTTGGTTCAACACCTATTCAGAGTAATTGTACCTGTTAAATCTACAGGAAAACAAAACAAAGTCTGGAACGACATTTTTATAAAAATTATTTTTTCTTGTCAAAGTTTTTAAATTTTCCTCAAATTCATTTTGGAAGTACATATTTTAAACTATTGTTTGACACTGATGGTTGTTGTTTCTGTGTTAGGGTAGTTTTGGGCTTGTGTGGGCATTCCACCTGCAAAAGTGCCGCAAAATATGAATACAAAAGAAAACAGAAATTATGAGCGTATCACAGCAATCATCTTTTAATTTTCTTAACAAGATCATTTTTTTGGCAGAACATTAATGCCGTTCAAAGAAGAAGAAAAAGAAAGAAGAAGAAGAAGAAGAATAGGGGAGGGCGTTAGGGTGGCGGACTCTACATAAGCCCGGCAGAGCCCAGCAGTTCAAGCCTTTGATTTCCATCGTACCCTTGCCACCCGTACCATTGTGCAGTGAAGAGAGTCACGCAAGAACAATCATGAACTTTGTTGGGCTTCTAGGGGCCTTGGTGCTGCTCAGTGTTTCGGCACTTTGCATTGTCCCAGTGCACCGAGAAGAAACGACACGGCCAGGATGTTTCTTCTACCACGTTGATACAGGCCTGCATTACCATGTGAGCGAAAGGCGAGAGGGTACATGGTACCTTAAATGTGTATTCTATGAAAGAGGATGCCGAGGCAGAGCTATTCTCGACCAAGTGGACGGCCTTACTCACACTTCTGAGCACACTCGACGTGACCTCTGTCCTGACCGGTTATACCCGGACGAAATAGCACTCAGACGGGCCATTCTGCAGCGGTGTGCCACCTTGGAGTATGTCTCTAACATACAAATATTGACTGAAGAAAGCCACTGGTAAAGTTGAACATTTAAATTAAAAATAAAAATAAGTTGGACATTTTATTTAAATACGATCATCTTGTAAATAATTAATTTTGGACTGATTTTTTGATCTTATTCATTTCTATTTCAGGTTTGGCCCTGAGGTAGTTGCTCGGGTGACACTCTCACGAATGAGAACTGCGATGAGGAATGCAAGACTCTCTCAGTTCCCTAGACCAGCCCCTGCAACACTCCTGGAGTTGACAGCATTGCACCAAGACCAGCAGTTTCAAGTATTAACCATGACTGATGATGGGCTTGATAACTTGTATGGAGGTATTGAATTTTTTGGTAACTCAACACACATTTAATGATGCAGTACAATTATCATATCACTTTTCTGTATCAAAGGTTCTGTGACTGATGTTCTTAACGGGCACCATGTGGTTTACATGACTGAACGACAGCTAAATAGGATGCGAGAAATGCAAGTATTGCATTCTGATGGGACTTTTCAGGTTGTGCCTGCAAATCGTGACTTTGCTGCTCAGGTAGGTATGATGAATTATTTCACTGTTAACGCCACTATTCTCATTTGCTATACTCCCCTGTCTAGCATTAAATTTATTGATTATCATGTTTACTAAAGATGTGTTATCTTGTCTTATCAAATGCAGGTTTTTACTGTTATAGGCACGTGGAATCATCATGTTATTCCCCTTGCCTGGGTTCTCATGTCAGGACAAACAGAAGAGGCCTATACAGCTGTTTTACAGTTCTTAAGTCAGCAGATGGGTCTTGAAATTGAACTGAACAGGGCCATTTCAGACTTTGAGACAGCAGAACAGAATGCTTGGGAAAATGTTTTTGGTGTGTCTGTTCAGGGCTGCCTTTGGCATTTGGGTCGTGTAAGTGGATGTTCATGTATTTACTTGATTTTTAAATAACTTATGTAGGAATAAACTTTCTAAATTTCATTTTTTTTTGCAATAATTTTGTCTTGTTTGCATATTTTAGGCATTCATGGACGAAGTTCACAGACTGGGGTTGATTATTCCAATGAGGGAAATAGCAGAAGTCAGGTTCATTATCCGCTTGACTCTGGCATTGCCACTTCTACCTGGAAACCTCATTGTAAGGGGATATTATGTTGTTCTTCGACATGCCACGAATGAAGGCAACTATATATTTAGGCAAGTGCAACCTTTCCTACTATATGTGTATAACTACTGGGTGAATCGCCCATGGCGAAGGTGGCGAATGACTGTGTTCGGCTCTCAGCAGAGGACCAACAATTGCTGTGAGGTATGTATAATCTCTGATGCTGGTTTTAGAAATTTTAAAAATGGTATTTATGGCCTTGAATTTTTATATGGAAACTTGTTAAAGATGTAATGAAATTAGCGTCAAAAGATTATTTGTCTGAAATTACCTCTGCAAATCTAAACATTGGTTTAATATTCTAATTGTATTATTCTGTTTTCTAGTCTCACAACAAAATGATAGTAGATGAAGTTGGGGTGCACCCGAACATCTACAGGTTCATTTGTAAGCTCACACTTTTCAGTATCCATTCTTTCAAAATTTATGTTAACATTTTTTAACAAACGACTTATTGTTTCTAAGGGAGACACACCATCATAAAATAAGTATCTAAACCGTTTTCTTTACATTACAGTGGGCCTTGTGCAGTTGGAACAAAGGGCACACAACGCCTGGCTGGCCTTAGAAACAGGCAGGAGGCCTCGTGGGGCACGGCGTCAATCGTCCATCATGGCTGACAGGCAGATTCAACAATTAGGAGACGATCTGCTCAATCCCCCTGGGCCCATTGACAATGCCATCTTCCGATTTCTAAGAGCATCATCCCACCAGATGGAAAATCTTGTACATGAGATTTTAAGACGAGGACCCCGACAACAAGGATGAGTCTCCTGTAACACGAATTGTGAGTTTGCCATTGATTTTAGTGTTAAGCTTTTTGTTGTATTCTCAATGAGGAATCCTGAAACTCATTGGCTTTTTGAATCAGTTTATATTTTACCATTTTTTTGAAAAAAGTTTTATTTTGCTGTCAACTGCTTGACAACCAGATGAGTAGACAATTGTGTCTAGTGATTGTGCAGTTTCAGTTTAAGTTTCTTGTATCAAAAATGTGACTGGTCAGATTGTTTGGGGAATGAAAGTTCTGTAACACGAATTGTGAGTTTGCCATTGATTTTAGTGTTAAGCTTTTTGTTGTATTCTCAATGAGGGATCCTCAAACTCATTGGCTTTTTAAATCAGTTTATATTTTACCATTTTTTTGAAAAAAGTTTTATTTTGCTGTCAACTGCTTGACAACCAGATGAGTAGACAATTGTGTCTAGTGATTGTGCAGTTTCAGTTTAAGTTTCTTGTATCAAAAATGTGACTGGTCAGATTGTTTGGGGAATGAAAGTTCTGTAACACGAATTGTGAGTTTGCCATTGATTTTAGTGTTAAGCTTTTTGTTGTATTCTCAATGAGGGATCCTCAAACTCATTGGCTTTTTAAATCAGTTTATATTTTACCATTTTTTTGAAAAAAGTTTTATTTTGCTGTCAACTGCTTGACAACCAGATGAGTAGACAATTGTGTCTAGTGATTGTGCAGTTTCAGTTTAAGTTTCTTGTATCAAAAATGTGACTGGTCAGATTGTTTGGGGAATGAAAGTTCTGTAACACGAATTGTGAGTTTGCCATTGATTTTAGTGTTAAGCTTTTTGTTGTATTCTCAATGAGGAATCCTGAAACTCATTGGCTTTTTGAATCAGTTTATATTTTACCATTTTTTTGAAAAAAGTTTTATTTTGCTGTCAACTGCTTGACAACCAGATGAGTAGACAATTGTGTCTAGTGATTGTGCAGTTTCAGTTTAAGTTTCTTGTATCAAAAATGTGACTGGTCAGATTGTTTGGGGAATGAAAGTTTTGTAACACGAATTGTGAGTTTGCCATTGATTTTAGAGTTAAGCTTTTTGTTGTATTCTCAATGAGGGATCCTGAAACTCATTGGCTTTTTAAATCAGTTTATATTGTACCATTTTTTTTAAGGTTTCATTTTGCTGTCAACTGCTTGACAAACAGATAAGAAGACAATTGTGTCTCGTGATTGTGCAGTTTTAGTTTTGGTTTCATGTATCTATTTGTATTTGACCCATTTTCTAAATGTGTAATTTTGTGTGCTGTCGACTAATAGATCTTCTTATTTGAAGGCAAAATTAAAGAAAGAATTCATTTGGAGGTCCTTTCTTTTATTAGCTGAATATCTGTTTGAGCACATCATAGACCCATTTACCTGAAGACACTGTATTACAGTTTGCTCACAATAAAAGAATCTTACAAATTATCTGAATCTGCATTCAAACCATTACTGTACCAAGTTTACCACACATCAGATCCTAACGAAATATAAATTACTAAATAATTAATTTTTTTTGGTACTCATCACAAGTAAGGATTAGTGTTTTATTATGAAAGCTAAGACAAGTCGTACCATTGGTCCAAGTATGATTTTAAGGCACACTCCATTCGCATTCATAGGGAAATACATACTTTCACAAATTCAAACATGCTAGAGGCATTCCACATTAAAGCAATACAACAATTCCAAGGTGAAACAGGAAGAAACTCTAAGGAAATAAATTGATGCTTAGGGTTGGACCACACAGAAAATCAGCTCTCCAAACAAGCAGCAAGTTAGGATTCAAAGTAAGAAATGTAGTTGCACAAGACAAGAAATGCATCTTCCAATCAAGCCTTTGCCAAAGCTCCCAACAGTAAACAGTAACAATCAGATTTTGCAACAACAGGTCATTGATGAAACAGAGCACAAAATGGGGGCATTGCAAAAGCTACTGCTTCTCAACGTTTCAAACAAGAGGGTACAGGAGGACCCAATCATAACAGAGGTTATTCTGAAACTCATAGTGTTCATTGAAATAAAACACATACAAAAAATAAGGAGAATAGAAATGGATGGCCAGAGTTTGACTCAGAGTGAAATTCAATCAGAAAGATACTTACAATAAGATGAGAAAAAATGGATAAAATTGTAAAGTTCATAAGGATACAAATGTCAAATTGATGTTGACCCTTGATATCAAAAGGTAAAGAAGTGGACATCTCATTCAATGAGAGCCTCACACCTAAATTTAAAACTGCCCTCATCGGATATTACGTCTACCTCGAAGGTCTGGAAGACCCAGGGAAACATGAGAGAGGGCGCTATCTATCCAGGAGTCACAAATACTCAGTGTGTGTTTGAACATGGTCTTGCATACTTTTCTCTTCTTACCATTGATGTTGAGGAAATACTCCCTGCTACAGCTTTTTGCTCCCTTGGATCCTTCAAGAACAAACTTTCTTTTGGGCGTGAAAACACTCACTGCATTAGCGATGAACCTCCACTGTTTTTCATGACTCTTAAGCGACCAGAACTGTTCCAAGACAGCCTGTCTCTCCGCAGTAGTTAATCTTGGATGTTGACACCGCCTGCAGTGTGAGTGACAGGGATTCTTGAGGCAGCGTGCTCTGCGAATTTGACCAGATATGGACAGGTGCTCTTTCCCCGAATTCAAGGCAATCTTGGCAGCATGAATTTTCAGACGAGATGGGTACTGTAATTCACAGTCCTGTTGGTTCAGCAACGCACTACTTGTTGAAGAGTAAGCTGAGGATTCCTTCCCGCAAACAGCCTCCAAGTTGGGATGATCATGGGTACCTTCTGCAGCAACAGACATAACATACACAAGAACATGAAAACTATTCCTGTAAAAAAACAACAACAAAAACAATTATTTAGAATGGCGTTTTAGAGGGTACATACCTTCACTGGCAATTGTTTCACTGTCGTCACCAAGGCAGCTATCAGTATGTCTTGTAAACTTTGCCAAGTCTGAAGCTTCGAAAACATCGTCCCACCAATGGGCTGCAGGTGTAGTGAGGATACAACAAGAGGACATTAAAAACAGCGCAGGAAAATCACAAACTGCATGCAAAGAAACCATAAAACTGTTTCCATACTCACAACAAATACTATCACACACATTAACATCTCTGCATGTAGAAGAAAAATCCTCTGGGGCTCGTCTTCCCCTCCGGGCGACACTGTGGGACATGATCACCGCATCAACCTTCCGCAAAGCAGATGATCGTAATCTGAAAAGAAAAGGAATTGGATATTGAAGAACTCGATAGCTAGGTTAAAGGAACAATGGGTTCGGCCTTCGTCGTCAACCCATCGACACTAGTTGCGTTGGAAATCACAGAAGAAAGTATCTTTCATAAACGAGAATGAAGTTTGATGACTTTAAGAATTACTAACAAAAGACCCTGATAAATGGACATTAATATCTTTCGTGTTTACGGTTCCCGGAGCCGATTGGTCTTGGTTAGTGCGGCTGCGATATTCACAAGGTAGAGAACCAAGCAGGGCCAAGAACGCTTTTATTTTACCTTTGAGAAAAGTTACCTCAATTCTAGATCTAATTAGAACTTGTTAACGTCGATGCCAATTTCCTTCTTTGTCAACAACTTGATTATTGTTGTTTAATGTGCGTATGTACTGTCGGCTACCCGTCTGCCTCGTCAACGTTATTGGCAGTCACCTCATCAACAAACGCCAACTTTTGAGAGACAATAATTTGAAGGATATCAAAACTGTAAAACAAGACATAAAATGCAGCAATAGTAATAATAAAACTCTTTCTGTGAAAAAGAATGTGAAAATCGCCGTTTTTTACCTCATTATAGGTTAGCCACTTCTAAATTTCATCGACGGCAGTTGGCAGCAGTTTCGCCTGTACGTAACGGCAACGGCCTCCTCCACTCCCCTCATTCGCTTGTTCAGACCTGCTCCGGCCCAACGGTCATCACCTCTGCCAAGATTCGAATGGAAAGCAAGGTACCTTTGTTAATTTCATCAATATTTTAATTGCTGACATAAGGGAAAATGAAGTCTTGACATTCGTCGTCCTTTTGATTCGCATTCGATTGATTTCTGACAAACCGGGACTAGTGAGTCCGCTAATGGTGCTACGAACCCCCTTCCCTCTTCCACCTGCCTTGGTTGTTCACAATTATTTATTATTGTCTTATTCGACTGATTACAGTTCGTCCTATTCTCCTCTCCACCAATTCATTGGGCCAACGACTTTCGGAATGTGTGAAGGGATTCAACTCGACAACTGTTGAGGTTATTATCCCCGACCTCGTCCGTGCTGCAGCCAGCTGGAAACACCACAGCCCCACTGTTCGACGTCCAAAGCTAAGTCACCAGTCAATATTCGACTCTCTTTAGACTGTTTTCATGTCCTTGGAATGTCGCTCTGTCCCTTCTTGATTCACTTTTCCCTCCTTGTGTCTGAGACATCGATTGTTTACTTCTGTCCGTGCCCTCAGTGCTTTTCAACTTTTTTTTCCTGTGCTGCTGTTTCTACAAAATGCACCCCCCCCCCTTTTTGAGCTTAGTTTTGTTGCTATGATGTCTGTCTTTGTATAGTGAATGTTTTTTTTTTGTTTTGTTTTTTACATTTCTTTTCATGCTTGTTTTTGTCCACTGTCTTGCCTTGCTTGTGTACTTGTTACTTTGCGCCTGTGATCTGTGTGATAAATAGTCGATATGTTTGAGTCATTGAAAGGTCTGTGAAGTTGTTTGCCCTTGCTACTTATATTGTGCTTGTTTTCCTGTACTTCCCTCATTGGGCTGCTCTGTACCACTGTTTATTGTGTGTTTGTTTGCCAGTGCTTTGTTCAATAGCTTTTTTAAAGTGAAATTGATGATTCTCATTGCTTTGTCTTGTGTTTTCTGGACTCGGTGTGGTAATTTGTTTTCTTCTCTTTCTAGGTGTAGGTTGCTTGAGGGAAATTGTGTCGAGACTCGTCCAATAAGAATAAGTGCTGCTTCACTGTTTGAATCATTTCATGGGCTTGCTGTACAATTGCACTTGTGGTTATGCTCTTGATTGGTGTGTCTGATGTGAATAGATTATCGTGTTCTTGTTCTGTAGAGTGTCTTCATGGACAGTGTGATTGGACATCGTATTGCTTCCCTTGATTAACTTGTTTCACTGTAATGTCTTCTTGATTGCTACCTACTGCCTTTCTTAATGTAGTGAGTTTGAGTGCTTCTGCTGTTTATGTATTTTTAACCCACTGTGTTTTGTTAGTTTTAAGTGTGTTCCTTGTTTTCTGCATACTCTAGTCTCTCTTTAGACTGTTTTCATGTCCTTGGAATGTCGCTCTGTCCCTTCTTGATTCACTTTTCCCTCCTTGTGTCTGAGACATCGATTGTTTACTTCTGTCCGTGCCCTCAGTGCTTTTCAACTTTTTTTTCCTGTGCTGCTGTTTCTACAAAATGCACCCCCCCCCCTTTTTGAGCTTAGTTTTGTTGCTATGATGTCTGTCTTTGTATAGTGAATGTTTTTTTTTTGTTTTGTTTTTTACATTTCTTTTCATGCTTGTTTTTGTCCACTGTCTTGCCTTGCTTGTGTACTTGTTACTTTGCGCCTGTGATCTGTGTGATAAATAGTCGATATGTTTGAGTCATTGAAAGGTCTGTGAAGTTGTTTGCCCTTGCTACTTATATTGTGCTTGTTTTCCTGTACTTCCCTCATTGGGCTGCTCTGTACCACTGTTTATTGTGTGTTTGTTTGCCAGTGCTTTGTTCAATAGCTTTTTTAAAGTGAAATTGATGATTCTCATTGCTTTGTCTTGTGTTTCTCTTGCTCTGAAAGCGATGTTTAATTGTTTTTGTTGTGACCTATGTATAATTCAGTCTTGTCTCTGTTATGTTTTGAACCCTTACACTGTGATGTTTGTGTTTGGTTTATCTTATTGTAATTGGCTCAATGAAATCTTTTGTGCCTCTTGATGTGATACTTTGCCTGTTCTGCCTCTTATCTTAGTTTGATACAGTAATTCTTCATGTCTGACGATTGACCCTTCTTGCTGTGTAAAGTAGTTGCCTTGTGTCATACTGATTGAACTTCTTGTTACAATGTGTTGTCTTTGAGCTGGTATTTTGTTTACCTGAAAGTGCTACTCGATTGTTTTGAGTCTAATCCTCTCTCTCAACTAAATATATATTGCTTTGTATCCTGCCAAATGTGACTTAAAGTGCTTTTGGTTGCTTTTTCTTGTGAGTTCATGACTTATTTTTTCTTCCTTTCCAGCCTTCTCTGCATTATTGAAGTCCTTCAGGACTCTATGCCAAATCAGTCTCTAAATTGCTCAGTTAAATTTGTATTCCACCCATCCGCCATTCCTTTTGTCTGCAATGCAATTTGTTTCTGTTTCAGTGATTAAATCATACGTGTCTAGTAGTTTCTGGGTTTAAATCTGATTGTACTGTGCATTGCTTTTGTTCAATGAATGATTTATTGTTTGTGTTCTGCCTCTTGGCTCGCCTCTACTTTCTGTCTAGTTTCTAGTGTACCTTGTGCCCCACAGATTGCTGTGTGTACCCATCTCTAATTCCTCTGTCTGTTGAAATTTTTTGGCATTTTGTGTGCAGGGCTCACATTCAAGGTTGTTTCCTTGTGGCTGCTCCAGCGTTCTGCTGATGAAGATTCAAAGGGCCCTATGAGGACGGAATTGGAAGCACTATGTCATTCATCAAAATTTTAATGTAAGTGCAAGTGTAACTTATTGCAACCCCTCCAGTCTGGGAAACAATTCCTAGTACCTAGAGTCATCCTTTCATGTTCAATTTTGTCTCCAGGTACATCATTTCAACTCTCAGATGATAATTACTCACCCTCGCTCCTTTACATCGAGAAGGATACAAGAAAGACTAGTTGGACATGAGCGCTGGAACCCTGATCAGAAGCCAGTGCCACAGATGGAATCTGAAATTTGACATGTAAGTAGCATTGTCTCTCTGGTCATAATAATTGGATTCTGTGGATTTTGTTTTTATTTTCTTTCCGTTGTTTCCATTTTCTAGATGGTGCAAGTGACTTTTGTAGGAGGCAAGCTACTTTTCGTCGCCTTGTTGGGGATTGCACTACTGCTTGCAGTGGACTCAAAATGCATTGCATCCCTTGTTACTCCTGACTTTTTATTACATCCTGCAAGCACATTTCAGCCATAGTTTTATTTGAGCTCTAGTTTGTGATAAACTTTGATTTAATATCAAACTAACTTATTAGAGCGACTGCTTGCCATTCATTAAAGAAGATAAAGCGTTTGCTGGTTGTTATTTTCCTGACCAGTTATCGAACACCCTTATCACATCACTACTTTGCTTGAAATGCATTCACACCTCTGGACACAACAGAAATCGCACATTTTAGACAAATTTTCATAAAAATTTATTATCCGAATAACTGAACACAGACACTAGTCATACACACCATCTAGATTGCTTCGACAATAGAAGCTTACAGAGGTGCTAACTACTACATGAATAATAATTGTGTAATGAAGAAAGTTAAGTTTCACTTCTTCAATCCAATCCCTCCTGAACTTAAATTGCTTGTTAGACAATCAAACAACAAAATCAACAGTTTATAAGCATGGAGAGCATGTGGATTAAGTAAAAGTACAGGTGAAAATCTTATTTCCTGAGTAAAAAAGACTTGGTGCCCAAACTTGTTACGATAATGAAGCATTATATTAAATAGAATACAATTTGAAGTTAGGAGACCCTTGCCATGCTCCAAACCAAGTCTTGATCATATTTTAGAAAACTCCATGCACAAACTAGTTCAATGAAAAGGGTTGGCCTGAGGATTTTTATCATCTTCAATTCATCTTGAAAAGATGTCGGGATGTTCGACTTAATACATTCATTAGAATATCATTCGTACTATTTGTAGGCATGCATGTCACCAAAGTTTCACAAAAATGCCCAAAAATAAACAATTTTAGTCACATTTTAAATTAAATTCCTTGTCAATGATTTTGTATAAGGTGTATTGAGTTTAACACCCCGACAAATTTTCAAAACGAATCAAAGGGAAAAATTATTTGACCAACCTGTTTCAATATAGTTTGCGCAAGGAGATCTTTGAAAATATGGACAGAATCAGGTATATTTAAGTATTCGACTAGATTTGGAGCATGGCAGTGGTTTCTAACTAAACTCGCAATAAGAGTCATTGTAGTAATACTACAAATTCTCAACAAATTTTCACACTGGGTCCTATTTTGAACACAATAAAATTTTGACTTATTTTCACCACAACTTAATGAGAAAGCACCAGCCAAAAACAAATCACATTTCATATCTTTGGAGGGAGAATAGAGTAATCCTCACTTATAGAACTGAACTGACTGCATACAAATTTGGTTCTTAATCTTCATTTCTAGTGACGCAAAAGAAAAGAGAAAGCTGTATGACTTTGGCTACTTGTGCTCCAGCCTCTAGAAGGTTAACAATTAATTCAAGCTTCTGCATCAAGATTATCACCACAACTGCACTGAATGAAGCCTCTTAACATTTTTGTTAAACCATCCATTAAAACAATCCCATCATTATTAATGAGCCAAAGAGAAAATTAAATTGTCACAGTGAATGGAAGATTAAGACATTTCAAACCTTCTGAAAACACCACAACTCACTACTTCAGGTGTTTGAGCAACACTCACCGAAAAGAAAATGAAACTAAAGTCACTTACATTTTTGTCCAAGTTCTACACTAGGAGTTTATCAGTGAGTCACTATCACTCAGTAATCAAAAAGGAACAATGAAAGTCATGTTGTGTGAAATTGTTAGGAAAGCCGCAAAGCCACTGTAAGCCAATAATGAATTGTTAGCCAAATTTAAATCGGTCAGCGACTGCTGACAAGAAGTCAAAAGCTTAACACTGTGGAATAAGTGATTTGAAGTCGTGTCAGTGAAAGCAAGTCCAGCCAGGGAATTCAAAAAATAGAGCAGAGTTTGTCTCGAATACTGCAGACTCAGTTAATATTCCTACCCATTCGAACAGCCCATTGCAATGTACAAGGTCCAAGCCAGAGACACATGGACAAACACGATAAGCCAAAGAAAAGAGTTGAGCGATGAAAGTAATGGCAAATATAAAACGTTGCAGTTGAATAACTTTTAGGTATCACTTATATACACATTTTGTTAGTGAATTTTCAGTGGGGTCTTTTGCAATTCAAACTCAAAAAATACACATCTAAAATTGAGATACAGGGGGACTGGATATGAATCATGCTACAAAATATCAGGGGATGAAATGCAGACCAGTGGGGTGTTCGGAAAATATGCACCAGAGATAAACTAGATCATCTCCAGTGTCCACACATCCCAATTAAGGTATGAGACAAAAAACAGAGTGACAATGTCACTCTGAACTAATTTGATGGTACAAAAGACTTAGGTAGAGTTCCATTTACATATTGTATTCAAGGCGAGCAAAAACAATAATAACGGGTTCAATCCAAAGCGACATTAACGGAAGTTGATAGGCTGTGAATTTATGACAGCACTGAACTAAGCACACTCACTCACATTGTAATTGATCTTGAGACATCACGCATCATTCAGTCATTTTTTGGAATAACTTGTCCAGAACAGGATTGGAGAGAAGTTGAAGGATAATCCAGAGTACAACAACAAAACTTTCACCAAGACAGGCAGGTTAGGATCCAACGCAGTTGACATGGCGTCGACGGCACCCTTCAAGCAGCATACGTCCGAGTCCAGATGTTTTAACTGTGGAACGAAAAAAAAAGAGTTAAAAATGCACAAAGATACCAGAAGGCTCTCAGGCCAGGTTAGGAGGCGCCCAAGACGCGCGACTCGGCGACGCTCTGTAGCGTTCACGCAGCAGCGAACTACTTTCGCGGCAGGACAAACGAACAAACCAAAGATACTCTGTCCGATATCAACTTAAGCAGAACGGCCGTCTTGTCAGGCTTCAGGAATTACAGAATGTTATGTTGTTGTGGAGAAGGTGCAGACAGGCTGGACAGTCGACATGACCGGAACTGCCCGGTATGATAAATTTTGCGGTACGAACTGCCAGTGGGGGGCGGGGCGGGGGTAGGGTGGGGAAGGAGCAGGCAGGCTGGGGGGCGGGCCAGAGGTCTTGCCTAACTCCTGGGCGCGCGCTGGAGGGGTTGCCTAGATGCAAGGATGCGCGTCTTGGCAATGACTGGGCATTCGTGAAAAGAAGATCGTGACGCATGGGGAGGGAGGTGTTTCCGGCATTGTGACGGATTTAACAAAGTAAATAACCGATTAAGACAATTCGCTTTCGGAACTATATTTCTACGCACCTTAGTCCTTCTGAAGCACCCAAGCACAGCCGGTCTGCAGACCGGTACCACTGAGAAACTGTGACCTGCGTCCCCACCCAGCGACGTCACGGTACGTGAAACAATGAGTTTCTGCACCGCTGATCGGCCGCAAGCAGCACTCCCCGCTGAATAGATGGTGGTATCCTTGCTCCTGTCTGCTGCTATTCCTGAAACATGAAATGATCCTTTTAAGCGCCGGGAGACGACTCGGAGTGCAGCGTGCAGGTGTGGAGGTGCGTAAGCAGAGCGCACTAGTGCAAGACGTCATCAGCGGTACAGAAAAACAAGGCGAAAGGTACGCTTCTAGGCACGGTGTTTCAACTCCGGAAAGTCGACTCCTGGAGTACCAACGGCAGTCCGGTGTCGAATCATCGCCCTCAGAAGTGTCCCTTGCCAGGCCTTCCCCCTGTGCCAACTACAGCCTCATGCATCGAGCACGACGTTGCAGGCAGTGGCGACTCGAAATGCATGCGAGACGAACGAGTGCGTTTCTTTCGGGTCAAAAGCGTCAGCTGGAGTCATAGCACTCGGGAAAAATGGGCGAGTGTCTCGGAGTGCCTCGCTCGAGGCCTCGCTTGCCCTCATGCATCACCTCATCCTTTTTTTTTAATAATGAAAAAGGATACAACATGAAAACACGATGCGTATTAATGCATTCGACCAGGAAAGCTCAAAGTTTAGCGCTTTCAAACAGGACAGGGAAGAAGCAAGCAGCACACAACAACAACAACAACCCCCCCCCCAAAAAAAAAAAAAAAAAAAAAAAAGACTCTGTACTGCGAGACTTTCGAGTCTCTCTGAAAAGGGGTGAGACCTTTGCAGGTGCAGTGTTGGTAAGCAAGCCGGAGAAGTATGCACATGCACACGAGATGCGCCTGCACTCCTATGCCTCACACGCACTGCGAGCCCCGAGCCGGTAGGCAGCCAGTCGTCGGGGACAGGCAGGCCTTCCCTCCGAGGCTCGAATGCGGTGCGTGAGAAAGGAGGGTACCTACTGTCAAATAATCGATGCGAATAAGGGCACAACGATTATTTCCCGCTTTAATTCGTTTACACAGACGCGCAACAATACATTCAAAACTCAGCCGCACTTGTAAATCACTTTTAAACAGATAAGAAAGATGAAGAGCCACACATATGTGTATTTGAGACAAGACCGCGAACTGATTGCGCTGGGAAGCGACTCTATAGACAGCAAGCAACTGCTCGTGCTCCCATCCCCGCCGAGTAGGCCGCCACGCACGAGAAGACGTGCGCACCGATGGCCAGGCGCGGATCCAGGAAGAGGTTCACGGGGGGGGGGGGATGCAGCAAAAGTTTCCTACATACGGGGGTCAATGTAAGGCTTTTTGCCTACCTCACAGGCGGCTTCGCCGCGTTCAGGGGGGAGGGGGGGAGGCGACGCCCCCCTCCCCCTGAATCCGCGCAGTGCCGACGGCCTTCCCACTAACACATAGTGGTAGTACAGTGCATGAGCAGCGCGGCGAGCAGCAACGAGGACTATGTAGTCTCCCTAACTGCCTGCATCGAGGCAACCACTACACACAGTCATAGATTAACCCTGCCTCCGCAGGCTGATTGATCCAGGCAGTCGTTGGCGGCGAAGGCTCGACCCGTCGATATTGGGTTAGGTTACACGAGTTCGTGCCGGGAACGGCTAGGTTAGGCTAGAGCCGACCCTACGCCAAATAAGTCTAACCTAGCCAAAAAACAAACAAACCAAAAAAACCACTGTTTTGTCGGTGACATGTCATATTGCCACGTCAGTTAGGTTAGGTTAGGTTAGTCGAGATGAGGTCTGGGTTAGGGTAGGTAAGGCTGGGTTAGGTTAGTCGAGATGAGGTCTGGGTTAGGGTAGGTTAGGTTAGCCTAACCTAGGCCAGAGGAGACTTACCTAGCCGAAAAAAAAACACGCTATTTTCAAGTCGGTTTGGTTAGGTGTGCTGACATAGCAGGCCGTCGCAGCACGATAAGCTTAACTGGGCCCAAGCCAATCGTACAAGGTATGGACGTCGGTTTCCGATAGTTGGCTTGCTCTGCCCTGTGGGCTTACTGCGCTTGTAGTGACGGCCTGCGGGGCTTGTTTCAGTTTTGCAAACAGGTTTTTAAATTTCTTTACAGCACGATCTTCTTTCTTTTTTTTTTGTGGAGGCATTTTCGACTAGCGTTTCTGGAGGTATTTTCCACTACCATTCGTGGAGGCATTTTACTATAAATTCTGTGGAGGGATTTTGCATATACTTTAGTGGAGGTTTATTTGTAACCTGCAGAAACCCCTCCGCACCAGCTGTGGAGGTAGATTTGTATCAGACAAGAATACCTCCACATGTGGAGGTTAAGTCTGTGGAGGTATCTGACCGAAAGATAGTGTGGAGGCGAAACGACCCAAAGAAATTTTTGCCTCCACGCGTCTTTGGAGGCGTCTACAGTGGAGGTATCAGACCCCCCTCCTCGTAGCAATCTCCATTCGGAGTCTCGACTAGTGCTGCTCGTGGCGAATCCCTGGAGTGCCCGACGAGGTGCAGCGTCGGAGCCGAGGAAGCCGTGGACTTGCCGATGTGCCAGAACGGCTGGTCAGCGTCTCGGCGACCCTGCTGGCACCGTCGTGGATTGACCATGCAGTCCTGTGGGCAAAACTCGGGAGCCAAATGAGCACACTTGACAGATTTGTAATGCGATCCTTTAGAAGAAATAATCGCTCTAAAATCTGGATTTACACTATCCAGTTGTCTTCCCGCTAATTTGGGGCTAATTGTTGCGTTTCTTTTACGCAATTTCTTTGCTAGATTTGATAATCCAGTTGACATCCCGTTTAAACCGGGGCTCGTTATTGCGTTTCTCGACGCAATTTGTTGGCTGGATTTCAACTATCGATTTTTATTCTGTTGATTGAAGCTTGTTGTTGCGTTTCTCTACGCACTTTGTAGACTAGGTTTCAGACGTGAAGAGCTCTCCGTTGTGCCGGTAGCTTGATGGAGTTGATTTTTTTTTTTTTTTTTTTTTTTTTTTATATTAACCGTGAATGGCTTTGAATAATTTCCGGTGGTTCAAGACTTGGCGAAGCGACAACGCGTGTGGGGCGTTGTCCGCGTGACATAACAGTGGGTCAGTTCGCCGAGCGCGGGTGAGTGGAGGGGAGGGGGAACCCTGCCGTTCGTAGTCGGCTGCTGTTTTGCTGACTTGCTGTTTCCGTCCGCGCCTTCTGCTATCTCTCTCTCTCTGTCTCTCTCTCTCTCTCTCTCTCTCTCTCTCTCTCTCTCTCTCTCTCCTAATGTTTTGTTGACCATCGAATTGAAGGATGTGTCTGAGAAGAGATGCGATGCTCGTGGTTTGTCCAATTTTAAGAGAAATAGCAGGGGGGATGGTTGGTCGAGCAACGGATGGTGCGGGCTGTGCGCCTCAATGGGGAAAACAAAATTCGGTCAGCCGAGGCGCGGGTATGCAGCGGTCGCTCCGCTACGGCCCGTGTGGTCACGGCCGGTAACGGGTAGCATCCTCACTTTGGTGGAGGTGCTGATCGCTGCAATTGGCCGCTGGCGACCCGAAGAGGGGGCGTTGCGATTGAGGAGAAAATTCGGACGCAACACCATGACTGACTCGAAAAGTCACTCCGTCGACGTTTGGGTATTCGTCGAAACGGGTGGCGCTCATGTTCACACAATTGAAGTTTGACACTTGCAATTGTGGGGAGAAGCTGGGCGCTGACAAGTCGCAGAGGAGGCTGGTGCTGGCGTTGCTATTGTTGGTGACCATCTCACGTGATGGCTGGCGTCGCAGTTTGCTTAAAAGGTGGCAGCTTCAGGCAGGACTGTGGCCGTCTCGTGATACAGGGCAGTTTTGTATTCGTGGGAGACGAGGTGCTCAGGTGGGGTGGTGGGGTTGCAAAGTGCTGCACCGCACGGCGAAGCGCAGCGCAGTGAAACGCTTTGTTTCGTATGGTGAGAGAAAACGGTGGCTGCCGGGCACGCTTCTGACCTTGACTTCGTTGGGGAAGCCGTCGAAGCTTGACCGGGCCTCCGTTTGAAATAGCAGTAGTGCAAATTTGAATAAATTTGCTCTGCCTCGTTTGGTGTTTATTTTGTCCTCTTTCTCGGCTTGCTACTGCGTTTCTGCTGATTAGAAAATTCTGCGGGGTTGCATTTGACGTCTGTTGGCCTGGCGGGCTGTGGTGGGGGAACTGCTGACGTCTTCATTCCTGTAGAAGATTTGAGTCTCGATGCACTGAGGTATGATGCGACGCTGGCGTGACGCAGTGCTGTCCGTTGGGCCGTCGTGCAAGGCTGTGACGTCATCTTGCTGTGGCGCGTCGGCGCGGCTTTCCCGCCGCGGTGGCGCGTCGTGCGGGCCGATGGTTTCCGGAGTTGGTTCGGGGTCAAGCTTTTCTGTAAAGGGGTCGAGTGGGGCTTCTTCTTGGGCTTGCTCCACGTACTTAAGCTTTAAGTCTTCAACGTGGGCCTTTAACTTCTCACCCGGTCCTTGTAAAGTCACGACCTGTTTTGACAGTATTTCCAAAATTGGGAAAGGGCCTTTGTATTTTGGGGCTAGTGAGGCTGTGAAGCGGTCCGTAAGGATGCTTTTCGGCCGGTCTCGCAAATATACCAAGTCTCCAACGCGAAAATTCACGTCCTCCCTTCTCTCATTTTCTTTTTCTAAATACTGCTTGTATTTTTTGGCAATGGCTTCCCGTGCCTGCTCGACGGCCGTTTGTAGGCGTTCTTGACGCAGTTGAAACCATTTCTCAACCGTCAGTTCCTGTGGGACAGTCAGCTCCTGCAGCGGGTTGTTGCACGGGGCCAATCTGTGGCCAAAGATGATCTCGCTCGGGGCCAGGCCGGTCGTTTGGCAGGTGCGGTTTCTCAAAAACCTGGTGATTTTGGGGATGGATTCGTCCCACCTGTTGTGCTGTTCGCAATCAGCCAGGGCGACTCTCATCAAAATTTTGCATTGTTGAATCGATCTCTCAGCAGGATTCGCCCTTTGTGTGTAGGAAGGCGTGGTGATGTGCTGCGTGTTCCACGCGCGGCATGCTTCCGTGAACTTCTTCCCTGTGTAGATTCGGTCGTTGTCCGTGATGATAAATTCGGGAAAATTCACAGTTGGAAAAATTTGTGTTTCCAAGATGTTAATGGCTTTCTCAGCATTATTCTCTCTTGTTGGTACCAAAAATACGAAATTTGAAAAGCAATCTTGCACAAAGAAAATGAATTTGTTTCTCCTGGTGGAAGTTGGAAGAGGTCCCACGAAATCGACGCTGAGCATCTGCCAGGGCGCGGATGGGCTCCGGGGCTGTAGCTTTCCGTTGATTTTCCGGTGGTAATCCCTTTTCACTCTCATGCAGATGTCACATGCCTTCACGTGTTTGTTCGCGTCGTCTCGCATTTTTGGCCAAAATGCAATCTCTTTCAAATTTCTGAGAGTTTCGTTCTGCCCTGGGTGGCCTTGCTTGTCGTGGGCAAATAGCAGCAGTTCTTGCTGAACGTCGACGGGAACCAACGGGACCCAGAAAACTTCGCCGAACGCGTCGGTGTGCTTGCGACACACCACGTCGTTTTGGACAGAGTAGTCCGCGTACTGCTGACTCAGTTGTGCCGCCGTGCGGCGCACGCCGTCTGGGACGGCATTCCGCTGGAGGAAAAATTTGATGTTTTCACACTCTGAAGACTTTTTCTGCCCGCTTTTCACCCTTTCCAGAATGGAGGCTGGCTGTTCAGTTGTCTCTGCCTTGTACACTTCCAGAAATTCAGTGGCTGAAATTTCATCTCGGTCCGGTGGGGGAAATCTGCTGAGGTAGTCCGCCACCAGGTTTTCGGGGCCTTTCGTGTGCAGGACGGTGAGGTCATAAGTTCCGAGGATTGCCAAAAGTCGGTTAATTTTCGAGTTTGAGCTGGTGTACTGGTTGAAATGGGTGAGGGCCAAATGGTCAGAAATCACAATAATTTTTCTGTTTCTGAAGTAGTGAGGAAAACGTTCCAAAATCCACGCTATTGCGAGCGTTTCTAGCACGTTGACTGGTAGGTTTGACTCAGGAATGGTCAGGCGTTTGCTTCCGAAACCAAGTGTCACTAAGCTTCCGTCCTCTCGCTGACTCATCAAGTGCCAGGCAACGCCATTTTTCGACGCGTCCGTTGCTACGACAATTTGGTCAGATTCGCGAAATTCCTGTAGGAATGGTGGGGATGACAAAACTTCCTTAATTTTGTTGAACGCCTCCATTGCGGCATCCGTCATGATGGGGCGTTTGTTTTTGTTTTCGGGTTTCAAGAGCTCGACGATTGGCTGGGTGATTTCGCTGAAATTTCTGACGTGGTCTTTTCCGAACAAAACGAGCCCGAAAAAGGAGCGCAGTTGCTTGAAGGTTGTTGGGGCTTCTAAATCTTTGATGGTTTGGACAATGTCGTCACTGATTCTATGACCCTCCGGGCTGAAATGGTATCCCAGAGCGGTGAAGGTTTTCAAGCAAAACCTGGTTTTCCCGGGTGCTGCCGCGATGTTGTGGCGTTCCATTCTTGCGAACAGCTCTCCCACTAATTTAATGTGGTTTTCATAGTTGTAGTCCCTTGAGATCACAAACAGGTCATCCGCATAAATCGCAATTTGACCTTTCGCGATCAAATCACCCAGGATTCCGTCCAGGCACCTGATCAAAGCATTTCCTGACACAGACATTCCCTGTGGAGTGCGCGTGAATCTTAGCTGCGCTCGGTACGAGTCTGTCTGCACCGAAAAGGCCGTAAGGTCGCGGCTCTTCTCCGCGAGGGCGATTCTGAAATACGCGTCGCTCATGTCGAGTGTCGTGACCATTTTGGCCGTGCTCAAAATTTGCTTGATTGTTGTGATTGATGGGACAGGGTAGGGGTCCTTTGGGAGGGCCTTGCTGAGGAGGCTGAAGTCGACAACAAAGCGGAACTTGCCGTTCTTCTTCGGGACCACAAAGGCCCTTGCATTGAATGGCGATCTCGCTTTTTCGACGACCTTGCTTTTCTCTAACTTCTTCACGATTTCGACCAAAGCCTCTTGTTTTTCCGGGCTCAGCTTGATGCTTTTGGAAACGACTGGCTGGAGGTCGTGTGGGGTCATAATCTCGTATTCGAAACCGGTCACCGGTTCAATTATCTCATTTTCTTCGAAAATCTTGCGATGTTTTTGCATCAGTTTGGTGATCTCGTTGATGTACTTCTGTGGTATGTCTGGTGCGAAAAACGCTCCTTCGATTTCCTTCTCACCTTCTGATTTCAGTTTGAAACACTTTGAAATAAGAGGGATAAATCTGAAGGGGGTCAATTGACCAATGACCTCGTTGTTGCGAATGACCATTTCAGACGGTCGTTCGTTTATCATAGTAAGGAAAGTCTGACCGGCTTCAATTTCCTGCTCATAAATGTAGACTTTTCTAGCCAGCCATTTTGTTGAGGGAAGAAAAACGCCGTCCTCTGTCGGGCAGGGGTTGATGTTGATTCGTGTTGGGACGTTTGGTCGCAGGATAGTATATCCCGCTGACCTGATGGTCACCAGTTTTTCTCGCTTTTCGCCGTCCTGTGGTTGGGGCTTGGACGAGGCTCCGGGCCCGCGGGGCGCCTGTGGCGCGGCGGGGCGGGCTGGGCGTGCTGGCGACGAGCTGGCTGGGCTGAGCGGCTGGGCAGTGGCCTTGCTCGATGCACGGCGGCGCCTTGCGGGCTTGCGGGAATGCGCCTTTGAGTTTTTCGGCTCCTGCGTTTCGGCTGCCGCAGCCCGTAGAACCGGTGCCGAGCTAGGTGAACTGCTTGGCTTGGTGGTGACTCGGGCCGTGCTTTGAGGCTTTGCGTCTACGGGGGCCAAAGCTCTGGCTACTTGTGGGTCCTTGGGTGCCACCCAGTGTGGGATAGGGGCGACCATCCTGCCCTGGTCCGTGGGGAAGGACAAGATTCCGGTGTTAAAGCAGATTGCAAAACCGTATTTGTTTAAAAATTCGGTTCCCAGTAGCATCTCACAGTCCAGTCCTTCCACACACAAACACCGGACCCAAAATTCCGCGTTCATAAAGGTCACACGAATCTTGACTTGTCCCCGAACCTTCATGCCCACGCCGTCTGCAGCCAGGATTCTGTACCGTCGGTCGGTGGGTGTCCCGGGTCCCGCAATCTTGCAGGAAACCACAGAGATCGCTGCTCCGGTGTCAAGTGTGACCTCGTAGGTCGTGTCGTCGCTGCCGATTTTGGCTTCGACGTCCAGGATGGGTGAGACGCGTCTGACGTCCACAATGATGCACTCCTTCTCCTTGTTCCGCTTTGCCTTCCCGCTCCTCCTTCCGCCCTTGGTTGCGGTGGGGGCGTGCGAGGCGGCTGCCGACAACGCGCGGCTCTTGTTCGGAGGGTCGACGGCTGGCCTTGGACTTGTCCGCGAAGCTGCGCCTCGCTGAGCTGGCTCGCGGTGCGGGCCAGGCCGGGGCGCGGCCGGCGCTGCAAGCGACGAGTCAGCGACCCGGCTGTTTTGGTTCCAGCCTGGGGGTGCGTCGGAGACGGCGCGGCGCGTGTGGCGCGTTGGGACCGCCTCGGGCGTGTCAGAATGCTGGGTGCTGTGACCGACGGGGTCAGAGCGCTGGTTGATGTGACCCGTGGTTGGTTTACTAAAATTGCATATGTACAAATTTATTTCGGTCTCTCCGAAAATGTTGAAGATTAGTTGCCTGACCTGTTTCCAGTCAAGCCGGTCCAGTCCTGCACTCATGCGGTACGGCATGGCCAAGTCTGTGACTCTGTTGTCTCTGCAGAGCTGCTTCAGCTGTCTCAGGGCACACTCTACATTTTGAAGCGTTGGTTTTTCGAAATATTTCTGTTTCGTCACCAAGGCAAAAATGTAGCGCTCGCCTCGCTTCAGTGAAGCTACACTGCCAATCTGCGGTGATTGCTTTTGCATTTCTGCCACGCCGCCAAATTTTCTTCTGAAATCTGTTGCGACGCCGGCGGACATTCGAAAACACTGCGAGACACAGTGTGCAAGGCTCACATTTTCTGAAAGGCGGAAAATGTCGCGAATTTGAAACTTAATGTTGTGAGGGGTGTCCCTTTTCTTCTTTATTGGTACGAGAGCAGCCCCTGGAATTAGTTTTTTTGCTGATAATTGTGACGATCGCCCTGAGGTTGTTGGCAGCCTTGCCTCTCATTTTCCTGCCGTTGGAAATCTCCATGGTGACCTTGGCGCTGATTTCCATGCCTGTTGAAAGCTGGTCTTGATCCCTCACGATGGTCCTGGGAGTTGCGGAAATTCCGTTCTTCGCGGGAATCCTGGTGGCTCCGGTGACCTTGGAAATGTTGAGAATTTTGGTAGTTGTTGTAGTTCTGATGACGGTCATTGTAGTAAAAATCATCACGGCTGCAGTTGCTGAAGTCGTCGTTGCTATTGAAGTTGTTGTTGCTGAAGTTCTCGTTGCTGTTGAAGCTGTTGCTGTTCCTGAAGTTCTCGTTGCGGTCCCGTCTGTCATTCTGAAAACCATGCTGTGCTGATGTTGACCCTTGACCTTTATATCTGCAGAAGCGTTCGGGGTGGTTCGTTCGGCCGCAGTGCCTGCACTTTGGGTACACTCTGGGTGGAGGCCTGCTCTCTGTCTTGGCGATCCTGACGTTGATGTTCTGCATTTCTTCTCGCATTTCTCGCAATTCTTTCAACAGAGTCGCCTGATCTGGGCTCTGTGTTGGAGCCGAGCTCGCGGCCTGGGCCGCCTCGGCGGTCGCCAATGCAGACGCAGCGGTTTCGCTTAGCGTGGCGGCGGCGGCCACCTGGCCGTTCTGCTGAGTTGTGTTGTTGTTGAATGCGTTGAACTGTTGACCTGCTTGTGCGAATAAATTCGCTATTTGCTGAAGGGAGGGAGCTGTGCTGTTCTGCAAGCGTTCCTGCCACATGGGTTCAACAATCTGTGGTTCAGCCATCCTAACGGGGGAAAAGTCTGTTTCTCGGGGAGGCTTTGTGCTGAGCTCCTGAGGTTTCAGTTTGTCGGTTGACAATTCCTTTATGTGACTCCAGGTAGAAAGAATCTTCTTCTCGAGCTCGCCAGGGGATATGTCGATGCTCTGCTGGTACGTGAAGACGGCATTTTGTCCCAAGCCTTGCAAAATATATTTATTTATTTCAGTTGGGTCGGTGATGTTCGCTCCCCTGAGAAGAATTTTCTTTTCAGAGAGGTACAGCTGCAGAGGTTCGTCGTCTTCTTTCCAGTGCCTCCGCTTCATCCTTTCCATCTTGTCGCCTGTGTTGGTTTTCACGGGGAAAACCTGGACCAGATAATCCAAGATGTCTTCCGCCCTGGCTTGCTCGTGAGAGCCGTGGAACAGGCTTGCCGCATCGAAAGCAAGGTCCTTCAGCCTTGTCATCAGAAAATCGATCTGTAGTGACTGCCTGTTACTGACAGCCGGTAGCAGGGTCTTCATGATTTCTCTGAAGGTGACCGCATTCTCTCCTTGCGACCCGCTGAAGGTCCTGTTCTGGTACAGGGACAGAGTCCTCGACGGGGATTCCCCGCTGTTGGCGGTGTGAATCACTGGTCCAGCTTGGGTGTGTTGGCTGGCGTGGGACGGCGCCGCGGTGGAGTCTGGCGGGCTGGGGACCGCCCGGTTCGGGACCGGAGCGGGGCCCATGGCCGCCGCGCGCACGGGCACGCGTGGGACTTCCCTCTGCTGTGGCGCGGGGCCCGACATTGGCGTTGTTCGGGGCACTGCTCCCGTCGCTGTCGGGGGGACGGCGAACACAGTCTTGAAAGTGGTTGGTCCTGTAAATACCCGTTTCGGATACTCCATGGTGATGGGTGGTCCTGCTGTGTCCAGGCCGTGCTTCGATGACATGAAGGGGTGCTCTGTCCTTGACTCCGTTCCTGGCTCCCTGTGCTGAGCTTCGGGTTGCAGGAAAACGTCGTCCAACCCGTCCTCGTAGGATGTAAGTATCGTCCGTGCGTGGGGCTCAAGGCGCTGACTCATCCGCCTTCTGTCAGCGGCGTAGACTTGTAGCTCGGTGTCAACCAAGTTTCTCGCAGCCGCTGCCTGTTTGGATTCTAAATTCCTAATTGACTCGCGCAGGTCCTTCTCGTGCGCCCTCAGGAGAGCGGAGGTCGTGGAGGGGTTTGGTAAGGCGGCTTTGTATTCCTTGAACTGTGTCACAATGTCCTTCTCCGTTTTCTTCTCTGTTAATCCGTGGACGTTGCCCAATTCTTGGTATAAAGATGGGGCTTGGTTCAGGAGGTGAGATGGGAGTTCGGATGCTGGGGTGCTTGATGAGACTGGGCGAGGCCCGCTGGCTCCTTGTGGAGAGTAGGTGGTCAAAGGTAGTGGACCGGATGTCTTTGATGGGGACAAGAGGCTGTGAAGGCTTCCTGATGTTTTCTTAGCCCTCGTCAGCCGAGCCGTACCAATTCTGACCAGAATTGACCTCAGGAAATCCGAAGAATTCCCGCTGTAAACGGCTCCTGCTTTTACAACCTCCTCTCTATGTTGCTCAACAATAGCGACCAATTCGTCAGTGTCGATCGCGAGGTCATCAGAACCGATGACCGTACTGGGTGTCTTGAGGAAAACAACCTGTTCGGCGTCGGGGTGATCTTTTTTAATCTCAGCAGTGAGATTATCTTGTGTCTTCTTGCTTTTGGAGCTGGCGGTCGTTGTCTGGAGGTAGTTGTAAGCGATTTGAAATTGCCTCAAAGTTTCTTCCGCGGTGTATAAGGTAGTGTATGTTGCGTTCTTGATGATTAATTTCGGGTTTGTTCCGATTCTCTTCGTAATTTTACAAATAGTGTCTATGACACCGTTGGTGGGGATGAAATCGTCCCTTCTGGACATGTTGCGTGTTGAAAGAGTAGTAAATAAAATTGGGTACTCACTCTTCGTCGTTTTCGTCCTTTATGCAGTGGAGAACCCGGCTCGATGCACCATGTCACGAGGTGGTTGACGGAGGGGGTGTGCAGGGCGTTGGGGCCAGGGGCGACCGTGGAGGTCTCCGGGCCAGGTGACGTGTCGCGGGGCGGCGTGGGTGACGGCGCGTCGAGCGTGTGTCGACGCGCGGGGGCGCACGCCGTGTCGCGCGCGTGGGGTATCGCCAGGGCGTTGCCCAAATCCAACTCGCCGCCGGGTCGAGCCGGGCCGAGGGACGCTACGCGCTTGACCTTCCGGTCACACTGTTCACTGTACTGACACTCGCGTAACCGTCGAACCGCCTTCGTGTTCTACGGGTTCATGAAGGGATGAAGTAACGACGCAAGAGCTCTGGTAAAGTACTTGACACACGCGGGCACTTTCACGGCGGAGTATTCGCGGAGAGGAGCTAGGTCTGCTTCCGTTCGGTGGTGGTAGAATACTGCCGGAGCACCTCCCGAGCTGGCGCTCGGCGAGGGAGGCTCCGTGCTTAATCTCTTAACTCTCGACTCGCCTAAGGTTAACGCCTCTGGTCAGTGGTCGATGACGGCAACCCATCTGCCAGCCGTACTAATTGGGTGGCGTTTTGTCGCGGGGCGACGCGGCCTGTTTTGCTGTATAGGCACGCGCGCCGGATAGCGAGGCGTCGAGTGGAGTTGGAGTCGTGGCGCGTCATAGGGGCATTGGCCAGAGTGACCTGGGCACTGCGCCTATGACACTTTATTTCATTGACCTTGAAAATGTTCCAATTGTATTTATCTTGCATGCTGTCGAAAGGGCTCACATAGGCTGCATTACTCCCAGCTCCTTGGCTACTGAAACAAAGTAAACAAAGGAGATGAGGTTGAGTTAGTACAACCCGCAACCTGATCCGATCCACCAGACATGGCATGGGAATACTATGGCAAATGCAAAAGTGACTGAACTCAGAATGGAATTACCATTTCGATGAGGATACGGGAGACGCAGCACGACAGTAAAAGACGATGAAATTTTATTTATTAACGCGCGTAAACAGCTCCTCGGATGCCTTCTGCTTCTTGTACGTAGTTCAGATATTCCACATTCACATTCGTATCGACGAGGATACGCCCGAACCCACCCTCGACAGCGGTATGAAAATTATCACGGGCCACTCGAGCGAGTTATATTATATTTTCTTATTATTAATATTACTTTTAGTATTTTTACTATTTTTGTAATGAAATACAATAAAAAAAAACATTTTTATAAAAAATATTCGAAAAAATAATTAAAAACTCGGGGGGACCCTCCAGACGGGGGACCCTCCAGACGTTTCCCCTTTGCTTCCATCTTTATGTTTAATATAATTTTAGTCATAAATGCTTACCAAAAGCTATTATTTAATTGTTTCTTCCCTCTTTAGGTTGAAGTGCCATGACTTAAATAAAACATATATTGTGATTGTACTTTTTGGTTTTTCTGATTCAGATAATAACTTACATTCTTGATGTGCACTATTTCCAAGCATCGCTGCTAAACTTGGGCAGCTCCAGGGAGCCTGTCCAAGGGGGCATTACTACTCAATAACTCCAACCTGCAACAAAAAGTAATAATTTTAGAAATTGGTTCACTTGTGATTATTGTGAAAGGATTGGCAGCAATCCACCGATCAATCCTTAGATTAACATAAGCTGTGTAAGCAAAGAAAAAAAAATTAAAATTATTAAAATAAAAATTGTTGCAGTGATGTGTTAAAAGCAGTTTAAAAACTAGCCGACACACTGACTCAGACTTTTTGTGTTGGCATGTGGCGTGTGGGGTTTTGAGAAAATTGCTGCTGAGATGAAGTGAACGGATATATAAGCAAAGTTATAAAACACTAAGAACTAATTTTAAAAGATTACCTACAAATACAGCGAAAGACGCGAGACGGCTGACTCGCTTCTGCACCCGCATCTTCCGTTTGCGAATATACTGCTTTAACAACAACACATCACTAATCTAATCACATCAGTCAGCGCAGAATTGCATGGAGATCAGAATGCAATCTACACATTGAAGCTTCTTAATCTCAATTAATTGTCTTCGACTAGAAAACTTTTATCCTTTAATTCTCAAATATCAGCTTGATGCGGATCGGCCCTTTTTCGGTGTTCTTCGAACACATAGTCCCTTGTTGAATCGTCCCCCGGTAGATCCGCCTTTGTTGGAAAGGCGCGAAACAGATCGGCCTATGTTGGGTGGCGCGGTCCAGATAGATCGGCCCTTGTTGGATTGGCGCGGTCCAGATCGGCCTTTGTTGGATGAGCGCGGTCCAGATCGGCCTTTGATTACGGCCGCTTCTCAGATGGGCCTTTTCTGCTGGGATACGTCGTATGCTGATTTCAAGTCAGACGGCACTGGTGGAATTAAGCTGTTTTCCTCCACAGGACAAGGCATGGGTATACTGAGAAAAATAGAAAAAGTTTTAGAAACTTGCACTTTGTGACAATTTACTCCTTTAAAGGAGTGTTAAACCAAATGGGGGCAAAATTTCAATCTTACAGGCCCTTGATATAGGTGTCTGAAAGATGATAAAGTTTTCAGTTCCAAAATCATGGTTCATCTTTCTTCACAACATGGATTCTCATTTAGTGTGTGCTCAAAGGCTTTGCCAAGTTTAGGTTTATATAAATTGATATAAATTGACTCACTGTGATGGTTGAAAAAAGTTAAGTCTCGAGTCACAATTTTCCCTGAACATCTGAGTAAAAAATATGGGAAAACAATTTAAGAGTGACTTTAGATCAATCTGAATAATTTGTCACTCATCATGACTTACATTTTTTACTGAATCTAAAAACTGACAGCCACTAAAGTTATCTTATGTACACTTGCCATACTCCTCCAAGACAAACTGAAAACATTTTGGGCCAATTTTGATCTCTAATGGTCACTGAACATTGTGAAAAGAGAGACTAACCTTTATTTGAACCTTCAAAACAGTTCAGTTTGCGCAAACTTATCGCAAGCATGTAACTATCACCTCTACGAAAAGATATGGAAAGGAGGAATTCGATTTTGAAACGTAACTAGTACATTATTTGTGTCCAAACACACATACAAAAAACAGAAAGGGCGAAATTTGATCCATAAAAGGTTCAACATAACTTTAAGCTTGTTGCCCTCTAAAGCAGCAGAGAGGCATCAGATAAGAAATTTTATACCTATCTGCCGTTGACAGAAACGATTCATCTCCATCGTAATTGATATCTGCCAAATGCCGGTGGCTGTGGCTAGATATGCTTTGCAGAATGGGCTCCTTGCGGCCATCCGAGGTACTGCTTGTTGATGACTGTGCCTCCTTACTGCGGCTGTGGCCACCTGTGGTAGAGTGCTGTCCACGCTCCTTGGTGTGACTGTGGCCACGAGATGCGGACCTGGAAAGGTGCCGGCGGCTGTGGCCACGTGACAGGGATCTTGAATGATGACGGCGCTCCTTGGTGTGACTGTGGCCACGTGACCTCGACCTCGAATGGTGGCGGCGACTGTGGCCACGGGAAGGAGACCTCGACTCATTGTGGCGATCCTTGTTGTAGCCGCGACCACGTGACGGCGACCATGTGACGGCGACCTGGAGTGCCTTCGCCTGGGGTCCTGGCGTCGGCTGTCCATCGTTACCTGAGAAACATGACGGCGATGTATTAATGACTATTTCGGCTGGCGAAATACCCCCCCCCCCCTTCTGGGGCGCACAGCCGCACTCGGTGTCCGGGGACCATCGCGCATCGTATCAACGCTACAGGCAGTGTGCCTCCATAGTCAATCCAAAAAGCCGCACCAGCGCGGCTGTAAAAAGAGACCGCCACCACCGCCTAACGTGCGACCGGCCGTATAGAGAGTATAAAAGGCGGGTTCTAGCACACTTGGTTCCCCTGGTTCTCTTGGTTCCCCTGGTTCTCTTGGTTCCGTCGAATGGGTGGTCTACCCTCCAGGCGCCGGGGTGGGTGTCGGGTGGGTGGTCTAACTTCCAGGGGCAGGGGAGGGTGTCGGATGGTTGGCCTACCCTCCCGGCGCAGGGGGGTGGGTGTTGGATGGGTGGTCTAACCTCTCGGTGCAAGGGGTATGTGTCAAAATGGTTGCCTACCCAAAGCGTTTCACGTGTTACGTTTCACGCAAGGGTGAGTTGCCTACCTTCACGGCGCGTGTGCGTATAACAAGCTTGTCAACCCTTTGGAATATGTCAACGAGCCTGAAGACAAGATAATGCGGGATTTGTACCATGGCTTTTCCTATAGGTCTTTTGCCAATCATGCAAAAGATCTGGCATCCAATACTTCAAAGATAATACCTTTTTCCTTGTCGGTGGACAGTGCCTCTCTGTGTAGTTTCAGTGGTCAATCAATTTGTCCGTGCTTTCTTATGGTGAATGAGCTACCTACTGTCATAAGAATGAATAACCTAATGATAGCTGGTTTGTGGTTTGGACTCACAAAAGAAAAAATGGACCTCTTTTTACCACCTATTGTTTCTCACTTAAAAAAGCTCAGTACAGAAGGATTCTCCCTACAATTCCCAGAAGAGACTTTGCATTTTAAGGCGTACCTCATAGCATGTGTAGCGGATTCAGTGGCACGATGTGATGTCCAGGGAATTCATGCCCATAGGGGTGACTACCCCTGTAGCTGGTGCCTTTGTGAAGGGGAGGGGTATGGTAATTCAAGAATTTTTCCACATGAAAGCGCTTTGCCACCGCCCAGAACTATTGAAGGTATGCTAGAAGATTCAAGGAAAGCCATGGAAAGCAAGAGATTTGTACGAGGCGTCAAGTACTTCACCCCATTAGCTGCTACACCATTATTTCATCCTGTGAACGGTTTTGTTGTTGACCCAATGCATGCAAAGGACGAGGGAACCACAAAAGCTTTCCTGAATTCATGGCTTGGTGAAGACGGAAAGACTGCTTATTATCTTGGAAAGCCAAATATTGCTAAAATTAATGCTTCACTTAATAAGGTAAAAATTCCAAAGAAACTGAGGAAGGGAGTAAGATCTTTGACTCAAGTTAGTCATTGGACAGGACGTGAAATGGAAAATTGGTGCCTTTTTCTGAGTCTATCTGTGCTTCCAGACTTACTTCCTGATCAATATATAAAGCATTGGGCATTGTATGTGCAAGGCACTTACCTACTCTTAAGAATAGAAATACATCAAGATGTTGTAAATTTAGCAGAAGAACTACTGGAAGAATTTTGTATAAAGACTGAAGCTCTTAATGGAAGACACATGTTGAGATTCAACTTACATATCTTAAGGCATTTTGCTGAAAATTGTAGAAGATGGGACCTGCTCTTTGCTTTGTCAGCATATCAATATGAAAAGGGAAACCAACGTCTTAAAAATCTTGTCCATGATTGTAATGGTATTCCAAATCAAGTTTGTCGGGGTCTTTCTGAAGATAAAGCCTTGAGCATCTTAGAGGATTCTTGTGCAAGTGATAACTCAAGGGCGTTTGCCAAGGCCGTTGATTCACAAAGCCATGCTAAGCGTGTCAAATATGTTGGTACTATTCAATTACTTGAAATTGCCAAACCTTTCAAGCCATCACTGGAAGAAAAGGATCTTTTCAGCCGCATGCATGTGGATAATCTTCAAGACTGTGTTGAGTATGCACTTCTAAAGAAAGATGGATGTCATTATGGCCCTGGTAGATTTTTACTCAGCTCCAAGACTGATAACTCTTATGTTCAGTTATCGAACAAAAAATTGTTCACAACGAAACAACTAATGATTGTTGGTTGGTAGCTAATCAAGTGCGTGTTAAACCCTCAAAATATTGCCCCTTAAGTGTTGTTTGTTATGATCCCAGCTTATGCTGACAACAAGTTGTCTCGTCAATTGATGAGGATGTTAGTGTGTATAATGTGTCAGAAATTTCGACTGTATGTGTTAGCATGCCTTTTGCCCATGGGCATTTTCTCTCCGCAATGCCCAACATATTTAACATGTTCTAATGAGGAAATTATGTTTCATTTTATAATTATTATTTGTTTAATTCTCTTATAGATTTAACCTTTGTGATATTAGCCCTTAGTGTTTGTTCACCGAAATTCTAGCTAATGCTGGCAACAGCATGTTTCAACAATTTGTCAAGCTTGAATTCCTGTTCAATGTGCCTTATAATTGTGCCAAAGATTACCACTGTTTGTAGCCTTCAGTCAATATTCTCTGTTGATATTCCCCATAGTTGCATGGTTTTTAGTAAAGAATGTAAACACTTTTGTTTTATTTAGATTCTTTATTTATTGACATTGACATCCTAAATTCACATATCCGAGAGGCGGTAATTCAACTTACAGCCAAATCATAGAGCATTTTCATATCATGTTCACACAACAAAACCCAAAAAAATAGTGGCATAAATTTGAAATGACTAAGAGTGCTTTTATAACATAATTTTTTTCTTAAATATCTGGCCTTAAAAGACGGGACTTATTTTTTCCTCTTTTATCACATGGTAGTTCACCCTGAGAAAAATGTGACAGAGCACTACATATCCACGAGTCACAAATGTGGAGGGTATTCTTGTACATAGTCTTACATACAGTCTTACGAATACTTGAGACTGTGAAACTATACGCTCGACTGGAAAGTTTCTCACCCTTAGCTCCTGGAGTACAGGACTTGGTTTTAGGTATTGTACATATCACTGATTCACTGATAAATTTCCACTGTTTAACATGGTCCTGTAAGGCCCAAAACTTGCTATTGATTTCCACCCTTAACTTAAACTTAATTTGGGTTTTGCACATCGTTTACATGTAATCATACAGGGAGGTTTCAATGACCGAGCTTTCTTTAGTTTCCCCTTCATTGTGACATGCTCTTTTCCTGCATTTAATGCCAATTTTGCAGCCATAACTTTCTTCTGAGATGGGTAGAGCTTCAATCTGCAGACTTTCTCTTGGTGCACATGATTTTCGTCCTCATTTTTCTGTATCCGTTTGCTTTGAGAGCCAACATCATAAATATCAGGAGTCACAGCAGACAATTCTTCAAAATTATCTGAGAGGTAAATTAAACAGGTTAAAATCTCATTTAAGTTCAATATTTTAATAAAGTTAATAACAAATATCTACTGACCTGCTGTCTGAATATCCCCAGACTCGTTGCATGGTGGCGATCTGGTTGTGGCATGTAGTTTGACTAAAGCATTGCACGTTGTTGGACCAGGGCCTAAAGACAGAAGCAGTTACAGATTTTTTTCAACGTTCGTGAAAAAAAGGGAGTTCAGGGCAACGGTGTTCTGAAAATCTTAAAACTGTACGAGATTCCATTTTATGGCTTGGTGCATTGCACTTAACTTTAAAAATAGATGAAATGGAGCATACATACCTTTAACAGGTGAAGAAAACAACTTCCTCCTTGCAGAAGTCACTCTCCTTTCGTCAGGATGCCTGTTTATGGCCACAGGAACATCTGATGCTTCAAAGACTGCATCCCACCAAGACGGAACAGGGGCTGCAAACAGAACAAAAAGATGATTAATGCAAAGGAAAACACAGACTTGGAAAAAAAGCGTTGCCTCGCAGATGGCGAAGCAGTGGACTTGTTTGAGAATACATAAGTGGGAAACAAATAGAAACGCATTCAAATAATGTAGCCATGCGGGTTATGAAAAAAAAAACAATTATCTCATTATAATTGAGTTAAGATATTACTTAGAAAATTGTTGTGCGTGACTAAGGCAATTATAAGCATAATGACTTACACATGGTGAAACAACTTGAAATAGCCGATACTTCGGAAGTTGTGGGTGACGGCTGATTCCCACACAACGCAACGAGCCTCTTGGCTCTTTCCGAGAAGATATTCCCCCCCGTCATTTCCCACAACTGCTTAGATAGTTAGTGACACTTTTGGCACAGTTACTCTAAACTTATACCATACAGTAGGAGTGTCACAGAGGATTTGTTGATCGTTTCGATGCAGACAAGAAGTCAGTCGAGTAAACAGGCGAGTTGGTCGGTTTCCAAACTGTTCTCTCATTGGTCAGTAAGTTGACCTGATTCAAAACACGCCTCTCATTGGGCGCACTTAGTTGATCGTATTCAAAACACTACTCTCATTGGCTGAGGTGTGTGCTTCCCGGACAGTACTGGAAAACTCTCGCGGCCAGCGCAATACGCTACAAAACAACCTATACCATGAATCAGAATTCTATCTGGATTGGCAATCAGACCCAATGAGGAAATTTTTCCACGCCAGGTGCCGATTTGAGGGGGGGGGAGCCCCCCCCCCTTTTTCCTGGAGGCGGAGATGCCGCCTGAAACACTGGTGTAAATCAACTCAGAAATTTTCTGATAATCGGTCGATTTTCTGATAATTTGACAACAAAACATCAGATTTTGAGTATTTTCTGATAACATCATTTATTTATCACAAATAGGTTATCAGAAGTGTGTTGTTTTCAGATTCTTTCATAGGTTATCAGAATAGAGACATCAGAAAAAGAGACGTTTCTGATAAGTCGATCTGATTTCTGATAACTGCTAGTTATCAGAAATATAATCGTCAGAAATGTTTCAGATGTCTGATGGTCAGAAAATGAGATCCCTGTAAAATAGAAAGTTTACGTAAGTTCATTTTCAAATTTGGTGAGTGTCTTGTTAGCAAGATTTGGCTGGGCCACTTTTTATCTCTATGAAATCGGATGACATTTACTGTCTTTTTGAGAGCTGATGACGAGCTAGCTCAATTTGGACTTCAGATTTGGATCGGACTCGATTTCGACCCCCCGAAGACGTTTTCCCCGTTGCCGAGCCTCATATAGATCAAAATATATATTTACAGAAGAAACTCATTGTTCTGATATATTTCTTTATGAATCCAGCCGATGTTATCAGAACTAAAGTAATCAGAAAATTAAGGCATCAGAAACACAACCATCAGAAATAGGTGTCCGAAAAAACATCAGAAGTCAGACATCAGAAGTCAGACATCAGAAATGTTCTGACATGCAAAAGAATCAGAAAATTTCTGAGTTGATTTACACCAGTGAAGGTAGGCGAAAAGTTGCACGTAGCCCCTGTAAGTAGGCAACTTTTGCGACATCGCCGCCCCCTCAACCCGTCCCTGGATCCGCCCTTGTCCCATGCAGATCAGAGTTAAGGAAGCCACTCAGGATGCTTCTGATAGCCAATCAGAAATCAGGAAACCCATCCTGCAGCGAGATCGGCGATCTCGACTCACTCACTCGCAACGAGTGAGTGACTCACCGGACTCACTTCGAGTTCGCTAGTGTTGCTGAGCATGAAACCACATGAATTACCAGCTAAATGAACAGATTCCTTCATTTTCTTCAATAAATAAGCAATAAAATGTCCTGAATATCCTTTAAATCTTAATTTGCTTAATATCTCGAAACGATACGCTCCGTTTGGCCACTCAAAGGCGGTGACATTTCAAACACTCAACCGACCATGGAGCTTTAAAGGGCTTTACCGCAAGGAAAACGTAACGGAAAGGTTTAAAATAATATTTAGATCGTATAAATTATACGTTTTGTGGAGAAATGAAATTGAAATGCATAAATAATCGTTTCAAAATGCATTAACGGACGGAGCAAGCACCGCAACGATCGACCAATCAGAGCTCGCGTAACAGACCCGAAAGGCGGCTGCGCCGGAGCTCTCATCTCATATTCAAACGCCAACCTCCAACCGCCACTGTCGCGTCCTTTTCGAGCGTCCCGTTGTTTTTTCATCGGTGAAAGGTAAGAAATCTTGTTGCAGTGTTGTACGTATTACTTTCTGTTCCAAAATAGTAAGGACATTTGTGGATATGTGACTCCTTCGGGCATTTCATAATACGCGCCCAATTTCCACAATGGTGGTTTTACTTGTTCCGCATCCGTACTCCTCTTGTTGATGTTTTGTTTACCTTTTCTTGTTGTACTCCCGTTTTTCTGCAGTCTCGATTTATCCAAGGTGGATTTATCCATATTATCATGAGGGATGCATCGTTCCGTGTGTTTTAAAATGTAGCTTAAGGTTAGGTTCCGTACGCCACTCTTGGTCCTTGAACTGCCGTGTGGTTGTTTACTTAGTCGTTAGAATGGAAAAGTACGAATCATTATAGCTCCAACATTAAGCGATTTCAGTATTACTGAGTCTGCTGTGTTCTTCATAGGATTAACCACTAGATTCAATTCTCTTGCCTTGTCTGTCTGTTGTGTCGCTGTTCTGTCAAAGCTTATTTGTTTCTGTTGAACAGGTCTGATGTACACTGATTGCTTGCTAATCTATGCCCTTTCTGTTGTGTTTTCTTCAGATGGCCAGCAGAAGGCCACCACGACCCAAGCCAACGGATGAGCAGAAGATGTTTCTGCTTTCCTACATGGAAAAAAACGTGAAATTCAGCCAGGGTGAATTCTACAGTCTCACTGGTAGAGAGACGTTGAACAATGCTTGGAATAATTTGATGAAGGATCTCAATGCTTTTCCTGGCCCTTGTAAAAAGAGCACTGCAGAGTGGCAACAGGTTTGTGGCATTTAGATTAAGAATTTAAGTAAGTAACCCCAAGTAGAAACTTTCCGGTGTCATGTTTTTGTTAGTGTACTTGCAGTACTGGCGTGATCAAAGAGGCGCTGTTAAGCAAAGAGCCAGAGAGGTACAGAGGTTTAATCGAGGAACAGGAGGTGGTCAGCCCCTCGCACCCACAGAGTTACTGGACACTTACGACCAAAGACTTCTGGCCTGTATCGGTGGCTGGAAGCGGGTGCGAGGGGTTATGGCCATAAAAGACCCTTTAGAGGTAATGATTCACTTGTGCCAAAGGTGGAAAAGTGTACCATTTGCTAACAAATTTATGGTTGGTAATTACGGTTCATGGTTTTCAGATCAACCTTTCCAGAAGGTCTAGCTGTGACCCAAGTATCCAATCACAATCCTCTGGAGTGTCTGACTCAAGACCAAGAAGATCTCACTCTAGATCAAGAAGATCCCACTCTCGAACAAGAAGATCCCACTCTCGAACAAGAAGATCCCACTCTCGAACAAGAAGATCCCACTCTCGAACAAGAAGATCCCACTCCCGAACAAGAAGATCCAGATCGTCAAGTCATGGACGCTCCAGAAGATCTCCATCCAGGAGTTATGGACGTCCCAGAAGATCCAGATCCAGAAGCCAAGGGCACTCAAAGAAACCTCTATCTTCAGGCCAAGGATGCGTTATGCCAGAGTGGGAAACTTGCCCTGATGATCTCATGACTCCGATTGATGTGGATGCAGACGGATGGCAAGTCCCCCCCAGCCTTCTTCTCAGACAGTGCAACAGCCTAAATTAGAGTAACAGACTAAGACAGTGTTCAAGTCTCAGGCATTGCAACTGCCTTAATGGAGATGAAGTGGCTGTGTTGGAAGTTATTGTATGGAGACGTACTAGAAATAATAAGACTGTTCCATCTTTTCATTTTAGTTTGAGAGCTTCTATTTTCTAATAATAAGAATATTCAATTATTTATCTAGAGTAACAATTGTTCTTTGAGGCTGTTTGTTTGTCCTTCTCTTTTCTTTCTGGTCCAAATATATTTTCTGTGATCCCGTAAGTTGCATTATATTATGATAATTTATTTTTTTGTATTGTGAGCATTCTGTAGCTCCTCGAAGGGTTGGGAGGTGGTGGTGTGGAGATGATTGTCCTGCTACTCTTTCTAGCTAATTAATAAAGTAAGTATGTGAACCATTTTGTGTTACAATCTTATTTCCCGTTGGAAGTCATATCTGTTGAGGCCGATGGTCGGCTGCTCACGATGCCGGGCAGTATAGCCGCTATAATAAGAGGCGCGCAAGTGGGAAGGTCAACATGAGCCTCTTCCCTATAGATCTCAGACAGTTTTGGCCTCTCCCAGGCGCGGATCGGGGTAGGAAAAGGGGGGGTCGGAAGGACAATTGATGATTGGCCTAAAAACCACTTTCTACTCTAAGAAGGCAAAAAATGCTACTTTGGCCCCCTACTCAGGCCATCTCCGGATCCCCCCACTGGACTGGACTCCCCTCTGGCTGGTAGCTGAGGCTGGGCGGGCTGGCCCGCCAAAACGTGTGGACGTGGGGTATTGCCGACGCGATGGCGGGTGCCTTTTGCGAGGCTTTCCGAAACAATGAGCCGAAACAGTTGCTAGGACACGTTCACCGCAACTGCTGATCACTGTGTTTTCATCCGTTTCATGCGCTGCTTTCTTTTGCGACTAGGAAAGAAACTGAAGAAGATGTCCCGCCGTCTTTTCACTATTCCAAAGGTATCGTTATTGTCCTCTTAGTTTGTAACGAAAAAAAAAGGGGGGGTGTCTGGTCTTGTCATTTTAGATTCTATGAAAAGCCCAAGAAGGGTGGTCCTGGCACTACTCTTAGGATGCTCGTGTCGTCCAACTTATAGATGGAAACAGGTGGGGAATCCTCCAGTACGGCTACGTGGGCCGAAGGGCTTCCCCCGTCCCCATGGGCACCTCTGAAGAGGACGAGATCACTTACAAATTTGATGGAGTCGCCAATGTCACCCTCCGAGTGCTCTCCATCGCCATCAATCTCAGCACAGCACACCACAGCACTGGCGACTGGAAAAGAGTCTTCTTCCAGCATATGGAGGTAAGCTATTCAGTCAGGCAGATGCAGATTTCAGGGGGTTTCTTTTGTGTGAGACAAATTAGTTTGGTGGAGAATTTTTCACCAACAGACATAAATCCCTCCAGTACCCTATGGAATGGTTTTTATTTGACAAGTTGAAGTTAGTAAAAATATTTTGGTAATTTTTTAAAAATTTAAATATTTTTCATGCATTTTAATCATTTTTTTCAAAGTCTAGGTGACGTATTAGAAAACACTCGCATACATTACTGCAACTGCCCAGTAAAGTTTGAAATCAATCCAGACAGCGGTTTGCTCAGAAAGATCTGCAAGCTTTTGGAAATGGGAGTTCACGCAAACCAAAATGCTCATGAACTCAAATACACAAGGAATAAAGGTTGCATCTTGTTTCTTTTTTCTAGACGTCTTTTATGCTGCAAAAAAGAGTCATATGGCAAGAAAGCCTGGGAAGAGGTCGTCCTACTTAACGCACGGCTCAGTAATATAGAGCAGCATCATGAGAAAATGACGAATAGTTTAATTATGGAAGTGAGGAGGATCAAGGACCTCTTAGAAGCCAAAGAGGAGGAGGAACGCTCACTAAAGGAGGAGATGAGGAGAATCATCTTCTCCATACATTGCAAGACTCCAACTGAGGTCAGTTGACCAATAAATCCTTAAATTAGTTGTAGATTAAGGATTCCAGAAAATTTTCCTGCATGATTTCATTTTTATATTATGTGCATTACCTGTTTCAACAGTGACAATGTCAGGTTGGTTTAGAAAACTACAACACAGAAACTGAATCTGTTACAGGCTGCACTGCTTTACAGTGGAGTGTTGCCCTCAAACTCCAAATTAAGCACCAAGGCAGAGGAGGAAGAGGAGGACTGTGGACTCAAGGAGGATATGAGTAGCAAGACTCCAACTGAGGTCAGTTGACAAATAAATCCTTAAATGTGCATTACCTGTTTCAACATTGACAGTGTCTGGTCGGTTAAGGGAACTACAAGACAGAACCTGAATCTGTTACAGGCAAGTATGTCCTCCCCCCCATAATCAATGTTATAAATTACTTGTTCAATCTGATTGTTCCAGGCTGCTGTGGTTGAATAGTGATGCCCGATAGCTTTGCCAGGACAGACTCTTAGAGATTTTATTTTATAACTTTTGTAGTGTATAGTAGGGTTGTAAGTCATTCCATTTATCTACTATGTTATGTACCTATGTAAATGGCACTGGAATCAACAACCAAATAAAAAGGTATGAATTTGGTTACATAATAATAACGTCTTTATTCAAGTTGCGGGTTACTACAACCAGAAACGTTAAGTTTTAAAGAAATTAAGAAATAACATGTTGGCGTCTCCCAGCAAAAGAGGCCTAATCTTTTTCCTTAGGTAGGAGTGTATATTCGCAGGAATACCTCCGGGCAGGTATACCTGCAAATAGTCTACACATGCAGAAGAACTTGAGTTCAGGTCTAGTTTGGAGAATGTAGTGGCTGACTGTAAACAGACAAGGCACAAAAGACAGGAGATGCTGGTAAAAGAAACAAATGAGAAGTATTGATTTAATTGCGGCAATTTAAAGGAACTTCATCCAGCACGAGTGATAGGTTAAGGTTGAGTACCAAATATATACAAACGGTATCATGAAGAGTTGAAAATCCAAGGCCTACTTGCATTTGATTCCAAATTAAGATTTTGTGATCGACTTTTCTTCAGCCTCTTGAAAATCAGTAAGTATTGCACCGACTGTCCGTTCGTTGTGTTACACTGGACACTGCAAATGAAATTACATCATGTTTTATTTCTCAACAGTTAACTTTGAAATGAATAACCCTCATGATGATGTTGATCCCGATGATCCCAGAATTGGAGAAGACTATCCCGCCATGGACGAGCTCCAGGCTGAACATAACGAGGAGCGTCGCCAACAGAATTATTTATTGAAACTCAGACGTAGAAATTTGAGAGATACTAGTGACCCCTTTAATGTCACACCTACTGCTTTTATAAAGGCGTACCGGCTGTCACAGGACCTGGTTTTCAGTGTTCTCGATTTAATTCGACCTTTCATGAGGCGCTGTACCAGCCCTCTTGCTGTACCTCTTGAGCTAAAGGTGTGCAGGCATTCTTTCATGATGCGACTCACCAGTGATGTTCTATATTAACTCCTATTGGTTTTTGTAACAGCTCCTTCAAGTCCTCAGCTTTTATGCCACAGGAACATACCAGAGGCCCACTGGTTCTAACTTTAATTGTCCCATAGGACAGACCACTCTCAGTGGCTACATTGATGAAGTGACTGATGCACTTAACGAAGATGAGGTCCTGTCGCGAATGATAAGGTTTCCCTCCAATGACCGGGAAGTGAATAATTGCATTGACAGGTGAGCATTGTCTTTACGGTTGTTCAATGAGAAACACACCCGAGGTGTTAACTTGTCTGTCTCCCATTATTTTTGTCAGAAACCGGCGCATGGGTGGAAAAGTGGATGATGTTGTGGGGTATACCGATGGGTCCCTGTTTAAAATCAAGAAACCTAAAGTGGAAGAAAATTGGCGTTTCAAACAGCTACCGCCGCGCCCCTGGCGGCCGGTCCGCGCACTACTGAAACCGTGATCCGCGACCACCGGAGAGCCTTGTTTACATTGGTTTCGGTCGCATGTCGACGTTTCTTCGTGATTTACTTAACCATGGCTCCGTTAATTGAGTTGGAGCATATAATAGATGCTCTCCAGGGCTTCCGTAGGCCCCTCCGCGAAGGAAGAGAGGCTATGAAGAACCTGATAATCGTAGGAATAAGGAACAAAACTGCTAAGGAAGTACAGGTTGAGGCGGCTTGTGTTGGAACAACCAAAATAAATGAACCGCCACTCCTTATTAGTGTTTCGATAAAACCTTCAAAAAGTGCGAAAACTGAAGAAAAGATTTCAAGCATTAGTTGCACCTGTCCTTCTGGCGCTTCAAAAGAACACAGCTGCAAACATGCTATGGCTGTACTGCTGTTTCTGGAGAGGTCTGTATCTGTTGTTTACTTCACTACGGTTATTATTTTAACATTTGTTGGCTTGTTTCTAAATTACTTCTCTTTAATTTTGTGAAGGAATGATGAGGATGATTTGGAGAAGCTGACGTGCACAGATCTGGAACAGGCATGGGGTGGAATGAAAGATGCGAAGCTGAAACAGTTCGAGCCTGTCCCCCTGGATGAATTCTGCCATTTGGGAAAAAAACAGACTCCTTATCGTCGTTTGGTGCTAGATGTGACACAGGAGATGGCTGAAGATTTCAGGGCTTTGTTCCTCAAAGGCATTTTAATCTATTAGCATTCGCATTCATTGCTGGCAGTCCACTTATTCCCTGCTTTTTTTTTGGCTTCTGCTGTGAGAATTGCATTTTTATTTATTTTCTTTCAAAATAATTTTTGTTTTTCTTTTTAGCTCAACCTGATAGTGAAGCAGCTATTTTTAAGAGTGGAACGAGGCACAACACAGACACGTTAGAAGCAGAGGACTATGTTCATGAAAGCCCATTGACTCCTATTTCTCGTGCAGTTGATCATGCTTTTTCTAATGCCAGTTTTATCATTAAAGTAGCTCAAGATTTAGGTAATGAACTGTACCAGAAATGCACACCAGAAGAACAAGAATATTTTGATACATTGATTAAAATTCCAAATGAACAAACTGCACAACAAATTTGTGTCAAAACAGTTGGCCAGGATAATGAAGATTGGGATGAAGCCAGGTTTGGTAGAATTACAGGATGTATTAGTTACCCATTTTTCACTTATCAAAAGAATAATCATTCTGATATTGAATGGAAAAATAAGCTTAAAGGAACATACAATGCTTCTTTTAAAGGCACTCCTGATACTGATCGAGGATTAGAATATGAACCTAAAGCTAAATTGTGTTATGAGAAAAAGAGGGGAAATGTAAAAGTGCAAAATGTTGGAATCCTAATAAATCCAGCTGTGCCTTGGTTGGGATTTAGTGGTGATGGTGTTGTTAATGTAGATGATAAAGTAGAGCGACTGTGGGAGGTCAAAACTCCCAAAGCAGGTGCTACTCATGGAGCTTCTACCATTTGTCAACAATTGACTTACATGAAAAATGAAAACAAGCTTAAAGAAAAACATAAGTATTATGGACAAGTGCAATTAGGAATGTTACTGTGGTCTGTTCCCCTTTGTGACTTTACAGTGTATTGTTATAAACCAGATGAAGTTTATATTGATACTGTAGCATTTAATGAAAAATTTTGTCTAGACTATGTTAAGAAATTGACAATTGTTTTTTTTCAGAGGGTTTTGCCATGGCTTGTTTCTCAGCTGAACAGAGGTGACTAAGAGGAATAAAAACTCCAGAAATTTTTGAATCATGTCTCTTTTTAATTGGAACGAGATTAAAAAGTATCACAAACACTGCGAGTAAAACATTAATACTTGTCACGTGCCATGATAGGTTTTCCAAGATTAACTAAAGCTGAAACAATAACAACAATTTCATTCAAATAAGGGCACACATACCAAGGGACCTTAGTATTTTGAAGTTCATATTCTCTTATTCTCTGAATAACACGTTCCACATGGACTCGAGCACGAGCAACTTTAGCACAATGAACAGACTCAGCCTTTGTATATTTTTTGTTATGTTGAAAGGGTGGTCGGATGAGAACAAACAAGCCATTTTGACACTCTTCGTCAATATTGAAGCCTTTGTCAACCATTATCCCATCTCCAGGGTCACACATGTCATATATACCTGTGTGTTGAGTCGCAACTTTATCTGATGCCCTGCCACCAAATGCCCCAGCACAATGAGTAATTAAACCTGAAGGGGAGCACATCATCATAATCTTCGCTGTGAAATTTTTTTTATAATGTGAGTACAACCTTACACGACACACAATACATTTAGGCTTTTCTACTTTCACTTCATAAGCATCTAAGATTACTCTGGTACTCCTGAAACCACGGAAACACTTTGGCATATTCTTTAGTACATCTTCCTTGTCAGGCCAATTTATCATACATTTTAGAACTTTATGAAGCAATATGACTGTATCATAGAAGTAATGAGCACATGTTTGACCATTATTCAAACCAAAAATAGCTGCAATAGAAGAGTATGAAATAGCTAACTTAATTTTCATCATGGTTAAAATAATTCTATCTCTTGTGCACAATAAGAATTTTTTCAAGGGACTCTCAGCTGCAATTTGATCTACACATTTTGTTAACGCATTAAGTAATTCGATAGAATGAACACCAGTGCAAGAAAACAATCTTTTGTCACTGCTCAAAAGGCTTGATACTACAGAGCACTCATCAGAATCTAAATTAACCTGAATGCCAGCATGCTTACACTTCATAACATCCTCGTCAGTAATAGTAGGAATATCCATCCATTCGACTGTTGCTGCTGCACCATCTGCTTCACCACCTACTACACCAGCTGCATGATCACCTCTGCACAAATCACCTCCTTCTCCTGCTAGGCAGTGCAAAAATACAGTTAATTGTACACTTTTAATAAAAGCCACATTTCCATCCCCAAAATAAAGTAAAATAACTGATTAAAAAAAATTCAAAGACTGATATCAAAAGTAATACAAACAATTAAAATAACTTGAGGTATAAAACACCACAATAACATCCCCTGATTAATTAAGTTGATTAAATTAATTTAAGTTCATTAGACTGACATAAACACTACACACAAACATTTCCTACGTTGATTTCAGTTGATTAAATTAATTTAGGTTCATGAGAATGACATAAATTTACAACATTTTTTTAAAAGTGTTAGTCTTTAGCATGCAACAGAGTTATGCGCTACTGATCGCTTCATTGTGCAAACCTGACTTCAACCCATCTGGTATATGTTTTATGTTTGTCAAACACCTGCAATATGAAAAAAATAAAAGGAAAGGTGAACTTCAAACGAATTAACAACAAAAGATGCATTCATTATGATGCACAAGTGTAAAACTTTTACACACCTGAGTGCTCGCTTAGCTGCTCTGTTTGCCCTCTGCTCTCTTTTGCGTTTCAAGGGTGAAACCAGTACCTTGTCATGGCTTCTCGTGGGTAAATGCTGGCTAGGAACAACATGAGGCTTCAAACGCCTTATTTTTGCATCAGCTCCTATGAAATAAACGGGGAAAAACCTTGAAATTCACAGTCAGATGCACTATAACGTAACCTTCTACACACATGTCATGACAAAATCTCACTGCAGGAGGTTAAGTGCTTACTTGAGATAATGTAGTCAGTTTCGAGGAAATGCTTGCTACACACTGTCATCTTCGGATTGAGTGGTTTCCCTGTTTTTATTGCAGTAGCCCACTTACGACGTTCGGCCTCGTCTCGCGGCACTTGATGCATATGATTCCCCTCGCTTTTTACATCGTGGCACTGTGGCACCCCATGTCTGAAAATCCAGTAAGAATAGGCCAAATTCGAACACCCATTTGTACTGGATCCAGTGCATTTACGGGATCCAGGTTTTTCTGGATCCCGTACTGGACTTCCTGGATCCAGTATAAATGGGTGTTCGAATTTGGCCTATTTTAACCGGATCCCGTGCTGTGACACCGGATCCCGCATGGTGGTGCTGGATCCTGCGTGATACTGCCGGATCCCGTAAGGCAGTACGGGATCTCTTAAAATTAAAACACTCTAAACATAAAGACCATAAGCTCCAACTTCAAGTGCAGCGCATGGTATCTCGATGTCGAAACACAGATCTAGCCAAATCCGCTGTCAGATTTAACGTATCTCTTACCGTTTACAAGATAGGTGAAAACATACCTTGGATTTTCCTTAAATTAAAACTAGCCTAGTGAAATGCAGCATTGATGCTCCACACCAAATTTCATTGAAAAATTCCTTAAACTTCCAAAGTTATGGCCTCGTCAATTTGAAAGATCCCTTGTGCCATACGGGATCCTGTGCTCCTTAAGGGGATCCCGTGCACCATACCGGATCCATTGCGCTCTCACAGGATCCTGTATTGTGATACAGGATCCCTTGAGCTACTTCGGGATCCAATGCTTTCCGGATCCATGGAGAGGCGCCCGCACGGGATCCAGAGAGATCTGCACTGGATCCGTAGACACTTTAACCGGATCCAGTAAAGTCTAATGGGATCCAGGAAGACTGGCACTGGATCCAGAGAGGCCTTACTGGATCCGGAGACACTTTAACTGGATCCAGTGAAGTCTTACGGGATCCAGGAAGACTGGCACTGGATCCAGAGAGGCCTAACTGGATCCGGCAAGATTCCACTGGATCCAGTACTTTCTAACTGGATCCAGTGAAAGCTTACTGGATTTTCAGACATGGGACACAACAGTTATGCCTATCCTTTGATGTTTTCCTCTTTGCCTCTCCATTCTCGTCCATGATGTTCACGATTTCTTATCAATGAAACGCGAAAACAAGCTAAAACGCCACGCTAACCCGTGCAACCCGTGTAAACAAGGCTCTCCGGTGGTCGCGGATCACGGTTTCAGTAGTGCGCGGACCGGCCGCCAGGGGCGCGGCGGTAGCTGTTTGAAACGCCAATAGACAGGCTTTCATTGGAAGGAAAAATTACCCATGCATTAATGCCCAGATTGTAAGGACCATTGCAAGTTTTTGTTCCATTGAAGCTAAGTGATCAAAGTGAGGAAAGTTTTATTTTGTTTATTTTTCAAACCTGTGACCGAACTCTTTACATTATGAATGTGTTGGCGAGGTATCCGGGCTCAACTGCTGACTCATTTATTTTCGAGGGGAGTGCTCTGCGCCGCAGAATGATACAAGTAAACGGCAGGCGCCAATGTTACCTTCTTGGTAGGTGTTGCTGCAGCCAGGGATGCGATTAGATTGTACCTGGTTTATTTTCTGTGACTCCTTTTGTAACAACTTTTACCTGAATGTATTCCAGGAGATACAGGTTATGCTTTAGAGCCTTGGATGATGATTCCTTTTCAAGGAGTGGAAAATGATTCACCTGAGGCGCGTTATAATGACTGCCATTGTAGCGATAGAAATTGTGTAGAAAGGTGCATTGGAGTGTTGAAGGAGAGATTCAGGTAGATGCCCGTTTTACAGATAACAAATGATAGTTCACACTGCTATTTTCTAATTGTTTCTTTTATATTTTAGGGTTCTCAATGATGGGCGAGTTCCTCGCTACCATTTCATCAAAGTATGCAAGTTTGTGAATGCGGCGTCTGTACTTCACAATCTGTGTGTGCTCAGTAATACGCCCCTTCTGATTGATGGCAACATCCAATTTGGCAACGACAACGTAAATGATGAGCCACCAGAAGAATTTGATGATGATGATCCGAATGACCCTGATGTTCCCATTGGAAGAAGAAACGCTGCTGCTGTTATTGCCCGTGGTCATCAAGTACGTCGGGAAGTAGTTCAGGAGTTGGAACGGCGTCTCCATCAGTGATTTTTTAGTTAAGGCAATGTTTTCTGAAACAGTGGGAGATATGCTGGAGAGTCACTTTCGAAAAATCACAGTGACTTTTCCCACTTTTCACCTAAGATACTCACTATTCTCATTTACTGTCTACAATGGTACTTAAATCCTTGTTTCATTGTCTTTGTGACACCTGTTCTGCCTGCTTTAAACCAGCAACTTTAGAAAAAAAAAAGATGTTCCATTTTCTATTAAGATAAGCGCATTCTCATTACTATTTGGAAATCTCACACATTCTGTGATCTGTGCTTGTACATACCTATTATTATTATTGTTTCTATTGTTTGAAATGGGCCTGTTGATAATTGTAATAAATAGTTTGTCTGTAGTAAATTGTATTGCTGTTCAGTAGTATGCAAGGGTTACACCTCAGGTTCATTGGGATATACTCAATGATTTGACATCAGTTATAAGCGTATATGGATCGTCTATCTCATACCAAATCACTTTATGAAAAAACTCAGATACTACCATTAGAAGTAATAGTTAAAAGTCAACTCTGTAATTTATTGTATAATCATGTACATGGTAAAAAATTACTTAACTCTGAACTTGTAGCAAACTCGCAATTACATCAGCATAGCATAAGAAATGTCTCTAATCTCAGATTACCAAAAGTAAAGAGTACATACTACGGCCTGAAAACATCTTACTACAACGCCGTAAAATTCTATAATAATCTGCCTGTAAATCTAAAAATCTCCCACCATACATCTTTTAAAAAGAAATGTAAGCAAATGTTCCTGGCACAGTATTTAGACTGATTTTCTATACTCTTAATCACTATATGTATTTGTTTCTCTAATGTTGTTTAGTCTGTATCTGTTATATTGTCAAATCCTACTATGCGACGTTTGTTCAACTGACATTTTATCTTCTGTTATTTTTGTGCACGGGTCAACCGCTTGTAAATAGAACTTTGTAAAGTCCAAAACAGGGCTCTGCCCTTCGGACATATACTTTAGTTGAAATAAAAAAAAAAAAAAAAAAAAAAAAAATTATCTATATTAACATCCATGTAAATCTTTATGCATACATATCTTTATGAACATTTGCCTTTCAACACAGCCACTTAATCTCCATTAAATAGACAAAATTATAATGCATTTATAGTGTGCGAGGGCTTAAGAAATAGTAGAGCTGCTCGGATATCACTGGTTTATTGTAAGACGTATCAGGGGTCAACACTAGGCGACAGACTGCGTGCCGGCTCTGCTGAGCGGCTGCTTTTATAGTTTGAGGGTACGTTCGTAAACCAACTAGGACCGTGAGTGACCAGTTCTAGGAGTCTTTGGCAGGGAGCTCTCTAGGCCAATAGTATAAGAATGGAACGGAGTGTGTTTGGGTTAAGATGGCTGCTTTCATGCAAGTGACCAGATATGGTTAGGAATCTTTAGACTGTATTTCACAACACATCTTACTGAATGCGTTTGCACAAACAAACATTAAATCATTTAACAGCCTCAAAGAACAATTGTCACTCTAGATAAATAATTGAATATTCTTATTATTAGAAAATAGAAGCTCTCGAACTAAAATGAAAAGAAGGAATAGTCTTATCATTTCTAGTATGTCTCAATACAATAACTTTCAACACAGGCACTTAACACTAAATTACATACACACATTTGTAATGCAACTTGCTGAATCACAGAAAATACATTTGGACCAGAGAAGGACAAACGAACATTAAACCATACAACAGACTCAAAGAAACATTATTACTCTAGATAAATAATTGAATATTCTTACTATTAGAAAATAGAAGCTCTCAAACTAAAATGAAAAGATGGAACAGTGTCATTATTTCTAGTATGTCTGAATACAATACCATTCAACACAGCCACTTAATCTCTATTAAATAGACAAAATTATAATACTTCTTACTGAATCACAGGAAATGTGTTTGCATAAACATACATTAAATCATTTAACAGCCTCAAAGAACAATTGTTACTCTAGATAAATAATTGAATATTCTTATTATTAGAAAATAGAAGCTCTCAAACTAAAATGAAAAGAAGGAACAGTCTTATCATTTCTAGTATGTCTCAATACAATAACTTTCAACACAGGCACTTAATCTCCATTAAATAGACAAAATTATAATACTTCTTACTGAATCACAGGAAATGTGTTTGCACAAACATATCTTAAATCATTTAACAGCCTCAAAGAGCAATTGTTACTCTAGACAAATAATTGAATATTCTTATTATTAGAAAATAAAAGCTCTCAAACTAAAATGAAAAGATGGAACAGTCTTATCATTTCTAGTATGTCTCAATACAACAACTTTCAACACAGCCACTTAATCTCCATTAAATAGACAAAATTTTAATACGTCTTACTGAATCACAGGAAATGCGTTTGCACCAGAAATAAAAATGGACAAACAAATATTAACTCACACATACTCAAAGAGCAATTGTTGCATTACTTCATAAATCATTGAACATTATTATTATTATTATGAATAACCCTTAAAGGTTGTCTCAAAACAATCACTCGTTTGCCATTAATCTCCTTTATCATAGACTGTAATTGGTTTACTACGGCTGGAGCTACTGCAATCTTAGGTTTTGCTGTTGCAACTGCAGCCAGTAAACTGAGATCAGCAATATCTGGTAGGTCTGCCTGAGGCGGGTGCACTGTCTGAGGCAGTTGAAGTGTTTGAGACTTCAAGACTGTCTTGGACTGTTGCACTGTCTGAGGCAGTTGAGGTGTTTGAGACTTCAAGACTGTCTTGGACTGTTGCACTGTCTGAGGCAGTTGAGGTGTTTGAGACTTCAAGACTGTCTTGGACTGTTGCACTGTCTGAGGCAGTTGAGGTGTCTGAGACTTCAAGACTGTCTTGGACTGTTGCACTGTCTGAGGCAGTTGAGGTGTTTGAGACTTCAAGACTGTCTTGGACTGTTGCACTGTCTGAGGCAGTTGAGGTGTTTGAGACTTCAAGACTGTCTTAGACTGTTGCACTGGCGGAGACTTCAAGGCTGTCTTAGACTGTTGCACTGTTTTAGACTGTAGACAAGAACCTTCCTGAGAAGAACCTGGAAAATACAAAACAATCAGTAAACCAGCAAAATGCAAGGTACCTTTACACTTACACCAATTTGTGTGTTACCTCTTTCTCCAGCCGAAGCCGGGGGTAGGACTTGCCATCCGTCTGCATCTACATCTATTGGAGTCATGAGATCATCAGGGCAAGTTTCCCACTCTGGCATAATGCATCCTTGGCCTGAAGATTGAGGTTTCTTTGAGTGCCCTTGGCTTCTGGATCTGGATCTTCTGGGACGTCCATAACTCCTAGATGGAGATCTTCTGGAGCGTCCATGACTTGACGATCTGGATCCTCTTCTGGAGCGTCCATGACTTGTCGATCTGGATCTTCTGGAACGTCCATAACTCCTTGATCTGGATCTTCTGGAACGTCCATAACTCCAAGATCTGGATCGTCTGGAACGTCCATAACTCCTTGATCTGGATCTTCTGGAACGTCCATAACTCCAAGATCTGGATCGTCTGGAACGTCCATAACTCCTTGATCTGGATCTTCTGGAACGTCCATAACTCCAAGATCTGGATCGTCTGGAACGTCCATAACTCCTTGATCTGGATCTTCTGGAACGTCCATAACTCCTAGACCTGGATCGTCTGGAACGTCCATAACTCCTAGATCTGGATCGTCTGGAACGTCCATAACTCCTGGATCTGGTTCTTGTGGAGCGTCCATGACTTGTCGATCTGGATCTTCTAGAGCGTCTGTAGCTTCTGGAACGTCCATGACTCCTTGGTTGAGATCTTCTGGAACGTTCCTGACTCCTAGATCGAGACCTTTCATGTCTCCTTCCAAAGGGATCGACCAAGAAAAAGTTCAACGCATTCAGGACAAAGGGCTCTAACTAGAAAATATATTGTTTCACTTGCTTGTCCAACAAGCTCTTACCTCCAAAACATCCTTTGTAGATGGAAGTCCTACCACACACTCCCAGCCACCCATACAGGTCAAAACCCGCTGGTCATAGGGGGAGAGTAGATGTGACAGTTGTCCTCCCATATTGTGCCGTCTGCACTTATTCAGCTCCTGCGCCCTATTTCTTACGGCCAACTTTTGGTCTGACCAGTACTGCAAGCACACAAACAAACCATCAAATCAATAACAGTTAAACTCTGAAATTTCCTAAACCTATGGTTCCAACTAAGGTCTTAGAGAATATTTCCACAAACAAGTCTCTCTTATCATTTAAATGTATGGTATGAATTGCATCAATTATGCTTTTTAAATCGATTTCTTAAAAAGTTGAAGATATTTTATTTTTGTAAATTAAATGAAGTGGTAATTACAAACATTCCCAAACTCTCCATGTCACAATGAAGAGTACTTTCAGTTCTTTGCACTTAATCCCATTGAAAGTACCTTTTGCCATTTTGATGTCGACTTCTCAGAGGCACCCGGGAAGCCGTTCAGAGCAGTTCTTAGATCTTCCCACTGCTTCTTAAAGTCGGCTTTGCTCATTTGACTCTTGTGCTCGCTTTGTGAAAACTTCTTGTGTTTCTCCATGAAGTTCAACAAATAGCTTTTTTGAGCCTCGTTGGCTGGTGAGCAGTTTCGAACAAAGTCCGTCTCCACTGGTGGGTTGGGCATCTGCAGGAGACAAACAAAGAGGAAAGGCATGGTAATAACAAACAAACTCAGACTTTAGACATATCCTCAATGACCTGTCAAGGGCTGAATAGATGAACCAGTGTTAAGTTGGTCGAACGGTAAGCTCTACAAATGACTAAGTTACACCACCAATCCTCGTGAATGAAATGAGCAAGCAAAAGTGGTTTTAAGGACGCAGACAAACAAAAAAGCCTCTGCGGTAAAATCCTGATTTCACAACAGTCAGACATACGGCAATGCATCACTGCAGACCAAATGAGGTTGAGGTTGTGGGCACTAACCGTGTGGTTGTTTACACCACACGGCGGTTCAAGGACCAAGAGTGGCGTACGGAACCTAACCTTAAGCTACATTTTAAAACACACGGAACGATGCATCCCTCATGATAATATGGATAAATCCACCTTGGATAAATCGAGACTGCAGAAAAACGGGAGTACAACAAGAAAAGGTAAACAAAACATCAACAAGAGGAGTACGGATGCGGAACAAGTAAAACCACCATTGTGGAAATTGGGCGCGTATTATGAAATGCCCGAAGGAGTCACATATCCACAAATGTCCTTACTATTTTGGAACAGAAAGTAATACGTACAACACTGCAACAAGATTTCTTACCTTTCACCGATGAAAAAACAACGGGACGCTCGAAAAGGACGCGACAGTGGCGGTTGGAGGTTGGCGTTTGAATATGAGATGAGAGCTCCGGCGCAGCCGCCTTTCGGGTCTGTTACGCGAGCTTTGATTGGTCGATCGTTGCGGTGCTTGCTCCGTCCGTTAATGCATTTTGAAACGATTATTTATGCATTTCAATTTCATTTCTCCACAAAACGTATAATTTATACGATCTAAATATTATTTTAAACCTTTCCGTTACGTTTTCCTTGCGGTAAAGCCCTTTAAAGCTCCATGGTCGGTTGAGTGTTTGAAATGTCACCGCCTTTGAGTGGCCAAACGGAGCGTATCGTTTCGAGATATTAAGCAAATTAAGATTTAAAGGATATTCAGGACATTTTAATGCTTATTTATTGAAGAAAATGAAAGAATCTGTTCATTTAGCTGGTAATTCATGTGGTTTCATGCTCAGCAACACTAGCGAACTCGAAGTGAGTCCGGTGAGTCACTCACTCGTTGCGAGTGAGTGAGTCGAGATCGCCGATCTCGCTGCAGATAGTCAGAGTTCAGAATGCTAATTAAGATACCTTCTGATTGCCTTTCAGAGTTCAGAAAGCCAGTCAGGATTCGTTCTGAATTCCAATCAGAGTTCAGGAAGGCAATGAGGATTCTTTCTGATTGCCACTCAGAACTCAGAAAGCCAATCAGGATTCGTTCTGAGTTCCAATCAGAAATCAGAAATCAAATCAGGAATTCTCTGAGTTCCAATCAGAAATCCAATCAGAAAATTTCTGATTTTCAATCAGAAATCAGAAAACCAATCAGGAAATCCTGAAGAAATTTACACCATTGGGTTGGATAGACCGATGGACAGACACAGAGGCTGGGAGAGACACTTTTTCTTTTGATGAACAGACGGATGGAAGGAAGGATGGATGGGTGGACGGACGGTTGGATGGATAGACGGACGGCCTGACGGATGGACGGACCGACGGATGGAATGGCAAGCATGCACCTGGAGGAGCGTACTTGGATGAGTATGCTGCTCCAAGTGCATGCTTGACCAAGCACGCAACTCCAAGTGCGTACTGGGATGAGTATGCTCCTGGAGAAGCGTGCTTGGAAGCATGCACATTGAGGAGCGTACTGAGTACGCACATAAAATGAGTGTGAGGTCCAGAAGGCGGCGTCCGCGGCAGGACTCGGGCTTTCCCCAGAGAGCACAGCGCGACAGGCTTCCCAGCTATGGCTGGTTCGTGGATCAGGAGATCCAACACGCGAAAAACGCGGCAAGGACCTGGCAGACTTGTGTCCCACTTGCAGCACGGTTCGCACACCTAAACAAGACATTGTGCTGACCCCAAAACCACTGAAACAAAAAAAAATAAAATAAGACTTACTTGGAGTGGATTACACTTGGAGCTGTACTCCCAGGCAATCTGAAGAGCCGCCCCTTTCAAGCACATCCACCCAGCATGTAACTCCCATAATCGGTACTCTGTCACTCAGGAGACTGGTACTCACGAACAACAAATACCGGTAAGGAGAATTTTCCAGCTCGCTCACGACGGTCACACGAGCAATCCCAAAAATCGATGGTTCGAGGGCCCGGACAGTGGGGACACTGTCGCCAGAAGTGGCAGAGCCAACCGGTAGAGTACTGACCAGCTAGTTCAGCGATGGTGTGAATTTTTACAACGCTTTCTGGAACCAGACTCCACGCACGGGGTTCAGAAGCGACAGCCCAGACACAACAAGCCAAATGTCCCTGGAAACGCGCGCTTTTTAAGAGGAGAGACCTTACCGAGGCTAGGGACAAAGAGGTTGAAACTCACATTCACCGGAAAGCGGCCTGGGAAACGAACTTTGCAGTACTGACCGATAAGGCACTGCCGCCCTGGCTGGCGGTGGGCCCCAGTGAACAGCACACCCATTGAGTCTGGAGGGCGGAGGCGCGGGGCGAGTGCGCGCGGACTCTGAAGTGCGAATGACCGGCACCACTCCACACTGCCCAGCTGGACGGCCTTTCCCCTTCCCCTCGAGAGCAGGGAAGAACCCAGCTAGAATTACCCAAGCGGAACAATGCCCCATTCAAATCGAAGTCGGTCGGATACTCGGAAATCACGCCCGAGGCACGTCCAGAGATCGCTGACCGTGCTATACGAGTAAACAAAGCAGTAGTCGGTGAGCCGAGCTTCAGAGCAGTCATGGAGGTCTCGATAGTTTTGGTGGTGTTGGTTATACTGTTGGTTTGGAACATCTGCCGACGAAGCAGACGACTGCGCCAGAAAAGAAAAGTGATCGTGTACATTGAAGGAAACATCGGCGTTGGAAAATCAGGTTGATTGAATCTTTTAGTCAAAAGAGGATATCCCGTAGTCCAGGAACCAGTAGAATTGTGGACTAACTGTGATAGCATAAATTTCTTGGGTTTGTTTGCCGAAGATTCGTCAAAATGGGCGTTTACTTTTCAAACGCTAGCTTTGTTCTCTGTTTGGCACAAACAAATGGAGGCGTGCAAAAGACACTCCATAGTATTCGCAGAACGGTCAGTGCATAGCGAAGTAAAGATGTTTGCAGCAACTCAGCTAGTCAACGGACTTATTGAAGGGCAACAGTATTCACTTATGGAGAAGATGTCACAAACCTGGTTCAAGCATCAGGAAGTGTTCATCTACCTGCACGTCTCAGCAGAAGAAGCTCAGAGAAGAATGAAAAACAGAGCAAGAGCTAAAGAGACAAGTTTGTCCCTGCATTATCTACAAGAGCTTCATGAAACTCTCTTCAGTTAGTTGCTTCAAGAGAGAAAGCTTCTGGTAGTAATTGCCGCTTCATAAGGGCCTGATGAGGTTTGTCGTTCTATAGAGGAGGTGCTGATCCTTTCATCACGGGTTAAAACCACTCTCCGACATGGAAACATGGCTTGGGGGGTGCTATCACAAGGTAGGTTTACGCCAGACCGTGTCTTGTCGTAACAGGCTTCGCGATGCTGCGCCAGTTACGACAATCCACGCCTGGCGTTACACCTACCTTGGCCTGCGGCGCTTCCCTGCTTGCCTTCGGCAAGCTGTCTCAAGGATTTTTGAGGCATTGAGTAATGCACCACGTAAAATCTGCAATAAAATTTTTTAGTCGGTCGATCCCCTTTTTAAGATCCTGATTCGGCAAACTGATGAAGTTGGGCTCCTAGACCCCCTTTCCGACCCCTCTTTGAAAAGGTCTTGCCAAGACCTGTCGAAATCCGCAATAAAATTTTTTAGTCGGTCGATCCCCGTTTTTCAAGATCCTGATTCGGCCAACTAATGAAGTCGGGCTCCTAGACCCTCCTTCCGGAGGTCTTGCCGAGACCTATCGAAATCTGCAATAAAATTTTTTAGTCGGTCGATCCCCTTTTTTCAAGATCCTGATTCGGCCAACTAATGAAGTCGGGCTCCTAGACCCCCCTTCCGACCCCTCTTTGAAAAGGTCTTGCCGAGACCTATCGAAATCTGCAATAAAAATTTTAAGTCGGTCGACCCCCTTTTTTCAAGATGAAGGGTCGAAGTTGATTATATCAGTAAATTCGGGCCGAGGTAGCCAATTTGCAGTTAAAAGTTTGGTCAGGGGTCGAAATTGATTTCATTTTCGTCATCAGGAACTTCAAAAACATAGGAAACCATGTAAAAATGTCCCTTAAATATAAAGTCACTAAAAAGTTGCACTTTTTCTGCCGTTTTTTGAGTGTTTTTTCGTTAGTACGACTGAATGGAATGAGATAAAAACCTGAATTTTAGCGTGTGGTGAGCCAAGGATATACCTAACAACCCTGCAAAATCTCGTCTCGATCGGCCGAGCCGTTTGGAGGGAGTAGTGCGGACACACAGACAGACAAACAGACAGACAGACAGACAAAACTTTTCAACCCCACTGGAGTAACTGGCTTCGCTAATCGCTCAGCCAATCACGGGATAAAACCTCTCCCCTACATAGGAACACGGCTTGGGGGGTGCTTTCATCACGGGATAAAACTACTCCCCTCAACGACCAAAGAGAGTACAGCTGTATTAACCGTGCTTTCACGCTTTCTTGTAAACTCACCGGTGATTGCAAATTTTTGTTCTTGCGAAATCAACGTAACACGGTCATGATTTGAGTTAAACATTTACGGTAACTTAGAAATTACAAGGTAGGTTTACGCCAGACCGTGTCTTGTCGTAACAGGCTTCGCGATGCTGCGCCAGTTACGACAATCCACGCCTGGCGTTACACCTACCTTGGCCTGCGGCGCTTCCCTGCTTGCCTTCGGCAAGCTGTCTCGAGGATTTTTGAGGCATTGAGTAATGCACCACGTGAAATCTGCAATAAAATTTTTTAGTCGGTCGATCCCCTTTTTTCAAGATCCTGATTCGTCAAACTGATGAAGTCGGGCTCCTAGACCCCCCTTCCGACCCCTCTTTGAAAAGGTCTTGCCGAGACCTATCGAAATCTGCAATAAAAATTTTTAGTCGGTCGACCCCCTTTTTTCAAGATGAAGGGTCGAAGTTCATTATGTTAGTAAATTTGGGCCGAGGTAGCCAATTTGCAGTTAAAAGTTTGGTCAGGGGTCGAAATTGATTTCATTTTCGTCATCAGGAACTTTAAAAACATAAGAAACCATGTAAAAATGTCTCTAAAATGTAAAGTCACTAAAAAGTTGCACTTTTTCTGCCGTTTTTTTAGTGTTTTTTCGTTAGTACGACTGAATGGAATGAGATAGAAAGCTGAATTTTAGCGTGTGGCGAGCCAAGGATATAACTAACAACCTTGCAAAATCTCGTCCCGATCAGCTGAGCCGTTTGGGAGGAGTAGTGCGGACACGCAAACAGACAGACAGACAAACAGACAGACAGACAGACAGACAAAACTTTTCAACCCCACTGGAGTAACTGGCTTCGCTAATCGCTCAGCCAATGAGGCAATCAAATCTGATACTTTGAACCCTGGGATATACCGGTACTTATTCGACAATTGATGTATCGAAATGCGTGGTTTAATTTGCAGGGTATGTTATTTGGGAAGGTACGACAGCCAAATGTTTTCCAAACAATGTTTGTGTTTTGGGCTACTTGGTTTCATTATAAGTGTGAAAGTCACAATTATTTTACAACAGCACAAACCAAACTCTGCATCGGTAAAGTGTTGAAGAAAAGTGCAAGAGTGCACCGGATAGGCATGCACTTAACACACACATACACACACACACACACACACAGAACAGGCATGAAGAAACGCACAAAGTCCAGAATAAAAATAAATTACTCACAAAAGAATAGGGTTAGAAGAAAAATAGATTTCTTAACCTTTTAGGTGTGGATTGGACCTACATGGAACTTTCAGTGACGTCAAAGAGCGGAATCACAAATATACAAACAAAGGGGGGAAAAAAGGAACTAGGGTGAAGTTGGGATCATACAAACTCCGGAAAAAAGGTTTTTTTTTTGTTTTTTTTTTTTTCATTTACAAAAAACATTGTAAGAAGAAATTTTTCCTATACCCAAGTATGATATGGAACACCAAGTAACACCAAAGTTTAGAGAATACACACAATGTAGAAGAAAAGTAAAAGTTTTAGAAAAAGGCAGGGTCAGGAAAAAATAACTGTATAAAAAATGTAAATTTTCAGCAGAATTGTTTTAAATTTTTTTGCTGAAAAATTCCTTTAAATAAAATAAACCACTGGTTAAACTTTTCTAAAAATGCCCACTTTTGCAAGTAATTCAAGTAAAGATATAAATATTTAAGGTGGAAAATACCCAACACCCACTGAAGCCTTTTATCAAAGTTCAGATGATGCGCATTTACACTTCTACCTAGATTGTGTAAATAACTTGATGAGACCTCACCATGGTGTTCTGAGGAACTTCGGCTCTTGCCTGTGTTTTTCTGAGATCCTCATAAAGGGTCCATGTAGATCCCATTAGGACATATATGCGATAGTGTCCCATTGCTGATTTTGATTGATTTTTACTACCGACAAACTCAATCACTCCTCGCAAGTGGAAGGTGGTCTCGTCTATGACCACGGCTTTCGGCACACTGCCCAGTTCTATATTTCTCTCAGCACGACAGCCTTGGTCTTTTTCAATAAGTTTAAGGAACAAGTGCGCTTTGGAACTTGTCGAAGAATCATTGTGGCCCAATTGCACCTTAAAAAAAACAACACAAAAGAGTCTTAAGAGTGACTGTTAATAAACAATACCTGGTAAATATAAATGATACGGACCTCAACTTTTTGTCATAAAAGACAACTTCATCACCAATTCGACCAACCACCAAATGGCATGTTGCCTCCTGTACTTAAGATTCCCACCGTTTTAATACCTCTTCAAGTCCTCCAAGATCTTCATTTCCTACTTGAAACCTTAGAACATATTGTGGAATTTTGCGTGACGGCTCGGGACATGATCTGCCGGGACACACCCTCTCTTCCACGGCACTGGGACTTTTTGAAAATACATTTGCCACTCCACTTGCATTTATATTGCAGTTTAAGCAAAATAAGAAACATACACTCCCGACAAAAATTAGCGGAGCACTTTTTGTCCCTGCGATATTTTCGAAGTCTTTTGAGCTAGGAAGCTGAAACTTGGTACACGCGTGCCCCCATTACTCTTCTCGAGGCCTGCGAAGCGCGCGGGCCGTGCGCCCACCCTAACGGACGGCACCCTCCCCTAAGTGCGCAAGGGTGTAAAAAACGATGAAAACGCGGCGTAAAAACCACTTCAAATTTTTCGGAAAGTCAAAATTTTTGGTTGACCGACTCAAATGAGTCTTCCTTTTCTAACGGTGCAAGCGGAATTCAATTTAGACCAACCCACCCCCTCCTGCAGCCACCCCCGCCCCTTCGAGGGGGTGGATTTTGAACACATCCGAATTTTGCGCCAAATGGCTTGAGGGCGTCCCCCGTACCAGGCAAACATGTTTTTTCGCGGTTCCGACCACCCCCGGCGGAACCACCCCCCGCTGAACCCCACCCCCTTTCGAACGACGGCTGACCGGGGCCCTTCGGTTTGTGAAAAATGCAAAAAAACTTTAGGGGGCATTCCTACAGCGTCCAAGAAGACGCCTCAACCGAGAAATCGAACGCCGGACCATTGCAACCCCTGCGGTAAAGGTGTTCACCCCCCAGCGCCCCTGCACGCCCCTGGAGGGGTTGGAAGCCCTCCGATGAGTGGTCTGGGTGAAAAAGACACGGCGGAAACGATCCTGAAGTTTTCAAGATGATCCGACAAACCGTTCGCCTTCCAGGGCGAAAAAAGCGCCATTTCCAGTGAAACCACCCCCTGACTTCCGCCCCTTCCAGCGACTTACTGAGTTAGGGTAGCAGCCCCTACCAACGTCGCCTCGCTCGGCGCAGGCATCATTTCGAAGGCCAGCAAGTTTCAGACCGATGCGACAACGAACGCGACCGTGGGAGCGACGCAATGAAGTCCCTGCACTCGGGCGGCGCGTGGCGCGGCCAGTTTAGTGGCACCATATGCCGGTGACGTAGGCAGCGGAGCGATCCGGAAGCCCGATTGCCTGCCTACATCACCGGCGCAAGGTGCCACTAAACTGGCCGCGCCGCACGCCGCCCGAGTGCAGGGCCTTCATTGCGTCGCTCCCACGGTCGCGTTCGTTGTCGCATCGGTCTGAAACTTGCTGGCCTTCGAAATGATGCCTGGGCCGAGCGAGGCGAAGTTGGTAGGGGCTGCTACCCTAACTCAGTAAGTCGCTGGAAGGGGCGGAAGTCAGGGGGTGGTTTCACTGGAAATGGCGCTTTTTTCGCTCTGGAAGGCGAACGGTTTGTTGGATCATCTTGAAAACTTCAGGATCGTTTCCGCCGTGTCTTTTTCACCCAGACCACTCATCGGAGGGCTTCCAATCCCTCCAGGGGCGTGCAGGGGCGCTGGGGGGTGAACACCCTCACCGCAGGGGTTGCAATGGTCCGGCGTTCGATTTCTCGGTTGAGGCGTCTTCTTGGACACTGTAGGAATGCCACCTAAAGTTTTTTCGCATTTTTCACAAACCGAAGGGCCCCGGTCAGCCGTCGTTCGAAAGGGGGTGGGGTTCAGCGGGGGGTGGTTCCGCCGGGGGTGGTCGGAACCGCGAAAAAACATGTTTGCCTGGTACGGGGGACGCCCTCAAGCCATTTGGCGCAAAATTCGGATGTGTTCAAAATCCACCCCCTCGAAGGGGCGGGGGTGGCTGCAGGAGGGGGTGGGTTGGTCCAAATTGAATTCCGCTTGAACCGTTACAAAAGGGAGACTCATTTGAGTCGGTCCACTAAAAATTTTGACTGTTCGAAAAATTTGAAGTGGTTTTTACGCCGCGTTTTCATCGTTTTTTACACCCTTGCGCACTTAGGGGAGGGTGCCGTCCGTAAGGGTGGGCGCACGGCCTGCGCGCTTCGCAGGCCTCAAGAAGAGTAATGGGGGCACGCGTGTACCAAGTTTCAGCTTCCTAGCTCAAAAGACTTCGAAAATATCGCAGGGACAAAAAGTGCTCCGCTAATTTTTGTCGGGAGTGTATGTTTCACACATGATACAACTCTTAGTACAAAAAAAGCCTTTCTGAGCGTGTTTATCACTCCTGATAATATACAGGAACTTTTTTAGTTTACCTTGACTGTTTTTATCCTTCCTTGTCTTGAAGGCCCAAAGTGGTTGGCAAGAACTTTGGCTCTCTCTAAATATGAATTGGTTGATCGCCCTTCTTTTGCAACGGTTTGGATAAATTTATCAATATCCTCGTTATTAGTTCCAAAGGAATCTCTGTAATGGCCACTTAATTTGTACGCATTTGCTAAAATGTGTGCAAAGGCATCAATTGCACACGTATTACTCAAGTGCAGTATGCGACCATCTGGTAACGGAACAGGCTCACAGCTGTTCCCATTGACCAATGTTTGGATTGGTTATACGATAACGTCATCCTTAGATTCATCTTTGACTTGATGGAGGTCTTCATTTCGTTCAACTTTAACATCCTCGGGGTCCAAATTCTCATCATCTTCTGTTGGTTCTCTCTTCTTAAGATCAGAGTTGTCTTCATTTTCTGAACTTCCAAGGGTTTCTGACTCATAGAACAATTTCAAATTGTGTGCTGAGACGCCCTGCTTCAAGAGGCGTCCAGACTTTTTGTTCTTTAGAAAATGAGAACCATCCTTATGCTTGTGACTATGAAGGGGCCTATCCATGGCAACTGCTGCCAGTCCCCTTTGCGCTCGTCACGGCGCAAGTTCTTTTTTAGAACAAGGTCGTTGACCTTATATAGAGTTCCACCTTGGTGCCTTGGTCCCCACCTCCGGCCCCCCTTTCCGTCTTATTCGCTGCTGGACACCTGCAGCATTTGTCCGCTCACTTCACAAATGATCCACCAAGCGATGTTGCCAAGTTTCTCGTCCGGTTCACGTGCGGTAAATTGGCCATATCCCCAGACAAGGAAAGAAAAAAGAGCCCTCGCCTCACTCAATTGTTTAAAATTGATCAATATTGGTCACAGTATTTTTAGCAAAAAAACAAAAAGAATATTATCCGTTTTAAGAATACTATCGATTTCCTCTTCGAGATCTGCACCGAGTTGGCAACGTCGCGTTCTAGAACATGAGCGGAATGAGTCCGGGTATGGCTCACAGTTCAGCGATGTTTCGTCAGGGGTACTCCACAACTTCAGAGCGTGCGCTCATCTACACCCTGCACTCTGAAGGCTACACCTGGGACAAGATACAGCGGCACCCATAAGTGACCCTCAGGAGGACCGCGATCAAGAGGTGGGCGCGGCGAGGCGAAAAAGGGGGCTTGGACAACATGACGACGCGGCCGAAGACGGGACGTCCTCGTGTCACCATCACACTAGGGTAAATCCACTCTGAAAAGGACTCTGAAAGTTTAGAGTGTCAGAGTTCGAAGCTGAGTTTGAGAGTTTTTTCTTGAGTTTCAGAGTCCAAGTTGGAGTTTTAGAGTCTTTTTTTATAGTTTAGGAGTTTTAGTTTTGAGTTTCAGAGTCACACTTTAAAGTTTGAGAGTCGCATTTGCGAGTTTAAGGGTTTAACTTTTGAGTGAGAGCCCCATTTCTTAGTTTGAGAGTTTCAATATGGTGTGAGAGTTTGCATTCTGAGTGTTACCTAAGAGTTTCAATGCACTTGTTTCTGAGTGTGCATGAATTTCAGGACGCCTGATTGTTCTGAGTTAGATTTGCGCAGCAGGCGCACGCAGCGTTCAGCTGCCACCTACGAGCATAGGCAAGACTGCTGGGCGGCCCGTCAGAGTGGCTGCCTACCTTCTCCGTTACAGGGGCTTTGCCAAGCTGCGCCGCAGCTGCCGCCGCCCCATCTCGAATGGGCCAGGGCCTGATTTTCAAAGGAAGTGTGTTGTAAGTGGGCAACTGTGCAGTTTTGTCCATAAGCAACTATGAAACTTCGTCGTGCGCGGCGCTCGGTTCGGGCATGGTTCGGGGTTCGGGCTCGGCGCCGGCCAAAGGCGACTCAGGACTCTTTCGGCTCAGAGGCTCGTGCTCGCGTCCCTCTTCCCCCCTCTCTCCTTATTCCTCCGCAGACCCACCCTCCCTACCCCCTGTCCCCCCCCCCCCTCGCTCCCTCTCCCATGCGTTCAAAATGTGCTTCTTGTTCAGTGTATGTTTACATCTGTTTGAGCTTTGGCCATAGGCAGACCAGAAAAGAAAAGAAAGGAAAAATATAAAACTTATTACGACAAAAGTTTTCTCTCAACCGAGAATGAGGTTCCAGAATCAACCAAGAGGTATAGAAATGTAAGTGGTACTTAATTTTCGGCCTCTTTACTTGTTACCAGAGCTTCCAGGAGTGGAACCCATAACCAAAGACAGCCAACTTCACTAGCGTACTTCGACGCCCTTCTTCAGGCGTATAGTTGTGGCCACGCTTGGCTTCATGCTAAGATTGCTGTTCCACTCATCTCCTTATTTTAATGCATTGGATAGTTTTTTCTCTTCGCTTGACTTGAAACGTGAAGTCTTCAATTGTAGTTGTATGCATGAATGAAGCGTACAATTACGCTTGAGTTTTACCAATGACTGCAAAGAAATATAATCCTATTGTTACACATTGGTGGTTTAGAATTTGAGCATGCTTGCTTTGCTAAGCTATTTCAATCTGTTACATAATGTCAAACTTTTCACATTTAGACGTAACGGAGGTCAACTCAATTTTGGTGGTAAATAATCATTTGCCTGGTGGTCTGGTGCTGTTTAATTAATGGAAATATATTTTGAAGCGGCGACATCACGATGAGGGTCCTGAAGTGCCAGTCCCAGAGCCAGAAGTACAGGAAGCCGCTGGTGCCGGTGGAAATTATCAACAGGTATGTGGGAGCACCCTACATGTTTGAATTGACTACGATGGTGGAGCAGAACAGTATTGGGTTGAAAGTTTGATTTAGAAGTTGTCCAATGCTTTCTGATTGACAGCCCTTTATTTTTCAGAGACACGGACCAGATCCAAACTGCTCTCCGAGAAACATTGACAAGGACGGCAACCAAGAACCTTGCAGCAGTTCTGTTGATAGTTGGGACAGTAAGCAAGAGGTGTGTAGTTGAATGCATGACAGAATATTTTCATATTTGAGTAAATAGTTAAATACTAATGTTAACCTTGACTCCAAATTTTATTTTATTTTGACTTTGTGTTTATATTTGGGCTGCTGTGATAAAACGATTGCAGTGCCTCGCAGTAAACATCTGATAGCCACAAACAGTTCTGGAAAGCATAATATTTGTAGCTGGTGCAAAGTAGAAGTGGGATCTATTCCAAAAGTACAAGAAAATGATTCATAAAAGCAGTTTACTATTGTAGTGTTTGTTTTAAGCGGAGATACGTCTCTTTCTGTGGAGCCGCTTGGGGATGAAGTAAAGGCTCAACCAAGTTATTCCGATGCTGTCTGACTGTAAATACATTTTCCCTCGCAGGAGCATGAAACAAATCTTGACAACTCTCAGAGGCGCATTGACCAGGAAGAGGACCATGCATCTATAGTAGCAGTTCTGCATCTAGTAGCAGTTCTGTGAGGTCTGTTAGTGGGGAAAGTGATCAGGAGGTGTGTAAATGAAACTATGAGGTGGAGAAAAATTCATAAATGACAAATATATTTATTTGTTGTTTTTTTTTGTTTTTTTTTTTTTTTAAATTTGGTTTTTGGGTGGGGCAGGATCCACACCACCTCATCATGAATCTGAGAGGGAAGGTGATGATGAATCAAGTCTCATGGAGCATTGGACTGATCAAGATATGGTAATTTTCCTTTGTTTACTTCGTGAGTGATATCTTTGGACAGAGTGTTTCGCTGTATGATTGCTATCTGTAGGTTCGGTGAAATGCAGTCTTGCAGAAAACAACATTCCCCATGGGCTAAAAGCATTTTAGGTCTCTCCATCACCACACACATGATAATGTGGCATTACTTAAATTGTAAAACTGAATTCAAAAAGACAGTTTCAATTTTGTTAAATAATCATTAGTGGGCTGACAAAAAGAATAAAAATAGCTGGAGCTTATTTGGAATGTTTTTTTATCGCAGACTGTATCAAACTAAAGTTACAGGAAGCAATCGTGTAACCAAACACTGTGTTCAACACTGTCATTTTGACAGAGTGACAAAGGTAAAAAAAAAAAGCCATTTTATTGTTCTTAACATTTTGAGAAGCTTGTTACGAGCAGTACGCTCATGACGGGGCTGAATTCTTTCCAAGCACAAAGCAGGTTATCCTCTGTGCATTGTGTGTGGTCCCATTTCTATTGCAAGCAATTTGGAGACAAATACATCCATATGACGAAAATGTAATATGAAGGTGCTCCTACAATGACCTCATCACTCATCAACTTGTCTTTCAACTTTTTTATTTGGACGGACTTGTAAGACATATGGTTACGCTCTCTAATAAAAATGTGATACAATATTGTAGGCAACATTATTCCTTATGGGTTTTAACTAATGTAAGTCTGTTCATCACCATGTAATAAATATTATTACCTAAAAAAAATTGTTAATTTGAATTTGTTATATCAGGCAATTTTATTTTTATTATACATTCATATGTGTGGTGATGAAAAGACTAAAAATAGTCCTACACCATAAGAAATACGGTTCTCCACAAGACTTCATCACATTTTGATTACAGAGAGTAACCGTATGGCTTACAAGTCCGTCCAAATGAAAACACAAGTTAATGAGCGATGAGTTGTTGACCCCATTGTGGTAGCACCTTAACCACTATATTATACTAAGGCAACCTTCTGGTTCTAATTGCTTGCAATTGAAAATGGGACCACACACAATGCACTGAGGATCATCTGCTCCCTGCTTGGAAAGAATTTGGCACCGTCACGAAAACTGTGCTCGTAAGAAGCTGCTCAAAATGTTCAGAATCAATAAAATGGCTTTTTTTGGACCTTCATCACTCTGTCAAAGTGACAAATGATATCACTCAAGATAGGATCTGAAGCGGGGGTGATGATATGATGAAAGATGTTTGATTAATTGTTTTTTTTTTCTTTTTTAGGATGAAAGTTCTGATGAAAATCATGAAAATGGAGACAGTGATTTTGTCAATGAGAATCACATGAAACTTATCACCAGGTCAGTTTAAGGTTCATCTTCAATGATATCAATTGCTAAGGTTAGAGGCTCACTTTCTTTTATTCCCCAGGCTATTGGATCGGATGTTTCAGACGCTGATGAAGAACAACGGAATGATGACAGACCTGGTGCTGATGAGAACATTCCTCATATTCTTGTCAAAGGAACAGAAGGTTTTGAGAAGTTGCTTTCGAAACTCAACGGTGCTTATTCACAAGATATTGGTTCTCAACCTATGGTCAATACCAATGACATCATACAAATAGTCTAAGGCTTAGCTCAAAGGCATAAGTGGACGCACCAAGAAAAAGATGTAATGAAGATGTCTAACTGGATTTTAGGAAAGCGAGTACTTCCCGATACTCGTTACCTTATGGATTCTCTTTTTTTCCTAAGTCAAGCTTATCATATTTCTTTTACTGCTGCCAGTGTATAACTCTGTCGGGAAGAAATGAACTCATCGAAACAAAAGTCAAGATTATAAATTGTCCTAATATTTGAATGTCAATGTTGGTGTGAAATGGCAGAAGAGTGATTTAGAGTCTGATGGCTACTTTCCAGGTAAAGTGATTTGCTTGGCAGGTGAGTGAGGTTAAGGGTGTACCAGGTCCAATCCAGTTTCCTCTATTTAACCTTTCCATGAGTCGTTCTGAATACGTGTAACGAACGACAAGTCTCGATTTTCTTGAGCTGCCGATTTACATCGTAGTTTACTCGTTGAGAATGAGTTGAGCTTTTTGTAAACCCTACGCCATTTCCATGTTTGAGCTATAGGGGTGTATTCCCTCTGATGGCAGGTGGCATTATCATGGTCAATTCAGTTTGTGCTGTCATTGATATGCATTTTATAATACCTTGTGTGCTTCTTTAGAGGTGTATTTGTCTTGTAGAGACTATTCTAGCTTTTGTTTTATTTTCAAGGTTCCGCACATGCGACTGTTGACTAAGCCAAGGCCCTCGGCTTCAAGTTTACCTCGGACTGTGTCATGCAGGATATAGCTCAAAGAAAGATTGATACTCCTAAGGTAGAGGAGAACAAGGTAAGGAACTATGGTCTACTACAGTAACTTTTGGCTATGTAACGACCAGAACTTGAAACGAAACTTTTACGTACTTGCCACTTTTGATGCTAGATTCTCCTCTCAATTTGTTGCTGCAATTACCAAATGTCAATTCCTTCCAAGCTTATATTACCTTTTTTGTAACAAGAAAAAGTGCTTTTTCTTTCCTTTCTGGTTATTTGACCCAACTTGTTCTGTTCGCAGTCTGAACGCAAGGATAGAGCCAAGCGAAAGAAATCAACATCAACTGAATAAACTGACGCACCAGCGGCAAAGAAAAAGAAGCATTCTCATGTGGGTAAATTTTTAAGCGTCTGATAGAAGTTAATACCAGAGGTGGGACTTTCGGGCCGGCTCGGCTGGCTGCAACGGCTGCACCCAGCCGAGACCGGCTGACCATGGGTGTGCGAGAGTGAGGCGCTGGCGGTCGGGCCACCCGAGCTCGCCGCGTGAGCTCGAGCTCGGGTCTCGTACCGAACTGTACCGTAGGCGGCCTTTGTTGCCCAGCCACCTGCAGCCGCTTGCGGCTGGCTGCGGCCGACTCTGACCCCGTCCCTTGCCCGGCGGGCCATCCGGGCCGGGTCCAGATCGCGCTTGGCTCCGACGCGTCGCAGCAGACGACGCATGCGGCGGCGGCCGATGCGACATGTGACCGTTTAGCCTAGATCAGCTGGCGCTGGCAGCAGCAGCCTCCCATCCCTCCCCCTCTCCCTGGCACCTGTTTGTACACACGCACAATCAAAGCTTGGCCGTCATACAAGACGGTGTGTTAGACAGCGGGCGGGGCGGGGAAGGAGGCTTACCCAACGCGTAGGCCGCACGCGCCCTGCCCACCCGCCCGCAGGGAAGATGCGCTACGCGCGCTGCCACGCTGTGACGTGACGTAGTCCAGGAGCGCTACGCGCTGCCACTCCGAGTCGCCGCCGTGCGGCACTGCTGACACTACACTGCGCCACTGGCACTCATCAAAAAAGGCATTTTGGAAATACTGTGGGACACCCTAGCCCTTTCCCAAGAGAACAAGAACTTGAAATCTCAGCTTCCTTTAGTATGGACTGAGAAAAAGGCAGCGGTTGATTCCTAGGAATCAAAATTGACGGATCTGAAGGAGCAGCTCCAAGCTGAAAAGGACAAGAACTCATCCCTCCAGGAGCTTCTGGCGACAGCATCTAAAAAAGGCCCAAGGTTGGTTTAACAAATTCTTTCTTAATTTTTCCTCGGTTCAGGTAGTAGTAAGGAGGCCCCCAGGACACCAGTCGCCATCTTGTGTCCCCAGGTAACCTGTCCTGACCTACCCTTCGGAAAGGTCAAAAAAAGGGTCACTTTAAATTTTTTTTAAAATTTTTTTTTATCAATTTTTTGTCAATTTTTTTTTTCTGGGCGAGCTTACGATATGAGCTCTAACCTAACTTAACCCAAGGGATGGGTCTCACCTACCCTTCGAGACCCCTAAGTCACCCGACTGCCTGGAACCAAGGGCAGCCCACTGTGCGCTTTTGTGTGTAGAGCGCCTGGTGGATATGCAACCCGTTGCGCTCCTTCCCCTTCCACCGACATCTCTCTTCCACCGACATCCTAGGTCTTCCACTGACATCTTCCCATTTCCACTGACATCCTTTCACTTCCCCCACCATCCCCCCACTTCCATTAGCATCCTCCCACTTCCATTGGCATCCTCCCACTTCCGCCGATATCGTCCCACTTTCTCCGACATCCTCCGACCTCCTCTGACATCCGCCCACTTCCTCCGACATCCTCCCACTTCCTCCGACATCCTCCCACTTCCTCTGACATCCTCCCACTTCCTCTGACATCCTCCCAGTTCCTCTGACATCCCTACACTTCCTCTGACATCCTCCCACTTCCTCCGACATCCTGCGATTTTCTCTGACATCCTCCCACTTCCTCTGGCATCCTCCCACTTCCTCCGACATCCTCCTACTTCTCTCACATCCCCTCACTTCCTCTGATGATAGATTATGTAATCAGTGGATGGATGCGGATAAAGTTGACACGAGATAATCTGGCTCTGAAGTGAAGTATTTTATTACCGGAAGGAAACAGGGTAACACGTTACTGTCAATAGCAAAGTAAATAAGTGAACATCGATAAGTTACTAGAAACTAAAAGGCGGTGGATTGCAATATCAGCAGAACAGAGCGGGAAACCATTAACAGTATAACAAGTTTGAATTGGTAAGTAAAGTGGCCTACAAAGCAGGCGTTACAGGGAAGGAGATGAAAGCTAGCGGAGGTCGTCAGGGAAAGCAAGGAGAACACATGTCCTAATTGGGTGCAAACACCTCTAGATTCAGGCAGGAGATCGCCGGAAGTGAGGGTGGGTGACAACGTGGGTGGGAAGTCGCCGGCAGTGAGAGGACGTCACTGGATGTGGGCAGGAGGGCGCAGGAGGTGAGTGGACGTCACTGGATGTGGCAGAAAGTCGCCGGAAGTGAGAGGACGTCACTGGATGTAGGCAGGAAGTCGCCGGAGGTGACTGGACGTCCCTGGATCTGGACAGGAGGTCGCCGGAAGTGAGAGGACGTCACTGGATGTGCGCAGGAGGTCGCCGGAAGTGAGAGGACGTCACTGGATGTAGGCAGGAAGTCGCCGGAGGTGAGAGGACGTCACTGGATGTAGGCAGGAAGTCGCCGGAAGTGAGAGGACGTCACTGGATGTGGGCAGAAAGTCGCCGGAAGTGAGAGGACGTCACTGGATAGTTACGGGAAGTCATGGGAAGTCCGTGGCGATGGATTCGTTGGAGGTCTAAGGAGGGTTATAGAAACGGATTTGATCAATGTAGGAAGTTACAGGACGTCTTAGGAAGTCGATGGAGAGTCGGTGGATGTGGCTGGGCAGGCAATGGCAGTCGTAGGACGTCCTTGGAGGTAGGTGGGATGTGTGCGGAAGTGGTGGGGAAGTCGGCGGATGTGGCTTGGACGTCATGGGAAGTAGTTGGACGTTTAGTGGAAGAGAATCAGTGACTTCCCAGTTCTTCCAAAAGGTTACATTTTGGAAGTTCCGTGGATGTCCCGAGTCGCCCTGAAAAACGACTTCCAAAGTCATCCCCAGATTCCCATCAGGGGTTTGCGCCATGTTAAAGGATAGGGCTTGACCACGTTTGCGCTTCGAAGTGCAATGACCGCATCATTAAACGTGGTCAAATCTTTCAGAACATTGACCGCACCACCTCGTGCGGAATTGACCACGTTTGTTTTCTCAGTGTACTGTCAATACGCTCCTAACCTCTCTACGATGGCTTTTTCTGGAAAGCGCGTGTGCGATGCACCATCCACCTGGCCTGTCCCGGCCAAGCGAGCCGTGCTCGCAGACTTAGTCAGCCGTTTCGGCCTTGACGACGAGGAAGTCGCGCCTCTCCCCGCGATGCCCATGTGCACCGCGGTGGACGAGGGTGACTAGGTACGGCCCAGCCCCCGCGGCCACTTACACAGCACTCACAACCATTAGGGGCCGTCGAGATTACACTGTTTTCGAGTTCGACATCGCAATAGCACTCAAAAGTTTCGTATTTTAATGCTGAGACCAGATTCGACCTCCGTTTTGCGATCGGACAATTTCTTGATGTCCCTACCTGCCGTTTTAGTCGAAAAAGTGGAGTTTTTTCGATTTTCTCCGTTTTTAGGGCTTGGATCGCTCCCCTGCCGGTCGGGAAGCGGTCCGATGGTCGGATGGTCAACGCCAACACCAAATCTAAAGTTCTGAGTCGTAAGAAGCTATCGGAACACATGCATATGCATCCCAGATCTCGATAAACTGTTATTTTTTCCTAAAATTCCACGTTTTTTGATGTTTTGGCGGCATTTTTCGATAGTTCCGAGGGCCGTAGACCTTGGTGACATGACCAGTGGTGGTGAAAGGCAGCCCAGGGGTGGCGGACATACAACCCACCCCCAGCCCAGCGCCCGGGAGGCACTGGAAGGGCGAGGGGAGGCGGCGTCGCAATGCTAGAAAAGCTCTAAAATTGGCTGCGACCGCCGCGCTCCCCGTAAATGCAGTATTTGCGTGCAGGTCTAAGCTCAGCGAGTGTTACAGCACACTGGTGAGGTCTGATAGTGTCACAGCGTTGTACTCAAGGGGAAACAACTCAAAAAAATTTGTACACCGAAATTCATGGTCAATCTTGAATTTTAGTCCAATTCCTTCCAAATTCATGAAAATTAGTCAAAATTCAAAGAAATTCCTCAAAAACCAGTGAAATTCATATCAAAATTCATAGAAATTTGGCTGCAATTCATTGAAATTCATCCGAGATTCATCCGAAATTCATGTGGAATTCAAAAATTTGTAAGTTATTTCCCCTTGGTTGTACTGCAAGACGTTTCTGCCCAGCAGCAACCTAGGGCGGGCGGGGGGCGGGGATACGACTTCGGCAGGTCTCACGCCGGCCCGGCCGCAAGAATTGGTTTGCGTGTCGAGAACAGGGCAGGCGCTAGCTTCTCGCTCCATCCCGCGCGGGATCCTCGCTCCGTCTTTGTCCGACGCGCTGCCCCCTCCACGTCCATGTGCGAGTGGGGGTAGAGGGCGCGCTGGAGTCGGCCGCCGAGCGGTGCGGCCCATACTCCATGCAGCTGGACGCAACCACCCTCAGCGTACCTGATGGTCTAGGGGTAGCGCTGGAAGCCCCGAGCGGGTAAACACTTCAAGACATCGTGTACAGACTACTCGGTATTACGCTGTATTACGGTGGTATTACACGTGTATTACGGGAAGAAAATGCTAAATTTAGCCACATTTGACCCTAAAATGGTATTACAAATACGTGTATTACGCGCAATACACGGCTTTTTTGTACAGGTCATTACGAAAGTGTTTACCCCCTCGGGAAGCCCACAACTCGCTGGCGTCGGATCGAATCCCATCTGAGCAGGAACTTTTTGGTCGCGTTTGACAGTAACTGCCATGTAATTAATATCTGTTTATCTCCCCAAAATTTGCCGCGAGTAGGGTAAGACCGTCGGGAGTAGGGTAAGACCTGTTGGGAGTAGGGTAAGATCTGCCGCGATCAGGGTAAGACCGTCGGAAGTAGGGCAAGATCTGTCGCGACCCCGTTAGGTTAGGTTAGGATGGGTTGGAACCAATTATTTGTAGGAAGGAGCTAGTCACAAACATGTGCAGCTCGGAGCGCGGGGCCTGCGGAGGAGGTGGAGAGGGCGCGTGGACGTAGTGGACGGGGCAGCGCGTCGGACAAAGACGGAGCGAGGATCCCGCGCGGGAGGGAGCGAGAAGCTAGCGCCTGCCCTGTTCTCGACACGCAAACCAATTCTTGCGGCCCGGCCAACTCGCTTCCTCCTCCCGCCCGCCTGGGTGAGGGGATGCTTGCCCCGCCCGTTCGCCCGCTCCCCGCGCGGCCGCGGGCGAACCGGCGGGGCAAGCATCCCTTCACCCAGGCGGGCGGGAGGAGGAAGCGAGTTGGCCGGGCCGGTGTGAGACCTGCCGAATTCGTACCCCCGCCCCCCGCCCGCCCTAGGTTGCTGCTGGGCAGAAACGTCTTGCAGTACAACGCTGCGACACTATCAGACCTCACCAGTGTGCTGTAACACTCGCTGAGCTTAGACCTGCACGCAAATTCTGCATTTACGGGGAGCGCGGCGGTCGCAGCCAATTTTAGAGCTTTTCTAGCATTGCGACGCCGCCTCCCCTCGCCCTTCCAGTGCCTCCCGGGCGCTGGGCTGGGGGTGGGTTGTATGTCCGCCACCCCTGGGCTGCCTTTCACCACCACTGGTCATGTCACCAAGGTCTACGGCCCTCGGAACTATCGAAAAATGCCGCCAAAACATCAAAAAACGTGGAATTTTAGGAAAAAATAACAGTTTATCGAGATCTGGGATGCATATGCATGTGTTCCGATAGCTTCTTACGACTCAGAACTTTAGATTTGGTGTTGGCGTTGACCATCCGACCATCGGACCGCTTCCCGACCGGCAGGGGAGCGATCCAAGCCCTAAAAACGGAGAAAATCGAAAAAAACTCCACTTTTTCGACTAAAACGGCAGGTAGGGACATCAAGAAATTGTCCGATCGCAAAACGGAGGTCGAATCTGGTCTCAGCATTAAAAAACGAAACTTTTGAGTGCTATTGCGATGTTGAACTCGAAAACAGTGTAATCTCGACGGCCCCTAACAACCATGGGCCAGCCCAACATGCAGGACGTGGACTTGGACGCGCTGTGCAGCGATGCTTTCGCGCACCACTTCAGCGCACAAGACGTCCAGTCCGTCGTGCAAGGGTTAGAGGCACCCCAGCCCTCGGCCCCGGCCCTTGAGCAGGCACCGGTGCAGCCCACTAGGGTGCGCCGGGACGCCGCCGAGCCATTGGCCCTGGCGGTGCCCGTCAGCACGGCCCCCAAGGTGCTCCCCTTCCCCATGGAGTGCGAGACGAAGGACCTGCCGCTCACGCGCAACGGCTCGAAGGCCCTGCGCCTCGGCCTGGACGCGTTGACCATGGCACCCTACGTTCTCCTCCTGGGCGAGGCCAACGCCCGGTCCAACAGGCCCTGGATTCGATTTACTCTGGAGGAATTTCAAGTCTTTACTGCCCCTGACATTCATGACATGCTGCATAAGGCTCTCCAGAAAAACGAAGCGTTTGACCCGCCCACACTAAGTGTTGGAGACATGGAAGTAAAAATCCTGGTCAATGCCAAGCAAAAGTTCAGGACTTCCGTGTGTGTGTGGCGAAAACAAGCCCCTAACATCACCATATGTCTGGCTGAGTCGTCCTTGTTGATGCTCCACAAATCCATGCCCCTCTTCAAAATCAAACTGAGCCACATCAACCACATAGCACAGCAAGCACAGACTCTGTGGGCTCCATTTCTGCAGTCAGCCAAGAATTACTGTACTCAGAACAACATCAAAGACCCCACAGACACTCAGGTTGAGCAAGCTTTTAGCCAAGCCTACCCTTTTCCTGAGACACTCAAGTTGGAGCTCATCAACTACCATCTGGCCCACTTGAGCACAAAGTTGAAGGAGTGAAAAGAAAAACACAGCATTTTTTATAAATTACAAATTTTAAAAAATGATTTAAATTACAAAAATGATTTAAAATACAAAAAAATAAAAAAAATGATTCAAAGTGATAAAAACAAATTAAAAAAAAATAAAATCCATATAAGCATCTAAATCATCATCGTCATTATCATCCTCTTCTTTCTCCTCTTCTTCTTTCTCCTTCTCCTCTACTTCCTCCTCCTCTTCTTCCTCCACCTCCTCCTCTTCTTCCTCCTCCTCTTCTTCCTCCTCCTCTTCTTCTTTCTTCAATCCAGACTGAAAACAGAAAACAACAAAAAAACGATTAAAATACAAAACCCCAAAAAACTAATATAACCAGACAAAAACACAAAAAAATCAAACAGTGGCGAGCAGGGGAGCCCACTCTAACAAGGCCCTACCCTTTTAAAAATTATTTTGAGAGTAAATCTGATGCTTCTTAAATGAGTTGACAGCCACACATAGGCTAAATTATATTCACCAACTACTTTACTAAAAACCCAACTTTTCTGATGAAATTCAAAATTATTTTTTATCAGATTCATGTCAGGAGGACTCAGGCTTGAATAAAAAGACTACAGAAGAATTTTGAGAACTCATTTCAGCCTCCAACTCAATAACATCCTGCCTCGGCTACAGAACTGCCGTAAAACCTCAAAGACAGATTCCAAAGAAAAATGACTGAATGACTTCATATTTTTCGACAAGACTTTGCAGAGAGTGGCTCTGAACTAAAAACAACCCTCATGAATAAGAATTTTGGACATACATCCATTCCATAAGATAAAAAGTTGGCATACCTATAATATTCTCTAAAGACTAAAAGCTCAACTATTTTGACAAAAGGTTTTCTCTATCTAACTTAAATTTATGCAAGTATGACTCCCTTTTTGATTTAAAAGTAAACTGGAGTGTGTAGAAAGTGTCTGGCAAAAGATATTAGCATATGAGAATATTTATTTACATCAACTACTAAACTTCAAAAAACTCAACTTTTTTTAATGAAATTGAAATTATTTTTATCTAGATTTATCTTAGTATCACTCAGGCTTTGATGAAAAGACATCAGATGGAATGGGAGAACTGCAGCAGACCTTCAGCATATCATCGAGCAACTTCGGAAACAAAAACCGCATAACTTAAATAGTAAAAATTGATGACTTGGACTCAACATGTCACCATGGCATGTTAAGGCCAGGGACAGGTGAAAATGCTATTTTTGAAATGGTCTGTCATAAAAATTTGAAACTCTGGTAAAATGTTACTCAGTACATATACAAATCACGAAAAAAGTTTCATTGAAAAATATTTAGGCAATCCAGAGATATTAGCTTTTGAGTGTTTCTTCAGAATTTTGTGTGAGAGCCCTCCTACGCAACAGTTTGGGTTTAAAAAATCTGACAAATTAATTTTTTTGTTCCTCATGAGTCAAAGAACAAACACAAGTTATATTATTGAAATCAGTCCACTTGTATAAGAATATGAAAATCATGAATGGGCTCAATTTTCAAAAGTCATGATTTTGTTAGTTTTTGCCATTTTTGATGGTACCCATTTCTTTAGCCAAAATTACAAAAATCAGATAGTGTTCACACAACTTGCATTTGTTCCTAACACCATAAGGAGCAAAAAAAAAAATGGCATATTTTTGTGGTGCAAATTGTTGCGTAGGAGATGTTTTGAAGTTGGAAAAAGGTGGTTCTGAGAAAAACAAGTTTGAAAATTTACAGCACTTTGCAATGCTTCCTAAAAAAAATCCCAAAAGTGATTTTCCCGACTCCAGATCATCAAAATACATGAAAATCCTAATAAAGGAAGGTTCAAAGTACCTTAAACCGCCAAAAACCATATTTCGAATTTTTTGTCGATTTTCGCAGTTTTTTCACCTGTCCCTGGCCTTAAAGAGAGTTACTCTGGAGTAAAACAAAGCTATTCCAACAAGAATGGTGATCATACTTGCATTCAATAAGATGAAAAAGTATTCATACCTATACCAGTCTGTTAAGGGTAAAAACTGATTTTTTTCCCAAAATATTTTTGTCTATCTAACTTAAACTCATGCCAGAGTACTTCACACTTGGATTTAAAAGTAAAATGGAGAGTGTGGAAGGCCATTGCTTCGGATACAAGTATATGATTCTCATAAAATATTTTTGTTTTGCATAGAGTTAACATCATAATAAAGCTCCCCTCACAAAATTGAAGTCACAAATCATTTTGAATTTAGTTGAAAATGTTGCATTTACTGAAGTACACTGTTATCAATCATAACACCACTTTTTAAAGAAATTCATCATTAATTTAACCAGGGATCATATCAGAAGCAGTAGAACATAGAATGCAAGACAGCAGAAGACATAAGATAACTGAACTCGACCTCTATTCAAACTTAAGTCAAGTTTCCGAACCCATGACAACTAAGAGCTTACACTGCAAAATAAATGACTTGTAATCAAAATTTCTCAACGATACTTAAAAGGGAGCTACTCTTATGTCAAACAAAAGTTGATCCAATGAGTTTCTCAACCACTGATGCATGCAGTGAGACAAAATACTTCACTATAGCGTTAGCAGCCACTTGGCAAAAAATACATCTCTCTAATTAAAAATTAAAAATTAATTTTGACAGATACTTTGTCAGAGAAACAAAGACTAGGATTTAAAGTACAATTTGAAAATGGCAATTCAAGAGGAGGTCTTCAACAAGAACAAACACCGCTTCAGAAACTCGAATCATGGTATCGTTATCTTGACTCATATATCTGCCAGGGTTTACAGGCCTGGTGGGTACTGTGTGCCCAACCCCCACCTCCACAGGGTGCGGCGGTGTCCTTGGGGGGTGGTGGGCGGGGAAGGGCGTGGGGCGGGCGGGGCGGCGTGGGGAGGGGGTGCCCAGGGAGGGGAGGCTCTCCCAAGACTTTTCCTCCGCGACGTCCTCCGCGACGTCCTCCGCGACGTAAACCTTAGCGAATGGGATAACACTCACAAAACCGATAACAAACTTAAAAAATTAAAAAAGTTAAAAATTTTACACGTACTTTTTTGGGGGTGCTCCAGGCAAGAGGAGGGCCCACCAGGGCCTCAACAAGAGCGTCGTTGAGGGGCGGCTGCACTTCATACCCCTCGCCAGGGGCGGGTGAACGGGGGCGGCTGCACTTCATACCCCTCGCCGGGGGCGGGTGAAGGGGGCGGCTGCACTTCATACCCCTCGCCGGGGGCGGGTGAAGGGGGCGGCTCCACTTCATACCCCTCGCCGGGGGCGGGTGAAGGGGGTAAGCCTACGCGGGGTGGCGGGGCGGACGCTTCAGCAGCGCCCTCAACATCATCAGGCTGAAAAAAACGAGAGAGAGTTGAAAACGAAAGCATGTGAATTACGGATGCACTGAGAGAAGTGTTTTGGTGTGTGCATCAAACGTTTGGTGCCCTGCACCGAACAGTTTCATGAAATACGGCGCGACCAAACGTTCTATACTGGCGCCGAAACCTGTGTGATCACCTTGTTCGGTCTCCAGCACCAAACTGCTATGATAGTCACTCTACCCCTGTTTCGTTCAAACGAATAACGTGACATTTCCCACATTACCATACTAAGCTCGGTTGCTGCTTAAAATAAAAGTTCCAATGTAGAACAAAACTTTGTTTCGTTAAAGTCACTAAACTTGATCCGAACTCGTCTAAAAATAAATCAGTTTACCATAACTGAACGATCCATCCTCATTATTAATTTTTTTCGATTGCAGCTATGTTATTTATTTGATAATGGCCATTAAATATTCTGATTTCCACCTTTAACATGGTTTTTTTATCTGCTTCCAAGGTGTTTTTAAAAGGAATCTAATGTGTTTTATCACGGCCATCAACAATCATTGAGTCCATTGTGCAGGAGTTCAATAATGCAAATGGTTTTTGATGTTGTATCTTGATAAGGAATAAATGCAAGTCAATGGTATGGCATTAAATAATGTTTTTTTTTTCAATTTATTTTACAATGAGCTCCCAAAGAGCTAGCTGCTCCACTTTGAAAATACAGTAGCAATTTGACAGGAGAAAATGATTTGAGACATTAAGAAGTTTTGAAATAATTGTTAACAGATTGAGTACTGAAGTGAAAAAAAAATTTCTTATACAGCATGGTACAATGATACACATAAAGCGTCAACAGATTTTACATGATAAAAAACAGGCATAGGCCAGGGCATTTTCCTGATTTCTAGACAAAATGAATCATTAGTAGGCAAAACAGAGTAATTACGAGAATGGGCATTGTAACTATAAGTTGCAAGGGCTGACATGATAAAACAAACACTATTGTTTTTGTTCACAAGAATTTTACTCTTTTCAACTGCCTTTGACAGTTTACGGTCCAATCTGTATATATAAAAAACAAGTATTACTTGGCGCAAAGAAACATTTCACTATAGGTAAAAGGTACCATCACTTACATTCCAATGGGCTTAGTTCTGTTGAGCTGTCCAGTCACAACGATTTCTGCAATCCGATTGCGGTCACTGTCTGTCCTCTCTGCATAACAGGTTGCCAAAAGACATTCACCGTAAAAAGTTGACTGAAATAATTTCCTCAGTTCCTAGAAGATAAAATTACCAATCAGAAAACTGGTTGAATCTCAATTATCTTATAATAGGTGTGTGAAACTTACTTCTACAAGTTCATTGGAAACAGGTTCATCGTCATCATTCTCCTCATCGGAGAGCAGGCAAGTGTCCAGGTCCAGAGGGGTTTCTGTTGCGCAAATAAAACAGAACATTAAGAAAATTTAAACACAACTCAAAAGCATGTCTCTCAAATATTGCAAAGCTATCAACAACTTTACAGGAAATTTAAATAGGAGCAAGTAATCAATAAGTAGCATACCAACAGAGTCAACGCGCTTCCTCTTGTTTGGAGTTTGTTTGAGGAGTTCACCCTTCCTTTCTTGAAACACCTCCTAAAAATTCAGGAACCCGCCTGGGGTCAAAATAGCTCTTGCTGTTGTCTCATCAAGTTTAGAGAGCGTTGTCAAGTTTATTTCAGCTTCTGAAAGGACAAGAACAAAAACTTTACAAAACTAATATTAGCTGGACACAGAACAGGGAAACAATAGTGACCACGAGCAAAATTAGGCCGCAGGAGAAGATTCTTTGGGTGAAATGAAGATACAGTACAAAAGACAAACACTAACAGATTTTAAGGTTAGGGTCCTGCTAGAACCGCTGCAGTTTCGTAATGAAAGTACATTGTATGGCCGAATCAAAATAAAAGGAAATCAATCCGAAAGGCACCACACTTGCAGCCGGCCCGATGTCAAAGCCTACGACTCTAACCTAGACCGGCGCAGTTTCGTAATGAAAGTACAGAGTACGGTTGAATAATAATAAAAAGTAAATCAAACCGAAAGGCACCACACTTGCAACCGGCCCGATGTCAAAGCCTACGACTCTAACCTAGACCGGCGCAGTTTCGTAATGAAAGTACACAGTACGGTTGAATAAGAATAAAAAGTAAATCGAACCGAAAGGCACCACACTCGCAACCGGCCGGGCCGGCCCGATGTCAAAAGCCTAAAACTCTAACCTAGACAGCTTCTCTGTGCTATTACAAAACGCTTCCACAAAATTTCGCTGAGAGTGACAGTTCTTACAAAAGGACACGCTGGAAGCACAGATGTTTCTTCTACTTGCACGCACAATACTTTAATTCACTCAGAAATATTCCAAACTTAGAAAGTACGTACTTTTGAAGCAGTCAGTGAGGTATCCCACACCCCAACTCCGCAGAAGCTCTTCCAGAGTGCTGCACTTGGACGATGATGATGACGCCATGGTATGACAAACTAACCTGGCTCAACCGTGGTGCCTCATTATATAGTTCCACCGCAAAAACCAAAAACTTCAGTCTTGGACACAAAAATTGATTAGGGTTCTGTATTAAATTATTTAGAACCACGGACGAAGTATTTTAAATGCCACAACGAAAGTTTATTAGACCCCAGCAATAAATTGCGATTTACTGTAGAGATCAACCGGAAGTCGGTGTCTCGAACCCTTCAAATTCGATTTGCCGCGAGAAATGCGAGTAGTAGGGAGGTTCAGTGCTGTTCGGTACGCAGACAAAAGCAGTGTGATACGAGCCACCAAAGACATTGGTGCCTGCGTTAACAATGTCCTGATGAAACACATTTCGATGCCAGGCACCAAACGTTTGATGCGCACGCCAAACCACTTCTCTCAGTGTGGTCCCACCCCGCCGCGCCGCGCACACACGACGCGCGTCAAGTAAGTGACGAGGTTAGGATGACCGCGGGTTTTTGACATAAAGCACGATTCTGCCCGAGTAAAAATAGAAGGCTGCAGAAAGGCTGACGAATGGCTGACGCATGGCTGTATGGACCGTTTTTTGGCTGTATGCATGGCTGCCGTGGCTGCGTTGCAGCCATGTCGCAGCCACACCCAGGGAACGATTTACTTGTACCGATGCTGGATTTTGTCTCTTGTGACTTTTGAGAATATTTGATTTGATTCAGACATTTTATTCTCAAATTGAGCACTTTTCTCACGTACTTTGACTCATGCGTGAGACAAATATTGTCTCAGACTTTGAGAGAATTATCGCAAAACGCTTGCAAGTAGGAGTCGAACTTCGAATCCCTGCAGTGGCGAGCCGTCGCCTAGCCCACGTCACCACGGAGGTGGATTGGCGATGACAGATGAGTGGGCGCTGGCGTTTCTCAGGCCCCCGCTTTCCAAGAGTGCCGAGCTTGTGTGGTTTATAAATGTGCCGCGTTGAGCGCCTGATAAGTACACAAGCAGTAGCGCAGTAGGTAAGGTACCTGCCTTTGACCTCCCGGGGTCCGGGTTCAACTCCCAGCAGTGTCCGTATAATTTTTATTAGTTTAGATCCTTGAAGATGATACTACTGAGTCTAGGATGCTCAGGCCGCGTTCCATTTCTCGCCTCACCACCTTCAAATGCCGGCACCGCAGTAATTTTTTTCGAGTTTTGAGCGGTAATGGCAACTACAACGTCGGCAGCAAATCCGGTAGTCTTGGGAAAATCAGACCACGAGATCGGTTCCTCCTGCCCGTAATTTTGCTACTCGCCCCAACCCTCCGTCAAAAAAAAATCTGGAAAAAACTGCTCCCCCTTCATTCCGGAAATTTTGATACTTCCGTCCATCTCTGGGTTGCTACGTGATAATTTGGCCAGAGAAAACTGGTGGCGCCTCGGTGGGAACCGAACCCGGGTTACTATCCAGGAGGGCTGGCACTTTACCACTGTGCTACGAGAGCAGTTGCTGTTACGGCGCGTTTGGAAGAGTGTCATAGAGCGCGGCGCTCTCCTTCAGTATGGCAGGCCCCAGCCAATCAGAGACTGGGACACCGTCCGAAAAGTTCCCGCTCTGCTTCTCATTGGTCGACTGGATCAGACGTGCGCAGGCGCAGAAAATACAAGAATATGAGCCTTAGTCTGAGAAAACCCTCCTTTCTCACTACTTGCTGAGAAATGTAGCATTGTGGCAAGCAACATGCTGAGACAAATACCTCGCGAAAATATTGCTGTCTGACGTCACATCGCTGATGCTGGGATTTACTGTAGTTGATGAAAAACCTCTTGCGGCAATGTAATATTGTCTCGATACGAGTGGATTTTTGCATTGGAGGCAGACAATCTCCATTCTCATACCAATGACCTAACCTGCATTGCCCAACCGTAAGACAAATTTTGTCTTGTGCCAATGCAATTTTTCTTGGAACAAGTAAATCGTTCCCTGGGTGCATAGCGACGTCCCACAGTGATGCAAAACTGAAAAAAGTCGTGCAAAATTATGGAGTGCCCCGATCACTACCAAATTTCGTTTACATGGGTTTTGGGGGTCGCTGACCTCATTTCTGAATAGATTGAACGTGAACAACCACCACAGGGGCGGATCTAGGGCAGTTTAGGGGGTAACACGCTAACGCTGTGCTTGATCACAGGCAAATTTCGTGTGCGGGGGTTTTAGGGGTCGCTGACCTCATTTCTGAAGAGATTGATTGTGTACAACCACCACAGGGGCGGAACAAGAGCGTCTAAGGAGCGGGGAGTTTGTTTTTGTTCGAGAAATGGAGGTAGACAAGTCATTTGTGGACAGTGTATATAATCTGCAAAGTATATCAACATATACTATGTCATGTTAAAATTTGAAAACTTAATAAAAAAGATAATACATTCCATTTAGAGCTTTAGGAAAGCTGCAAACGACACGATGTTGCGACTTTGGAGTCGATTTTCACGAAAAGCGCAACGTTTCGCGGCCTCACACCATATACACCTTGAAGTAGGCCTCGGATACTACCATGTGGCTGTGACAGACTGGTTCGCAAGTGTTCGCAACTCGACTTATTTCACGTCAAAATCAACAAAAGTGATGAATTTAGCTAACATTTTATAGCGAATATTTGGTGACCGAGAGCTTTGACGTTGATTGTAACACATGTATCGGATTCCTTAGACCTTCAGCTTTCCAAAAACACCCAATATTATACATTTTGGTGCGCAGATGCGGCCAAAATGAGCAGTTTTCACACCGCATGTAGCTTCATTCGGTTTTCGCCTCAAATTGCTCCACTTTAGCGCCATAAAAAGATAGGATTACCAACTTTTGGGTTCAAAACAGTTTCGCCTCCGTATAGTTCGACCTTTACTGCGCTCAAAAATTTCAGCCCCCTCACGGACGGACCAAATCGAAGAAAAGTGCTTTTTGCGCGACTTTTTCCGGTTTTGCATCACTGTGCGTCCTGGACTTGCAGCCATGCACGCTGCAGTGGCTGGTCTGGCTGTTTCACGGAGCGCTTTGGCTGTGAAACGCTTCAGAAACTGCGCACAGAAGCCTTTTGGCTGCCCTAAGCAGCCTATAAACGCTGCCACGCACAGCCAACTTAGCTGAAGTGGCTGTAGGCTGCGCATCGCAGCGTGTTGGCTGCTTGCGCCAGCCGTGCCGCTGCTAGCCGTTACAGCCATGTAGGCTGCCATGGCTGTAGGCTGCGCGTCGCAGTGTGTTGGCTGCTGGCGCAAGCCAGGCCGCGGCTGGACTTTACAGCTATCTAGGCTGCCATGGCTGTAGGCTGCGCGTCGCAGCGTGTTGGCTGCTGGCGCCAGCCAGGCCGCGGCTGGACTTTACAGCTATCTAGGCTGCCATGGCTGTAGGCTGCGCGTCGCAGCGCGTTGGCTGCTGGCGCCAGCCAGGCCGCGGCTGGACTTAACAGCTATCTAGGCTGCCATGGCTGTAGGCTGCGCGTCGCAGCGTGTTGGCTGCTGGCGCCAGTTGGGCCGTGGCTGGTCTTTGCAGCCACGTAGGCTGCTATGGCTGTGGGCTGCGCGTCGCAGCGTGTTGGCTGCTGGCGCCAGTTGGGCCGTGGCTGGACTTTGCAGCCACGTAGGCTGCTATGGCTGTGGGCTGCGCGTCGCAGCGTGTCGGCTGCTGGATGCAGCCTGGCCATGGAAAGGCCGCTGAAGCCATGAAGGTTGCCACGGCTGTAGGCTGCGCGTCCCAGCGTGTTGGCTGCTGGCGGCAGCCGGGCCGCGGCTAGACTTTGAAGCCACGTTGGCTGCAAAGGCTGTACGCTGCGCGCTGCGCGTCGCAGCGTGCTGGCTGCCAGCGCCAGCCTGGCCGCGGCTGCACTTTACAGCCACGCAGGCTGCAATGGCTGTAGGCTGCGCATCGCAGCGTGTTGGCTGCCGGATGCAGCCGGGCTACGGCAGGACTATACAGTCGTGTAGGCTGCAATGGCTGTAGGCTACGGATTGCAGCATGGTGGATGCTAGCGGTATTCAGGCAACGGTCGTACCCCTTGATTAAAGGGCGATAAAAAATAGAAAAACATAGAATGGGTGCGTGGTATGCTGATATTTGAGTTGAATACGTTAACATACATAAGCCATGCAAGTTTCGTATAAATCGGGAAACTTTTTTGTTATCTTTGATATCTTGGGAACGGTAAGTCCTAGATGAAATTACTTGGCAGATTTGGATCTGGAGCGGTGTTGGGACCCTAGAAAATCTACTAAGGGCTCCATAGAACTTCAAAGGGCGTAACAGGCACCCTCAAAGGTCGTCATGGGGACCTTCATGTACTAAAGAGTGAAGCCTAGTTGCGATATGGATGCTGCCGATGGCATCCACGAAGCTGCAGGATGCGGCCGAGATGTAGCTGTAACCCGCAGCTTCATAGCTGCCGGGGGCAGCGTGGCCCGGGCGAAAGAAGGCTGCCTGCAACATCCTGAAGGCTGCGGGGTGCAGCCTACAGCAGCGCCTCACAGCCTCCAGGCTTCCGGGGGCAGCGTGGCCCGGGCGAAGGAAGGCTGTCTGGGGCATCCTGAAGGCTGCGGGGTGCAGCCTAGAGCAGTGCCTCGCAGCCTCGTGGCTGCTGGGGGCAGCGTGGCTCGCGAGGGAAGGCTGTCTGGCGCATCCTGAAGGCTACGGGGTGCAGCCTAGAGCAGCGGGGGCAGCGCTTACTGGGCTCCAAAGGGACACTTCAGTGGCTGGCAGGTGCAGCCAGAGAGGCTGCACCGGCTGCGGATGGCTGTATTTTGGCTGACGTATGTCCGAATACAGCCAATGTCTGCAGCCATCCGAGTTCCATCCGCGCGTTGTCAGCCACCTGGCAAGATTTCGTTTCTTACTTGAGTTGTGTATGGTGGCCGGGTCCTGGCTCCCTATTGGCTAGCCCGGCCCACCGAGTTGTCGCGAAAACCTGGTGCTGTTGGTTTCGTATTTCAAATTGTGCCCCTCGCGACGCCATTAGTAGGCAAACAGCAGCCGTTTTGCCAAAATGCCTCTCAATTTCAACTTGGAATCTTTTGCCAAGGTAAGTCCAATGAAAGATATTGCCTCTGTATGTCCATTCTTTCGACTTTTTATGCTTGCCAATAGTGCCACTAAGCAAGTTGCACATGCGATGGTGTTAAAATGCCAACCCAGGTAGAACACTTGATGCAATGCGCGTCTTTGACTTGCCAAAGGGCTCGAAACATAAAAAAAAAAAAAAAAATATTGCGTTTCCAGAGCATTTTTGTGCCCCCTAGGACTGGCGCCCCTTCACCTCACTGTTATGGTCTAATGTATCATTTCAGGAAAATGCGAAGAGTATTCTTAATCCTGGTGCACCTGCTGCCATGAATCGCTTCCCTTTTAAGGAACTGTCTAGGAATATAGTTCCTGAGGAGGGATGTCAAATTAGCTCAAAGGTATGAAGGCATTGTTTTTAATCGTCCTGCTACCTCATCATTCTGTGCGTGTTGAGTTATTTTTTGGATTTTCAGGTGCGAGTAGCTGTTAACTCCATTTCTAGCAGCAATCCATTACCAAGCATAACGCCCTATAAGCAACATGTGCCACAGTCTCCGCTTTTCAAGAATGGATGTCAAATTACCCCCCCGGTAAGCAGTCAAGTCAAATTTTTCAGTAAACCGTCCAGATAACTTTGTGCAGAAGTAACATTGAACTTCCTTTTTATGCAGGTGCAAGTGACTGCTAATCCCATTTGTCACAGTATCCCCTTACCTAGCATATCATTCCCACACCGACATGCATCAAAGCCTCCATTGTTGAAGAATACATTTCTTAAAGAGGCCTATCAGACTAACCAAACGGTGGCTAAGTCTCCACTGATACAGAAAACAGTCCTTAATGAGGAATCTCAAATGAACCCAACAGTGAGAAAGCATTCAAATATTCAACAACATGTCAATTATCATGCCTAGAGAATTTTTCCAATTTATTTTTTCAAATTCAGGTTCAAGTTGCTTCTAATGTCATTCGTCCTAGTATCCCGTGCTCACCTGGCACAACATTCCCAAACCAACATTCATCAAACCTCTCATTTTTGAAGAATACTTTTCCCAAAGAGGCATGTCAAAATACCTAGTGTCAAAGCCTCTGCCGTTGGAAAATGCAGTCCTTCATGAGGAAAATCAAATATCAACGGTAAGACTACGCATTCAAACTTCCATATACCCACCAAATGGTTTGAATTTCTTATTTTTCTTATTTTTCATGCAGGTGCAAGTGGATAGTGCCATTCCCCTCATTCCTCACAATAGCATTCCTGGAGTTGCACCAAACTATCCTAAAAGAGTATGTTTTTGACTATAATGAATCAAACTATTTGTCAATTTACATAATGATGCTAATGAATTACTTTCTTTTCAAGAAATCTCTATCACTGAGAAAGAATACTGATACCTCAACGGAACCAATAACAACTGTAAAGAAACCAATAGTTTTAAATGTTCCCAGGACAAGTGGTGGCCTTTTGAAAAGCTCTGAATTCACAGCATACCATGATATGCCATCTGCTCTGAAGGTTTCCTTGAATGATTTTCAATGTTTTTTGTGTGATGTTAGTTTTATGGTCATCAATTTATTTATTTCTTATTGACAGGATATTCTTCCCCACAATATTCAGTACACCCTATTGAGCTACAAAGAAGTAGAAAGCGACACAAACCAATTTTTTGCTACTCTGAGAACAACTATTCAGAATAAAGAGGAAGCTCTCCAATGGAAAGTAGATTTTCAAGATTCTTCGATGACTGATTTCACAACTCGAGATTCACATCCTGAGAATTCTCCCAAAATTGTGTTTAAAGTAAGGCTGTTCTAGTGTTTGGGAACAAAACACCTAACTATTGTTAATTTTTATTAAAGTCTTATTTTTCTATTTTTCTAGAAAAAGTTCAAGTGCTTTCACAACACCGGGGCAAGTTTTCTCAGCTGCAAAACAAAGACGCCACATTATAAACACACGAACTGTAAGGCATCGTTCATCATTACAGTGAAAAACAAGGCAATGCACAGGTATGATGATAGTTACTCATTTCGGTTTGCAGCTCATCATTTTTACCATAAACTTAACATGTGAAGTTTGCAGTCAGTCTACTTGCAGTTTGTGGACAAAAAAAAATTGTGACTTAGTCTCTCGTGAATCTTTTCATAAAGGTTTTTTTTTTTTGCAGCCGCTGGTTATGTAAAATTGAACTAATGTGCTCGATGTTTTAAAAAAATTCTTACAGTGTGTATGCAGTTACTTCTTTTCTTGGCGGAGTCACTTTCAACCACTAAGTATATCTCATACTGCATTCTTGTTTTAAGCATTTGTAATTGATTTTGTCAATGGTACAACGGTGTGATAGTCTTAAAGCATGCTATGGTCCGGTGCATTTTGTGTTATCTTCGAGTTCATTCCTTACATTTCTGTGTGTGGAACCAAAAACTCCTTCCTGCAAAAAGTCATTATTTTCAGGCATCCCAGCCAAAATTAGTGTGCAAAATCAATATCACTTAATGTCAAATGGTAAACAAAATCAAATGGATTTTTGACACTAATTTTGGTTTGGGTTTTATGGAGATGATGCCGTGCTGCTTCTCTGAAGGTGCAAGGAAGTAATAAATTACTATTGTCAAGTGACATTTTTCCTGTCTTTCTATTTTCTATTGTATTGCCTGCTTCTTGTTTTTTGTTTTCTTTTGTTCTTGTGTGTGGAGTGAGTGTTAGTTTATTGATCACTTGCTTTGTTTCTCACAATTTCATTACTGTCCTTCCCTAAATTATTTTCCTTCTTTAGGATGGGTGTTCTTATCTATTCTGTTGGTGAAAGAAAATTTTCAAATCTGAATGGAAACGTGCTTATATTTCTTTTCTTTCTATTTTCCCAGGAGCAAGGATCCACTTTTAAAGTCACATCCTTGTGAGATAGCTATTTCACACATCCATAATCATCCCATTAAATGTGCTGATTCTTTACGGCACAGGAAACCAAACAAAGATGTTGTTCAAAAATTCAAGGACATGTTGAGTCGAGGACACTCACCTTCATCGGCCCTTGAGACTCACAAATTTGAGCTTCAAGAGGAACATCAAGATTTGTACTGGAAGGCTCTGGGTGATGGATCCCTCAGCCCAAGTTTAATGTGGTGTTACAGACTCTACTATGAAACTTTCAAAAAGACTTATGGCCCTCCCACTGGAGATGGAATGATTGTATCTCTGAAAGCTGCAATTGAAGAATACAACAGGAAATGTGAGTCCATTTGTTCAGTTGGTGATTTTAATGATGAGTACCAGACGGTTGCAATATGCTCCCCTTTAATGAAGAGGGTCCATAAATTCCTTCCAACTGCTGCAGAGATGGGATTCATTGACTCAACAGGTAATATGGATAGACACGGGAGTCGTGTATTTGTTATGACTGCCCCCAGTGTTGCTGGTGCTTTACCTGTTGGTTTATTCATTACAAATTCAGAGTCAGAAGCAGCCATAACGAAGGGTCTAAAATGTCTAAAAAAAGTTTTCCCTGTTGAAGATGCATTTTATGGGCGTAATGAATTAGGACCCAAAATTATCATGACAGATGATAGCAGCGCTGAACGCAATAGTTTGCGAAGCACATGGCCTTTTGCATTGCTCCTTTTATGCATTTTCCATGTTCTCAAGTCTGTGTGGAGCTATCTGTGGGACTCGGGAAATGGTGTGAAGAAGTCAGACAGATCTGAACTATATTTTCCTTTCAAGGACCTTTTAAGAGCTCCAGACAAGGACACCTTTGAATCTCGATGGAGTGACCTTAACAGTGGAGAGGGACTCATTGCCAAACACCCCAAAATACTGAAATATTATCAGAAAAAAGTTGATCGTGCACCTGAGTGGGCTCTTTGTCATCGTCAAGAAGTTAGGATTCGGGGCAATGAAACAAATAACTACAGTGAGGCAACGATGAAGATCCTTATTGAAATCATCCTGAAACGCTGCAAGGCTTTCAGTGTGGTCCAGTTGTTTGATTTTCTCACGAGTTCCCTTGAATCGTATTATGAGAGAAGGCTTGCCACACTTCTTGCAAACAGAACCGTGAATTTGACTAGATCCAAGTACTATATTCGTCCAGAAAAGCTTGAGCCTCTTACGTGCCACAAATTATCAGAAGAGTTGTTTGAGGTCAGTAACACTCAGAAGAAATCCAAATACATCGTGAACATGGATTGTGAGACTTGTACTTGCCCAGTAGGCTGGAATGGAAAGCCTTGCAAACACCAAGCCAAAGTGGCACAGGTGTTTCAGCTATCCACCCTACAAATTATGCCTACTAATGATCCAGAGGCCAAGAGACAGCTGCATCTGATTACGACTGGTACCTTAGAAAATGTGCCTGCTGAGTGGTACTCAAGCATAAGGCCTGAACAGGACAGAGGAAGCAACCAGAACCAGCTTGTGCATGACCCTAATGAAATCCAAGACAGACAGGAGCAGCAGCAACATTCACTCCATTTAGGAGATGAAGAAGATACCTCAATCAGTGAGTGTCTGGAAAACATTAGGGCTGACTTCCAATTTCTGATAAATAAGTTTGAAGAGAAGCCGGAAGTCTACTTGCCTGCTATGCAAAAGTTTCACAGACGTCTCAGCGGGTTAAAAGGAAGCGAACCCAACCTGCTGTCGTCTCTTCATACTTTTGGAAAACTCTCTGGACCTTCAGCCATTCGAACAGGAAAAAATATTCCTGTGCAGTCAACGTCAAGGAGGACAACAGGACTTGGAGGAAGGAAATCTCTGCATGGTGGTCGTCCTCCCAAAGTTACCTCTGGCCCTGACCATTGCTACAACGACCAAACAGTGGCTTCAAAGAGGAGTAGCATTATGCCGACTTGGGATATGCCGCCTAAGAGACGGACTAAAGTTGCTGCCCCTCATGACCTTGGGCACTGTACAACAGTACGCATTGCTTTGCCTAAATCTTAGTACATGTAAGTTTCTCTACCCTTTAATTAATTTTCTTTTACATGGGAGGTTTTGCTCATCGTGTTTATAAAATGAAGATATTTTCTTTTAATTACCAGGATTCAAGGACAAAACCGGAGCAGAAATCCCCAAATCCTTTAAGACTCTTTACTTAAAAGTCAGAAATAAAAAACTGGAAAAAAAACTCAATTTGTTTATATTTCTGTAATTATTTTTTTTAATATGAACAATTTTCCCTTAACTATAGCAGTGACGATTCTGTTTCCTAATTACTATCTTCATCATCGATGTATTTCTTCTGACTTGAGGTTGATTGTGAACAAGCTCCTTTCTTCTGTAACATGATTTTATTTGTCAGTTTTGATATGAAGATGTTAACGTAATCCTGTATTGAGCTCAAATGTAATACTCACACCAAGAGACAGACGACTTTTCTTACTAGTTCCATCTTGCTCTTTGTTTGCTGGTGAAGTCATCTTCTTAAACTTCCTCCTTAATTTTTCATTCTCCTGCATTTAATTGTACAAACATTTTAAAAACCACACAAAGAGCATTAGATAGCATTGGAGACAATAAACTGAACAACTTACATCAGTAAGATGGAGCACCTCTTTATCTTTCTCCTTCTTCATTTCAAGCAATTGTTTGTATTGCTAGAATAAGAAAACAAATGAGTTATGTAGTGTATTTTGAAATATATTTTTAGCTAGTGATATTGAATAAACACATACCTTATTTAATTTCTTGTAAGCCACATCAAGAACAGTCTTTTCATTATCTTTCAGAGCAGTTGCATCAACCAACTTGTTGAATTTCTAAAGAAAAGAGAGGAGATAAATGGCGTCAGGGATAGCACCGAATAAAGTCACAATAAACTGTTAAACAAAATGTAGACATTACCTCAATTAATTCTTCATGCGCAGCATTAAGTTTTTTCTTTTCATCACTTAATTCTTTAAAAGCTACATCAAGAGTGCTCTTTTCATCATCTTTCCGTGCATTTGCCTCAACCAGCTTGTTGAATTTCTAAAGAAAAGAAAGATAACATGGCGTAAGGGATAGCGCCGAATAAAGTCAAATTAAACCGTTAAACAAAATGTAGACATTACCTCAATTAATTCTTCATGAGCAGCATCAAGTTTTTTCTTTTCATCACTTAATTCTTTAAAAGCTACATCAAGAGTGCCCTTTTCATCATCTTTCCGTGCAGTTGCCTCTACCAGCTTGTTGAATTTCTACAGAAAAGAAAGATAACACGGCGTCAGGGATAGCGCCGAATAAAGTCAAAATAAACTGACAAAATATAGACATTACCTCAATTAATTCTTCATGCGCCTCATTAAGTTTTTTCTTAGCCGGATTATGATTGTTAAGTTCAACATGATTTTGTTGGACTAACTCGTTAATTTTCTGAAATAGAAAAATATTTAGAAAATAAAACTAAGACTACAACATTAACTTGAACATATGTTCAGAATGTTGAGGTGATACATACCACATTACAATCTTGATATTGGGCCTCTAAAATTGCTATTTTTGACATTAGCTTTGCTTCTGATGCATTGAGGCGCACACATAATGGGCAGTGCCATTCATTGTAATTAAGAGTTTCTGAAGAAGAAAAAATATATATTCAAGGAACCTGACCAATAGGAAAGTGATAGTCAATCTGATATGGCAATTACCTGCAAACTTTTTGGTTATGCCTACACAACCATAGTGAAACCAGCTATCACAGGTGTCGCAGCCGATCATCCACCTGGGACCAAATACAAAATCATAATACTGTCAATCGCACGCCAAATTTTTGGCAGTGAGCAAGCATGCAAAGCTCACCCGTCATCTGCTTTCCGGCATGTACAATTAGGCATGTTGACACTTGTAGGAAATTCGTTAAATCGTTGAGCTCACTAACACACTAAAGCAATTCAAACGGGCAGATGACTAGCGCTATGGTCGGCAACCAGGTTTTCGCGACAGCTCGGTGGGCCGGGCTAGCTAATAGGGAGCCAGGACCCGGCCACCATACACAACTCAAGTAAGAAACGAAATCTTGCAGCCACCTGGAGGGAGCCAGCCTGCAGCCAATCTGCAGCCTATTATTTTCTCTCGGGTGAGACTTAAGTGACACGAATAACGGTTCGGGGTACGCCGCGGACAAGAAATTGGTTCGTTTTAAACATGGATTTTGAACAAAACCAGCAACAGTCCTCTGGTGTCGAGACGCAACAAGTGGCTGGGCTCGCCACGGCTCGGTCGGCGCGGCGCGTCTTCCGAGAACTGACGCGAGCTTCGGGGAACAGGACGACCTGTTGCAGTCTGCCGGCGACGCCAGCGTTAGAACGTTCAAGAAATACAAGACTCGTCATGAAATGACGATGTTACGACTGCCTAACCTACTCGCGCACACATTTTTTCATGCCGCCACTGACGCGATCAAAGAATGACAACAAGTCGAACAAAAGATAGAACACGTAAAACCGACACAACTGTATGACCACGGAATGAAATAAACAGCCCTTGCGAGCACTGATTTGAACAAGCCGAACCATAAACGAGGAGCGGTGACACAGAAAATACTCGCGGACGATAAAAGGTTAACCTGACGCACTGTGACTTTTCCGGGGCAAAATTTCACGCAACAATACTTTCGACACACTGAGAAAAAGGGTACTTACCACAGGGTTTTCTTCTAAGATCGCCCAGGACACGTCCAGGGCGATTTCAGCTGAATCAGTGGAGGAGCTAAGCTCTAAATCTTTGTACAGGAAAGACATGTTTCACTGACGCTGGCCAGAACAGCACTGATGAAAAAACGCAGCCCCTCGCAGGAGGCAACCTAATGCACGGCAAGCTGGCCGCACACATGGCCAGGAAAAGTTGCGCGCGAAAACATTCGTCGTCTGCTAGGCCGAAACATAACGAAAAACATGGTACACGCAGCGTTTCTTGACAGAAAATGATGCGCGACGGACACCTTTTGACGAGGCAGAGTCACTCGAACACACATTCATGTCATGGATTGCGAAAATCATACAATCAATCCATTGACCGAAGGAGGGCGAGTTGCCGAAGTCAGCCGCCTGGGGGCGCGGGGAGCGCCGGTGCGCGGGGTATCGCCAGCGTCGTCTGCAAGCCGCAGTTGTCTCGGCCACCGCAGGGCGAACATAGGCGTCGCTAGTGTCGCGCGGCCTGAGGCATAAATTGAGGCGCGCGGACCGGAGAGACATCCTTCGTTCACACAACGCACTATGATCTAGAATCTCGGAAACGCGGAAAAAATTCCCACGGCCTTGAAATCTCCCCCTAGTAGTAATTTTGGGTCGGGGAATCCGAATCTGACATTAGTTTTGAGCTATGGTTACGTACTTCTGAAGAAAACTGCAAGAAAAGCTTAAAAAGACTAAAGGTTGCTAAAATATTGCTGTATGAGATAATTGAGGTCGGGTACAGAGCTTCTAGCACTAGGTTCAAGGTCTGGGACCTTTACTGGTTAAAGAGAAAGACGGGTGTGAAAGAAAAAACACAAAGGTGAAGCGGATTTACCCTGCCATTCAGTTTTTTTTTAATGAAAGATTTGCATCTTACACGGTTTACTGAAACCAGTTAAATTTGATTCAATGTATAAAACGAAACAAAATGAACAAAACAAAATGTACAAAAAATGCACAAAAACAAATCGTACAGAACAAAATGTTCAAAACAAATCAAATGTACAAAAACAATTTTTACAGAAAATGTACAAAAACAAATTGTACGAAACAAAATTTTTAAAACGTAACAAAACGCAGAAAGCAAAATAATCAATATTATAACAGGCATATGCCTCAATTTATTTTTGGAACTAAACTGAGTTCTTCCTTTCCATTTCTTCTAAACTGCTTCTTGTGAGGGTGAGAATAGTATGAGCCGCTTTTCCCTTGATACCATACATCACTTGGGGGATCTCTGCTCTGCACAATGCAAACAGAATGTAAAACGTTGCAACCAGTCTTCGTTTGCACCGTGCAGACTCACTTCTGATGTCCCTGACTTCATACTCGGTATCTCGTTTCTCAATCTCGGTGTTTTTCTGTCTATTTCCGGCGATTTTGAGCCCACTTCCGGTAATTTTGAGACAACTTCCGGTGATTTTGAGTCCACTTCCGGTATGGGCCAAGAGTAAATATAAGTCCTTGGTAGCACTTTTCAAGCCCGTTCTTTCCATATGCCTATGTGACCGTGTGTGAGGAAAAGCAGGCACAGACAGAATTTTGTCTTTAAAAAGCTTAAAAACCACCCATGTTTGAGGGCTATAAAATCCCGGGGTCGCAGGTGGTCGCAGCATTTGCCGATGGATTATCAAACTAGGGTACCTGGACTACTAGAAACCGCCCACCAGAACCCGGCCAAACCCGGCCATTTTGATTCCGGCTCTCGCAAAAATTCGAATTTTACTAACTTTTCCAAATTGTGTGAACAAGTTTTCCGGCTTTGCCATTAATCCTAGAGTGGCACAAAAAAAACTTCCAATAGTGCCAAAGAAAGCCTGAAAAAAGACCTTTAAAATTACATATAGGGTTTGAGGGTTCGGACTCGCCTTTACGGAGAAATCGAGGACGGACTAAACCTCCAACGAAGATCGTCACAAACGTCTAGTCAAGCTTGACAAATTCATCGACTTTGGCGGCCTCCTAATAGTCACACTGTAAAAAATTTTTGTAGTCAAATTCCTATACATGTGTATGAAACAATTCACATATACATGTATACGAATATTACCACACACTTGTATGGCAATTTTCCTATACATCGGTATGGCATTATGACTACACGTGTATAGGCGTTGCCCTATCTGTTGTGCAGGATTTTTCCTATACATTGGTATAGCAGCTTTGCTACGCACGTATAGAATTACTCGGATTTCCCAAAAAAGAACGCAAATTATGCAAGCCGTTAGGCTGTGTTGACGATATCATATTCTAATCTCCACGGCTATGATTGTAGCCGTGTTATGACTTGAGGTGCAGCCGGCCCGCCAATCTGACGAAGTCAGACCTCTACCTGTCCTCCCATGGTGAAGGGGGACGTATCATGGTCAAAAAAATGTAGACAGTCGAATTGCCACCCGACTATCTCACACTCAAGGAAAGCGCGTGCCTCTCCACCTAACGAAATTCCTAACCGTAGCTTCTACCGAGAAGTAAGTCCGTAAAAACGATACTAGCGCCATCTAGCGGATCATCTGGGTTACAGACATAGAAGCAGCTTTGTGACTTTTGTCACAAGTGAACAATTAATCGCATTGGTTCCCATTATTTGTGCAAGTTACAAAAATTTGAATCTCTGCTAAAACACTTCAGAACAAAATTCTTTTTTTCAGTCAGTCATATTTCTATACACGGGTTGGAAAGTTCCTATACATGAATAGGATTTCAGGGAGTTCCTATACATGGATAGGAATTTTCCTGTACATTTTCGGCTTGAATACCAAAAAACCTATACAAATCGGAAAATTCCTATACATGTATCGGAATATCCATGTTTCCTATACATGTATAGGAATTTTGCTAGACCACTGTATGGTAAAAGTCCGATCATTTTTTACAGTGCAGAGGTGGCCAACCGAGGTGTTTCTTGACTTAATTCTTGTCAGATGGGCATTAGAGGATAGTTTAAGCCACGCGGGAGCCAAATCAGACCACTTTCGTTTTTCTGAATTTTTTCCGCGTTTTCGGGATTCTAGATCATAGTGCAACGCGCTCCGAGCAACATCTCGCCTTCTCACTCACTTACTCACTCACCCGGCACGATGTCCTATGCATGCGCTGACCTGCAGCTCCTTCGTGGGCGGCACGGCCAGTGGATCGTCAAGGAGTTTGCGGTTTTCAAGCCGACTCGCTGCGGCGAATACGCTGCAGTGACAACATTCATGCCACCATACCCAGAGTCCAAGTTACCCGTCAAATACAGGTCACAAAATGCTTACGTCACCAAGCACATCCACGGCCTACACTGGGAGACAGGGGTGAAGCCATACCCTACATTGTTAGACACAGTAACAAAGATGACGGCTGTTTACGGCGTGCTCTACGTGAAAGGCGAGGAAAAGGTTAAGCTGCTGCAGGCTTTCCTCCCCGAGAAGGTGATCATCAACATAGAGACGTACGGGTGCCCGAAGTTCAAGGACCTACCGGTGCTGTGGGCAGTGTGCCAAAATGAGGAGCACTACGGTGCACACAACTTCACGTGTGCTGCCGTAAATGCCCGTCGCGTTGGACTTTGGCTTGAATTTCATTTCACCTCCAACCGCTTGGCTTAGACACTAAGACACCCTTTCTTTTCTCAAAAAAATCACAAAAAACAAAAAAAACTAATATAATACAAAACCCTAAAAACTAATATAACAAAAAAACACAAAAAAATAGAAAAGTCACTTAACAGGACTCGAACCGAACGTGAGACCCACGAAAAAGTGGTGACACACTGTGCGAGGGATTCCCTCGGCACGCCACGGTCACGGAGGTGCGAGTGGAGGGGGGCTCGACCTGCCGCCGGCAGCGAGCACGTACTTCCCTTATGCAAATGTGGCGGCGACGAAGTTTACACACTCACCGAGAGATGGCGCGCACCACAGCGCGGCGCGCGGCTCACCACGGCACGGACGGCTGGCGGCGCGACCACAACAGTGGCGCGAGAATTCAAACAGTGGCGCGCAGGGGAGATGCCCACCAAAAGGCCCCATTGAAAAAAGACAAGTCCTGACTTGAAAGTAAGGTTAGGTTACGTTCCTTCACGTCATGTCCAAATGGGGATTCAAGATGGCGACGAGGTGACCTGGGGTATTCATGATGGCGGCGGGTTAGGTTGGGTTGGGTTAGGTTGGGTTGGGTTACGCTCAGCCAAGATGGCGGCATGTCCGAATGGGGATTCATGATGGAGGCGGGTTGGGTTAGGTTGGGTTAGGTTAGGTTGGGCTGGCTTCGGTTAGGTTGGGTTAGGTTAGGCTCAGCCAAGATGGCGGCATGTCCGGATGGGTTTTTTTTACTACTGACTGGTCAGCGTCTAAATGAAGAATGATGCCCTGGAGGGGGCGCTCCCTAGATTTATACCCTGCCGCCAGCGCCGCGTGCGCCACCTCACGGCAGGAACACGAAGTTAGGGGTGAAAAAGGTGACTTCACCCAGTGGGAATTGAACCCTTGTCTCCGCGCTGAGAAGCGCAACAAAACACACACACACTAACCCACTTTTTTTTTTTAACACTTTTATTGGGCCATTTTAACAGGTTAACAATTAGTTATAAAACATTTAACAACAATATAACAAAAACAATTATGCCCCAATAAAACAATATAAAAAACCCCTTAGAAATAGAAACAGGTTAGTGCCGAACACCGAACAGCATGGAAATTCTTTATTACTGCTGTTCAATTGCAATGATAACAAGTCATGAAATGGAGATTGACGAACAGATTACTAAAATAGTAGCACTGAGCTACTGAGCCGAGCTTACGCAGCGAGTGTATGGTCCGAGTTTTGATCTGTGAGCGCCGCGCGCCGTGCGCTGAGCCAAGCGCGGGGCCGAACGCCTAACGGTCAATTTGAATTGTCGTGCCGCCGCACGAGTTCCGACCGGAGCGGAACCCTTCCCCCTGCGCCTCGCAGTGCCGTGCCGGTGCCGAGCGGAGCGGAGCCGAGCCGAGCCAAGCGGAGCCGAGCACACCACCCGCCCCACTCCTCCCCGCTGCGCCGCCCCCTGACCGGCCTCAACACACGTCGTCCCTTTCATTTTCCGCATGCTGGCGAGTGTCTGATATGATATTTGCAGCTGAAATATTTTTCTAGAATTATTATGAATACTCCCCTCGACATGTCATGCCAAAGTAAAAAGTGTCAGAGCAAAAATATATTGGTCCAGATCCCCTCCCTTCCCGCCCCTCCACCCCGCCTCGCAGTGCCGCATCTGCATGAGCGAAACACCTGTTGTCATCACTTCAAGTTGATGTCAAGTGACAAGAAATATTATTTGAGAGATTTTTACATCCCAGTTTCGTTCTGATTCCTCGTGAAATCGAAAGCATTTTGAATTTTGGCCGGCCGTTAGAACGACCGCTGCGCCCTCTACCGGCCGCAAGCGAAACTACCCACCCCTGCTTCCTTCCGCCCTTGTCCGTACGTGTCATTTGGTGTCCGGCCCTTGTGTGTGTGTCACGTGTTATTCTCTGTCTACAATGGATTTCTCTGACACCGAATTGGACTATGAGTACGGGTGTAATTGGCAAGAATTAATGGAAGATCTGGCGATAAGTTCTTCCTCTTCTTCTGAAGATGAATCTGAGGAAGAAACTCTAGATTTAAATGCTTCCTGGTCGCTGTACACTGAGGTGAGTGAGTCAGGCTGATGCCACTGGTGTCTTGCCGTTTGGTCCTCTTTATATGTGTATTTTCCTTAATCTGAGTGTGTTTCTGAGCTCGTCTCATTAAATCCTTTACCCAGAGGTAATATTCATGTGTCAAAAGTGCTAAAATCTTGAGATTTGGACTTGGCGTCACCCGCGCCATGTGCTCGGGGTCGTTGGCCAGTCTCAGCCTGTTTGGCTTGTTTGTGTGCCACTAATGTAGTAGAGTAGTAAAACTTTGGCGGCAATATTTTTGTGAATGGTCTCGTGGTTGTATTTTGGGTATCTTCGGCCTCCAACTCACGGGCTGCCAATATTTTTGTTGCGGTTGATGCATACCTGATTGAAGTTGGACTGGTTTGGTTGTACTGCGTCGGCGTCTGCACTGATGGTGCCCCTGTCATGCTCGGTGCGAGATCTGGTTTCAAAGGTTTGGTCTTGAAGGCCAACCCTGCCATCACCTTCACGCACTGCATCATCCACCGGGAGAGCTTGGCAGCGGGACTCGGCGGAGACTCACCCTTCGAGGAGGTGTGGTCGTTAAGATGGTCAATGAAATTAAGGCTCATCCTCTCCAGACAAGACTCTTCAAAATTCTTTGCGAAGAGATGGGGGCGGCCTACACAAGTCTTCTGTTTTACTCCAAGTCCTGGTGGCTCTCACGAGGAAAGGTTACACGGCGATGGTTTACTATTCGCGAGGAAGTGCAGCAGTTTCTTTGGTCGAAGAGTTCTTCTCTGGCTGTTTACTGGACTGACAATGCGTGGATCCAGAAACTTGCTTATCTCTCTGACATCTTAGAGAAGCTAAACGAGCTGAATTTATCACTGCAAGGGCGCAACACAACAATTCTAACTCTCAGTGATATAATTATTGGGTTCCAAGGAAAGGTAGCGTTGTGGACAAGAAAGGTGAAAGGCAACAATATTGAAATGTTTCGTACCCTGCATGAAGTGCTGTACGAGGATTAAGGAGGTTTTGACACTCTTGACATAAAACACCAAATAGTTGAATACCGTGAAACGGGGTAATTTCGGGCACCCGGGGTAATTTCGGGCATCTCTGCCCGAAAGCATTGCGATGATGCTGCCGTCTAGCGGCGACCTCGGAGGCTTGTCCCGTTGCGCGCATCGCATTCGCCACACTTAAAACTGTCGGATCATTCCTCTTGAGACCAAACAGATCCAATCTTTTCGAGATACAGTGATTTTCGTATTTTACACTTTTTACCTAAATTCAGTGTATGCGTGAAAACTTCAACTGGCAAGCCAAACCTGTTCACGAACGGTGCATAAGGTATTTTTTTTCGATTTGGACATGTTTTGAGCATGCTGTGTCAAATTTTCAATCACCTACGGCAAATAGTCTGGTAAATAGAGGCTCAAAACAAAAAAAATGTTACTTTTAGGGGTAATTTCGGGCACTGAAATGGCATGCAAGGGCAAGCAGGGTTGTTCTGAACACTTTAAATTTCGCAGGGCTAGAGTGGTGTAAGCTTCTTCCAGCTCTTCAGAGCTCTTCTGAAAGATTCAGATAATCCATAAACACAGATAATACTCAACTGCCGCAGCAGTCGCTTTGTGGAACTTTGACTATTATAAAAATGGGCCAAGGCTACATCTGTACTTCTTATGTGTAGTATGTACACATCCTATCTTAGTGTCAATTATTGGTTCGTGACTAAAATTTTATCATGTTTACCGGGACTTTGACTTTGAGAACGGCCGCATGGCTTGCCGGGTTGCTACGGAATGCAGAGTTTTCCAGAAAGCCCCTGTATCTTCCCAATTGTGCATAAGACTTGCCTCCCATGTACGTCAGTTTCAAGAGGAAGATCCACGACTCATCTTCGCGTGATATAGTGTGGCTTGAGTTGTACCATTATCAAAAACAAAGAAGGATAAAGGTTCTAGGTTAGACGTTCAACAAGAAGCGTCCTAAATAGCTCCACCACTCTCCCAAACATCGAACTATTTGTTCCAATCATGACTCCAAATTATGTATAAATGACCAACCCTACCATCCCTCCACATCAACATCCTTAAGAATTTCACATTTTATCACATAAGCTCAAAAGAAAGAGACAATTATTGATTTTGAGACCAAAATCAGAACAAGTCGTTTTTTCCTGGGGTGCCCGAAATTACCCCAAAACACGGGGTAATTTCGGGCACTGCTTTGGGCCCTCCACTGTAAAAACGGTAAAGCGTAAATATCTGGAATTAGCGTCAAATTGAAGCTAAAGGTGGGAAGATGATAAATTTTAACTCTCAGGTCCATGTCAACACCACGACCTTCACAATTTTAAAAATACCTCTCAAAAGTGCCCGAAATTACCCCGTTTCACGATGGTTCGGCGATCTCCCAGGGGACAAGTTTGACTGGGTTAGGAATCCTTTCAGAGTCGAAGAGTGGGACATCAGCCAGGTGCCTATCAGCCACCTTGAGTAGCTCACAGATCTCCAGGCGAACCGAAACGCACTGCAGAGCTTCAACAGCCTTCTTCTTGATGAATTCTGGTTGTCTCTGGCAGACGAATATCCACTCATTTGTGATCGAGCAGTGAAAATTATGTTGCCATTCCGATTGGAAGTTGAGTCAGATCTGCGTGTGGCGGCCACTCAGCACACAGAGCCAAGATTATACAAGCTGGCAGCAGCCTTACAGCCTCAAGGAAGCCACTGAGTAGGATTCATTCAAGAAGTTGAACAATAAAAATGGTTTAAAATTATCTGTCCTTATTTTCCGAAAACATAATCCCACTAAAATCTAGTCCATAACAAAAACAGAGATAAACCCCCTTTAAAAATACGCCAGAAACACGTTTAAAATATGTAATTTTTAAAAAATATTGAGGAAAAAAAGCGCGTGGGGTCGCGAAGCTTTGGTCCGTGGGGTCGCCGAAAATTTTGGCTGCCATTTTGGGGTCGCGGCCCGTAAAAGGTTGGGCACCGCTGGGCTAGTGCATTGGCACTTCAACTCTAAAACTCAGACATCTCAAGGGTGAAACTCTCAACGCGCGACTCTCCAACTCAAACCCTACAACTCTCAAACTCAGACACCTAAACTCTCAAACTATGACCCTGCAACTCTTAAACTCAAACTCTGAGGTGCGCGAATATTCGGACTATCTGCTCCAGAGTGTCTGAATCCCAGAGTCAGAATTGGAGTGTCTGAACTCAGAGAATTAGAGTTTGTTCATTCTGGGAATTTTCTGAGTGGATTTACCCTAGTGCAGGCCGCATGACGTGAACCTCGTTGCCAGTGTGGAAGTGTCGAAGAGGAGGGCGGTCACCACAGTTGCCAGGGAATTGTTCCCGGACTATCCAGCTATCCAGCCCGCAGAAGGTGAGCTCATATTATATTGTATCGCTGTTTTCATGATTGGGAAATTTGTTTACACCGTCAGGCGAGACCCAAACCAGCGGGTGGAAACTCGCCTGGCATGGCTGCCACCATGTCTCGAGGGGCTCGCCTGCGAGCTGCGGCCATCTTACGCATGGTAAACTTAATCCGCGTCGATCTCAGCAATCGTTCATCGAATCATAAATCCAAGAACAGATTCGGAATCTGCGTGATATTTCCCGTGGTGTAGGACGTGTCGTAAGGGGCCGCACTGTAAAAAATAGTTTTTGGCTGAGCGATTAGCGAAGCCAGTTACTCCAGTGGGGTTGAAAAGTTTTGTCTGTCTGTCTGTTTGTTTGTCTGTCTGTCTGTCTGTGTGTCCGCACTACTCCTCCCAAACGGCTCGGCCGATCGAGACGAGATTTTGCAGGGTTGTTAGGTATATCCTTGGCTCGCCGCACGCCGAAATTCAGCTCTCTATCTCAAATAATTTAGTCGTACTAACGAAAAAACACTAAAACAACGGCAGAAAAAGTGCAACTTTTCAGTGACTTTATATTTTAGAGACATTTTTACATGATTTCGTATGTTTTTGAAGGTGCTGATGACGAAAATGAAATCAATGTCGACCCCTGACCAAACTTTTACCAGCGAATTGGCTACCTCGGCCCGAATTTACTAACATAATCATCTTTGACCCTTCATCTTGAAAAAAGAGGGTCGACTGACTAAAAAATTTTATTGCAGATTTCGCTAGGTCTTGGCAAGACCTTTTCAAAGAGGGGTCGGAAGGGGGGTCTAGGAGCCCGACTTCATCAGTTGGCCGAATCAGGATCTTGAAAAAAGGGGATCGACCGACTAAAAAATTTTATTGCAGATTTCACGTGGTGCATTACTCAATGCCTCAAAAATCCTTGAGACAGCTTGCCGAAGGCAAGCAGGGAAGCGCCGCAGGCCAAGGTAGGTGAAACGCCAGGCGTGGATTGTCGTAACTGGCGCAGCATCGCGAAGCCTGTTACGACAAGACACGGTCTGGCGTAAACCTACCTTGTGTAATTAAGCGGCAAATAAGTTGCTAATTTTTTGGCCCGTCCCGTATTATTTACAAGGTAGGTTTACGCCAGACCGTGTCTTGTCGTAACAGGCTTCGCGATGCTGCGCCAGCTACGACAATCCACGCCTGGCGTTACACCTACCTTGGCCTGCGGCGCTTCCCTGCTTGCCTTCGGCAAGCTGTCTCAAGGATTTTTGAGGCATTGAGGAATGCACCACGTGAAATCTGCAATAAAATCTTTTAGTCGGTCGATCCCCTTTTTTTCAAGATCCTGATTCGGCAAACTGATGAAGTCGGGCTCCTAGACCCCCCTTCCGACCCCTCTTTGAAAAGGTCTTGCTAAGGCCTGTCGAAATCCGCAATAAAATTTTTTAGTCGGTCGATCCCCGTTTTTCAAGATCCTGATTCGGCCAACTAATGAAGTCGGGCTCCTAGACCCCCCTTCCGACCCCTCTTTGAAAAGGTCTTGCCGAGACCTATCGAAATCTGCAATAGAAATTTTTAGTCGGTCGATCCCCTTTTTTCAAGATCCTGATTCGGCCAACTAATGAAGTCGGGCTCCTAGACCCCCCTTCCGACCCCTCTTTGAAAAGGTCTTGCCGAGACCTATCGAAATCTGCAATAAAAATTTTTAGTCGGTCGACCCCCTTTCTTCAAGATGAAGGGTCGAAGTTAATTTAATTAGAAATTCGGGTCGAGGTAGCCAATTCGCAGTTAAAACAAATGTCGGGGTAGAAATTGATTTCATTTTCGTCATTAGCACCTTCAAAATCATACGAAACCATGTAAAAATGTCTCTGAAATGTAAAGTCACTAAAAAGTTGCACTTTTTCTGCCGTTTTTTTAGTGTTTTTTCGTTAGTACGACTGAATGGAATGAGATAGAAAACTGAATTTTTGCGTGTGGCGAGCCAAGGATATACCTAACAACCCTGCAAAATCTCGTCCCGATCGGCTGAGCCGTTTGGGAGTAGTAGTGCGGACACGCAAACAGACAGACAAACAGACAGACAGACAAAACTTTTCAACCCCACTGGAGTAACTGGCTTCGCTAATCGCTCAGCCAATAAAAATAAATATCGGAGGACGGGCATATAGTATGATGCGTGCTGTGCGTTCGTCCGTCCGCCCGTTCGTCTGTTCGTCCGTCCGAGGTCTTCCCGTGGTCCGATCTTCACCAAATTTGGTATGCAGCCTCCTAGGGTGAACCTAAGAACCGCCCGGTGACGGCTTTTGCGATCCGTGCCCCAGGGGCGCTGCTGCAGGTGCATCATGGTTTACATGGGCACTTCTGGAATCGACTAATCGATTGTGCCTCGGCTGTTGCGGTATACATGGCTTCTCATCGTCCATGTCATCCGAGCTTTTCTCATCTAAGTGCATGCAAGTGTGCCAAGTGTGTCAAGTGTTTTGTTTGCTACCTGATCATGAGTTCAAAGCTGCGTAAATTCATGGACGAAGTTGAAAGTCCAACGCATTAGTGCAATGGTTGGCACTTCTGGAATCGACTAATCGATTGTGCCCCGGCTGTTGCGGTTTCCATGGTTTCTCATCCTCAGTGTCACCTGTCAACTCTCTCATCTGAGTGAAGTGAAGTGAAGTGAAATAAACATCTCATCTAAGTGGTTCATCATGACGGATAATCTGAAGCAAATCATGGATGAAGTGGAACGGGCGGACTTGTCTTCTATGCCTATAGACAGATTTCTGCGGAGTCTGGCAGGGTATATGGGGAATCTTAGTAATTTGTCGGCGTTTGTGAGGCACCCGCTGGACCCGGTGGCGATGTGTAGACGCCTCAACTACTACAAATACCTGTTACGGCGCCCGCTTGGAGACTGTGAACGCATTCTTTACGAGCATGCTGTGGCAAACACTATGCCAACATACAAAGAGTTTTACTCCAAGATTCAACGCAGTGTAAACCCAGCATTGGATTGCAGAGGATCTCTGCAACGGAGGCCGCTAGAAGGGCATGTAGGGGTATTTTTGGAATCGGGGCGACAAAATAAGGACAGCGCACAATGATCCAGAAATGCCAAAAGGCGGAAAAAATCCTTTATTTTTTTTTTTTTTTGATTTTTAAGAATCCAAGTAGTGAAATCGAATGAAAAATGTCCGGAGAGAACGAATATGACCTCAGTTTTCAGTTTCAAGAATGGATACATGGTGGTTTTAGGCCATAAAGTTAAGTGTTTTCAGGACTTTGCATTGTTGCAAATTAGCATGAACTTTTGACACGAATATTTTTGTGATGCTTTGTCGAAATGCCTTATGTTTATATGTTTCCAGAAACGTCTTGATGCCCTCTACATGATGCCAGAGCCATATTTTACATTGAAGACGTCTGTATTGCCACTGTTGCGGTTTTTAAATGCTGAATAGACAGCTATAACTTGATTTTTGGGGGACCAGATCTTTTTTTATTTGGGAGCCTTTGTTGTTCCCTAACCGGCATTTGACTCTCACTACGGTGTACTTTAACGATCCGTCATCGATAGGTGCAGCCAGTTGCAGCCCTGTGCCTAAATCGGGTCCAAAGTTGGGGAAAAACTCAAATTTTTGCTTTTTTTCGTTATTTCATCTTTTGTGGTCCTTAAACTGAAACTGAGGGAGGGGTGGGAGGGGGGCTTCAAGGAAGTGCAATTATGCACTTCAAAAGCAAGTGGTAAGTGTACCCATATGCTGCCTTTTCCAGGTGGACTGTGTATTCAGTCTGAACGGTTGGGTAATGAGAAAAGTTAAAACTAGCAATAATCACATGTTTTAATACAATGTTTATTACACTTAGAGAAAAAATCTAAAAAAACTAGGTCTCTGAGGTTTTGGTATTTTTGTCTTTGAAGGTCCTGCTCGAGAGTTCGACCATTGGTTCAGCAGTTGCCAGCGACTACACACCACCAGACTGGCAAATGGAAGAATCGTCGTGATTTTCTCTATTTGATATATTGCGATACTTATTTTTTGTTTTAAATTGATACTTCATTTTTGTTTCGAGTTTAGTTCGAGCATCAATTATTAATTGAGATTGATTATAAATAGATTGTCAGCAAAAAAAAAAAGATTTACATGATTTTACTCAAAATTTAGTAAATAACTTATTTTTGACCCAAAAATTGTATCTCAACTGCCTCAATACGGTCCTAAAACACTTTTTTTTAGCAACAAGGCACACATTAGAACCGTTTTGGACCAGTCAGGCCACCGCGGGATTTTTTTCCGCCTTTCGGCATTTCTGGATCATTGTGCAGCGGTGTTAATTTCGAGCCGATCGGAAGAGTTTGGGCCCAGGTTCGAATCTCGGTGGGGTAAAAATACGATCAAAATTTTCGACTCGAGTTGGACATTGTTTCATATGTTTTCGAGGGTGCTGACAACGAAAATGAGATCCATTTTGACCCCAGACTCAGGTTCGTATCCCGGTGGGGTAAAATACGACCAAAATTTTCAACTCGAGCTTGACATTGTTTCGTATGTTTTTGAGGGTGCTGATGACGATAATGGCATCAATTTTGACCCCAGACCCACTTACGAATCCCGGTAGGTTAAATGCAACCAAAATTTTTCCTTTTTGACCCCGAACTAGACCCAGGCGGTCGAGCGCCATTTCCGTCACATACGACCCTAATCTTTATTTCGAGGTAGACATGGTTTTATACGTTAAGGATGCTGATGACGAAAGTAACATCTATTTAGTTTCCGACAGAGATTCGCATCACTATTGGCTAAAAGACGACAGCAATTGCAAATGTTTAAAATGTACGGGACGGGCCAAAGTTGCCGATTTGAATCGCCACTTTCCCTGTTATTTAAATGACTTAAGTCGTTTACTGATGACTCAAGATGTTTGAAAACTAATTTTCTTTCGTGCCAGCATCGGTTTTGTTTGCCGATGAAGTCCAAGAACTCGAAGACTCTCCGTGAGCCGCAGAAGTCACTTGTTAGGTAGACTGGGTTGTTTTCTATTAAGAAAAGATTGTTTTAAAACAACATAAGTCGCTAAAAATTAGCAACAAATTAATTGTTTACGAACAAGAGAACTTGTTTCTGAACAAGGTGGTTGAGGTTGGTTATTGTTCTGTTGAAATAATGCAACCTTTTGTAACAGTGCATCGTAACTTTCACCAGTTTCCATAGTGCGAGCGAAAACATGACCAATCATGTCTTATTTGCGTACTCGCATACTTCTATGCAAGCCGGCCGTTTTCCCTGGGGCACACGATTCAAAGAGTAGAAAAAAAGGGGGAATATTTTCTCTTGGTCTCGGCTTTTGTTGAATGTCTCAATATGGATCCTAATTTTTTGACTTTTGATTCAGGTGCCGGGTGGATGGACTACATGCTCGCAAAGCAGCCCGGAAGACTCTCCTGAACGACGAGCATATGGTAGCTCGACTTCAATTTGCCTATGACAATCTGGACAGAGACAACGAGTATTGGAACAGCATTTTCTGGTCCGATGAGAAGTCGTGGCGGTCCGACCACAACGGCCAAGTTACCCTCTAGAGGCGCTCTGGCACAAGGTAAATGTTCTATTTGTATCCCCTCCCCTTCTCCTGTTTCCCCTCTCGTCCCCCCTGGCACCTCCTTCCCCCTACAGGCTGATTCCGAACAGTGCTTTCGTCGCCCAGTCTCGCTCGCACTTATGTGGCGTTGCGTAGGGGAGCGAGAGAAACAGGACGTCGTTAGCACAGCACTGTTCAGAATCAGCCTGCTGTCTGTGATTTCCTCCGTTCTCCTGTCACCCTTCCCCCTGTAGTCTGTAATTTGATTCCACACAGCGTGTCGTCGATGTCTCTCTCGCAACCTTACGGAACGCCCCATGAGTGCGAGCGAGACAGAGCGCCGATAGCACTGTTCGGAATCAAACTGCTGCACGCAAAATCTATGTGTGTACTCAGAACACACTTCCAGGTGCGTGCTTACAAGCACGCACTTCGAGGTGTGTACTTGCCTAAGCACGCACCTAGAAGTGTGTACTCAGTGAGTACCCTAGTAAAAAGGAAAATAAATCGAAAATATGTGGCAATATATGACCCTATTTATGTTTCATATATTGTCAATATAATTGTATCTTGCGCAATGCGTCTTTTATATATGGGGGTATATCTTAGTGCCCGATATTATATTGGGAATATAATTCCCAATATAATATTATCTTTGCAACATATATGTCTCAATATCTGCCACAGCACCTGTCATGGTGCACTCCACCCATATTCCCTCCACATGCATTCCCTGGCGTGGAATGAGGCAGAGTTAAGAGGGCAGACTTTTCAAGTAATTTTTCTGGAAACCCTGGCACTCGATGTTAAAAGGCGGCTATTTCTCAAGATCCTTATATATTGTAAAATATATTGACGCCATATATTTATCAGGGGAAAGGTTCTTTCAGAATTATGCTCACTTTGATTTGCCGGACAATGCTTTGTACCCAGGGAAACCTCATCCTCAATCACAGAAAGACAAGGTAAGGAGTTCGTAGTTCGCCAAAGTTTTATATCTATCCATTTTTTGAAGTATTTTAAAAACGTGTTTATTAATTATTTTTTTTCAGGTTAATTTTGGAGAAGGGATTGCTATATCAAAGACTTATGTCATGTCAATCATGAACACTAATTAAAAATTGCAGACTAAGAGAGTTATCTAATAAGAGCAATGTTTAGTCCTGAAAAGTTAAATAATATGGGTTTGGGGAAAAAAGGCGCAGAACATTTCCCGGAAAATATTATTTTGTCTTTAAAGATTGAGGAAATTTTAATCCTACTTAGAGCTCCTTTATCTTATACAATTTGTCTTTATAATTAAACTTATTTTCAGATATTTTCAACATAAATAACGATAACAAGGCAGGTGAGGGGACGTCTGCTATTCCGGTGACTACCATTATGATAGAGACAAACTGAAGCGCATAGCTGAAGCAGCTGCAGCTCCAGCCTTGCAAGCTCAACGGCATGAAGATGTTTCAGTATCCTCCCCACCTGCTAATGACAATAATGGTTCCGACAGTGACATCTAAAGTAAAGATTAATAACAATTTTTATTTAAAGCATTTTCTGTTATAATGTCAGCTTTCATTTGAACACTATATATGTTATTAATACACACCTAAAAATTCATTAGGAGTGCCGCTGTAAAAGACTTCTTAATTTGTCTTGTAAGTTTAGATCTTAAAACCATGTAAATTAGTGTTCTCTACTGTAGGTTTTGATGATTTTAGCTAGACCAAAGATTATTCAATTCGTCTAATAAATTTAATCTCTTTGTAGAAAACTACATACACTAGTGTTCTACTGTTTTTGACCCACTTTTAGTCTTCGGATCTCAAAGAGGGGGGAATATTTGGATTCCGCAGGACAAATTACCAAAGCAAATGTGACGTTCAGATTTTAATATGCAATTGCCTACCTCTCGGGGGCCAAAAAAATATGACATTTTAGGTTAGGTTAGGTTAGGTTCGTCTTTTTCGCACACCGAAAGTGCTTGCATATTTTTTTAAAGGTCATATATAGGTTCCTTGGCCCAAAGTACTTTGAAGAATGTACTTTTCTGTTTTCAAGATGCGGTTTCAATGATTACTTAAATATTTTACGCTTTGCAGCTTCCAATAGGGTACTTCAACGAATCTCTGGGCCGGAAGTCAAAGAACAAAAGTAAGAAGAAAAGTCGTTCTGGTATGAGAAATCGGTATGGCGGAGCGGTTGTTTTGATCTGCGAAGTCGTGCGCGCGTCGAAGAGCATCAAAGAGTTACTTTAGGCAATTTGAGAAGAAGTAAGCAGTGGCAAAGTGTAAATTTGGCTCAGGTAATTTTAAATACCCTTTATAGTGTTCAAAACGTCGCCTGGTGTGGTTTGAAGTGTTCGTGATGGTCAAATGCTGATGAAATACGATACCCGGGAAACTTAACCTCTGCCAAGGTGTCTGATTCACACTTTCACCGTTATTTAAACACTGGCACGTATTGAGATGAATGAAATTACCGTTTTCATCTTTAATATATCATTTACAATCGTCTCAGAAATTTTAATCATGCACTTAATATTATGAAAATCAGCTCTGTGAACCCAGTCTCAGTCGCAGGCAGTCTTGTAACCATTTTATTTCCCCATTCACTAAATAAAAGGAAGAACCCACATCTCCGAGCCCTCATTATTTGCCCACATTTATGACATCTTGCTGTTGACCATGGTTAGTGTGTGTACCCTACATAATGAACTTCTTCACATCTAGGAATCTGTGTGATTATTTTTAATGTTTCCAGGAGTGGAACAATAGTTTACCACCCCAACCAAAGAAGATACTGTATACGAGGACACCTGCAGTCACCTGGGTTGCACTAAAACCAGCTGACGCTGGTCTCACCAATATGGGCAACACATGTTTTGTTAATGCATCATTGCAGGCAAGTTTTTAATCCGCACTCCTACGCTCTAATTTGCTGAAACTTCTCTAATGTGCTTGAATTTTCATAGGCCTTAGTACACCTTCCTGGGTTTGTCGAATTTCTTCAGAATGACTCCACCCACAGATCAAGATGTTATTCTCTTCTTGACTGCGTTGAGTGCGCACTGTATAGAACATACCTTAATATGAGCCTCCACCCAATTTTTAAGCCTGCGGGCTTAGTTAATTTACTACCCAGTAAGTCACACGTATAAAATTGTCTTCTTCTGTATGGATAATGTTTTGGTAATTGTGATAATTATGTTTTTTTTACGTCTCAGGAATTCAGAAAACTTTCAGAAAAGGGAAGCAAGCTGATGCACACGAGTTCCTGACGTTTTTACTTAGTCTTATTGAAGATATCCTCGTGGAAAGATGCCGCACAAAGTAAGTTTGAATTAGTTATATTTAGTGAGTATACATCCCCCCTTCATCCTCTTTAAAACATTTAAATTTTGGTGGCTATTTCAGACTTGATTTTTGCTCAAAGCAGACCACTGCCATAGGGAAGATTTTTGGGTGGTGGATGGAGGCTCATGGTATGTACACAAGCAAATATGAATATATATCATTATCATAATTTGTGTTTGGATAAACAGTAACTATGATTTCATCAGATTCATGCATTGATTGTGAGAGGACAAAAGTTACTTACGATCCAGTCTCCATCATTGCACTGCCACTGATGGTGGAAGACACTGGAGTTCTAAGACCCATAGAAAGTGTACAGGATGCAGTGGATCATTACATGGGGGGTCTTGAAACTATAGAAGTTAACTGTACACCAAAGTGTGAATCGAAGAAATCCTCAAGAAGTGTTGCGTTCCATTCCTACCCATCGGTGCTCAGAATCATGATCAATAGGTAAGTACATTTTTCTTTCCTTTTTTTTTTTTGCTGTGGGTCTACATTGCAGATTTGTGGTGTCGTATCTTTCATTTTTTTTAAAAATTTCTTTAGATTTGACAACTTAGGGAATAAGATAACATTACCTGTTAAAATTGACAAAAGCTTGAATGTAGGGAAAGCAGTTTTTAATTTTGTGAGTGGAATAATCCATGAAGGCCCAATATTGGTGGAAGGTCATTACACATGTCTCGCTGTCCGATCCGATGGAAAATTGATGCATTATCATGATGCTGTGGTAAGCTTGTTTTGCATTGTTTTGTACTTTTTGGTATCTTATTATTGTTCTTTATTCATGAGTACTTTTTTGTTCCTAATTTGTATTAGGTAACAGATGGGGACCCACATTTCAATTCCGACGTAAGTACATGTGGCATTTATGTTGTCTTTTATCAGCTGCATCATTTCAAGGTATTATGGCAAAATTTGATACGTCAACCTTACTATCGACTTATCTGAAAGGATACTAATATTGTAACACAACGTGCAGCCTGAATCCATCAAGAGAAGTCCACCAAACACTCCCTCTAAAGCAACTAGTCCTTTACACAAGAAGCAACATGTAAGCTCCTTGAAGAAGTCCTTAGAAAAAAAAACCAAGGGGAAAATGACGACATTCTCACCTAAAAAGTTCAAAAGAAAGCTGGGGGACTTTGTCAAATTAGTTTTGTCCTTTAAAAGTTTGAAGTCTGACAAAATCTGTGATATAGATAATTCAGCCAAGGCAAGTTCATAATAAGCAACTTCACCCAGTGCAGAAATTTATGTGTTTTTGGGCTACAGTATAATTTTGGGTTGCAGCCTCTGGTTGGAAAGACTGACCTGAATGGAGAGAGGAACATCACTTCAGTGGTTCCAGACAGAAATATTACTTCACCTAAGTCTACTGTTGTATCAATGGGAGATTTGGTAGGTTGTGACTCTTCCTAATTTTTAGCCAGTGGTATGGAGAATTCAGGCTGCAATTTCTGACTGCTTTCTTCTCATCAGGCATCGGAAGACACAGCTACAGCCATAGTGACTCCAATAAAAATTTCCATAAAAGTAGAAAGGGAAAAGAAACCACCAATTCTAGCACAAAGGAGGAGAAGCCTTGTTTTCACCTGAAGTGCACTCGTAAATTATCAGAAATCTTCAACTTGTATTCTTACCAAACCAATAGCAACTTCTGTAAGTATTACATTGCTCCTAAAATTCAACTGTGTGAGAGTGCTTCCCTAATTTTGCTTTTCTTTTTTCTTATAAATTTTTAGTCACCAGGCAGTACTGAAATTGATGCATCAGCCCCCTCAACGCCATGTGAAACGACAATTGATGCACCTATTACACCTTTAAAAATTACTCCTTATTTAAGAACTGAACCCAAATTGATTGCGTCACAATCATCTCATGAGTACATGTTACATCAGGATTCTGATAGGGTAAGTGCTCACGTTTACTTAAGCGCAAGTGTATCAGTCATTATTTCAATCTTTTTTAATACAAATATTTGCTAGGCTGATTCTGAGTCTTCAACAAATGTACCACTCACACCCATAAAAATTTCGTGGAAGCCTGGAGAAGGACCCAAGTCCAGTGATTCACAGTCCAACAATGAGTATGTGATACATCCTAGACCTCCAGCAGTGAGTATCTCCTTGTGTCCTTTGTGCTGCATTGCGAAGCAGACCGTTTATTAATTTCTTATGTTCGTCTTTGATTTTTCATAAGGTGAAAGAAATTAGAAAAGACAGTCAAGTGCCAAACCTGACAGAGGTTGGCCTTGAATCACCCCCAGGGAACATCGACAGCAGTCAAGTGATAAGCAGGATGGTGGATGGCCTCGATGATCCCCGAGAAAACATTGACATCAGTCAGGACAGTCAAGTGATGAGCAGGATGATGGATGGCCTTCATCTCCAATCTCCCCCAGGAAACATCGACAGCACAGATAAACCAATTACCCTTACACCTGATGATGTGCCTGGAGGCCGTTTGCCAAAACAAGCCCTCCAAAAAAATAGAGTATCTCAGTTAGAGAGGTGGCTTCTTGTGCGGGGTGTTACCAAGGAAAAAAAGGATAAAAAGATTGATCTCATTGCAAAGTATGACCTATAAGAATAGTTGTGTCGTATAGTCAAATGTTAAATAGTGTGTACTTGTGTTGGGTCATCTCAAATTTTTTTTGACATTTTCAATTTTTGTTGCAGGGTTGAAGATTGCATTAAAAAAGGGCTGGAAAATATAATTGATCCCAGTGTTGACAATGGCAGGTGGTACATAGTAGAGCAACAGGTAAGTCAGTCAGTTGTAAGGGCTGTCCTGATGTATCCTTCCACCTCAAATAATCTTTTTTTTTTTTTTTTTTTTTTTCCCCTTTCGTTTAGAAAATGAAGGAAACATTGCCAAAGGATGATTCTGAACTGCTGAATAAGATAATAGATGGAATGACACCTCCTGCAGAAAAAGTTATACCTGTCACACTAACAGCTGACGACGTCCCTGGAGGGCACTTACCTTGTAAAATCATAGAGAGAAACACTATTCCTTATTTACAGAGGTGGCTGGAGCTGAGAGGTATTCCTCACGGTGGAGTGAAGAAAGAACTTGTGAAAAAGTATGTTCAAAATTCTCCAATTTGTTGAAATTTCGCTGTACATTAAAAAAAACTAGCTGCTTATTTCAAACTTATAAAACCAACTGTATGTGACATGTTGCAGAGTTCAAGATTGCATTAAAAGTGGAGGTTACAACAACATTGACCCCAAGGTAGATTGTGGCTGGTGGTACGAGTCTAAACGACAACAGTTGCAGCCATCACAGGTCCGCTTCCAACATTGACTTGAAGTTGCTTCACTTCACTTATACTTATTAGTTTTGTAAATTAAGGCAGCATCTTTTAATTTTAGAATTTTGCACGCCTCCGAACCGAAGACATATTTCCAAACAACGGTTGGAGTCAGTTTCCAAGCAGGGAAATCCCCATTAATTTCAATTTTGGCAATGTTTATCACTATCTGGTTGAGACTATGCCAGGATTGGAAGAAATCGTACTTGTCTCTGATGATGCATCATCTGGCGATGAAGAAGAGGAAGAAGTCATTAAAATATCTGACCCTTTCCTAGATGCTGAATGCCATGCAATTAAATTGAGCAAAAAATTACGCAGGGGGCTGCAATATGTCAAGAGTAATTACGTGCAAAATGTTCAGGATACATTACCTGGCAGAGTTCACGTTTACAAGGGCTCAGTAAGAGCTTCAATTAGAGATAAGATTTATAAAAAGAAAGTGGCTCTCTCACAAGTGTCAGGAAGTGTGATAAGGTGCACCTGTGACACTATATGTCCTCAAAAATCTTTAGGAAGGTGCAGCCATATTAGCGCCTTGTTACTGTATATTCTTGTCTTTAAAAATCTTAATGGCCCAACAGGTAAGTTCTTTGCATACTTTTATTGCTCATTAATGATTTGGAAATTTTGTTTTTCAGTTTCTCTCCGAATTATGAAATTTTGTAAGTGATGGGGTGTGTGAGTGTGTAGTGTCTCTGAGTAGAGAGAGAGCTGCCTGCAGTATTTTTCATTAGGTTTTCAGCATTCCTCATATTGGTCGGTGAGTTTGTCCTGCAGGCTGCTTTGGTTTGGTTCCTCTCGATTTACATTTTAATTGTTAACACATTTTCATACTGTTGAGGTGTGGATCTTTTGGGGGTTGGGGATGTGACTGCAATAACTCTTTCTTCCGAAAACTGATGTGGGCATCAGCGTCTGGCTTGAGAACAATTATTGACTTACCTCACAACCCAATTTTTTAACACACAGAGGACAGCCTCATGAGTCTCACATTGCATGGTTAAGATGCATGTTGATTGCAGTTGATTTAAACTTTCTTTCTATGGGCTGGTGAGTTTTGCATGCATACGTATGGGTCTAACATTTTCATTTGTACCTTGCTTGAAAAATAACCATAGTTTTACTGAATTACTAACATTTAAATATTTTTGGCAGCACTAACAAAGTAACTTTTCCTAACTACATTACAGCTTTTCAATCTTTGCATGACATAATTGTAATCAAACATTTTATTAATAACTAGCATTATAATTTTCCTGCAGCACTAATAATTTGACTGTTACTAATAGCTTCGGCAGCTTTTAAATCTTTGCATGATGTTGAAAAATAAATGAACTACAAACAGCTGATTTGTAAGCAACGAAAATAGTGTTACAAAAGCTCAGTCCTTCACATCACTACACTATCACCAGTGGATCATCAATGTCATTCTCCTCAAGTAAAATTCGTTCACTTTCATTTTCTTCAACAACAATTCTTCTGTCATGAATGCGACAAGGACTGAAATTCCTGAGGTAAGCTGCAATGTATACCAAATCTCCTATTATGGGAAGCATTGTCAGTGGTATGGTGCCTCTGAGCAGCCTATTGTCTTTTATGTCGGCAATGGCATGCTCAGTGTAAATTCGTGCTGATGCTATGGCTTTTGTAAGTATCTCCTCTTCAGGGGTAAACTCCAGTCTGTCAGTCCCTTGGTCAGGTGGTTTGTAAAAGTAGCAACCAACCGCCTGCAGTTCAGCTGTGAGTTCGTATCCACGGTCAGTCATGACACCATCTCCTTTTGATAGTCTGTCGAGCAATCCACTCTTCAAAATTACTTCCTTATCAGACATGACACCCTCCATACCATCGCTACAGAATATGGTTGCTCCGGTACAGGAGATCCCAATTGAAAACAGTAGGACATTGTGGCTCTTGTAAAGTGAAAATGTGTTGCCCTGTTGTTCAAAAATCAGACGGCGTCTCTGTAAAAAATAAGGCTCCATCAAGCAGGACACGCAAGTTATGAAAATGACGCATCTTCTTTGGTTTATTTTTCTTTTGATTCTCTGCGCTGACAAACATCTCCTCTTCCATGGCCTTGAAGGTCAGATAAATAAGCCTTGTCAGGACAAAAAAAATTAAACTGATTATTCCCTTACTAAGGTTGAAAATTTCACTCATGTCTTCTAGTGCAATACCTCTTCTCAAGCGCAGAAGAAACAGAAATAGCTTATCTTCACATGATAGGGTAGTTTCTCTCAACTTAATTGGAGTTTTTTGGTCATAGTGCAGTTTCAAAGTTCCGATCACTTTTGCACCTCTAATGAGATTGAACAGTGCATTGAAGTCTGCCACACTGAGGCCAGTGAAAAATTGAAACTTTGGACTGTTCTTGCAACGCTCATATGATGCAAATCGCATTGGTTTTGTTTGAATAGCTTTGTCAGCTTTGGCAGGTACCTGGTGCAAAGACGTAAAAATAATCAAATTGAAATGACACTTCAATACTTCAATAAATAATATAAAATTTAATACTTACAAAAGTTTGAGTTGATACATTGCGCTTGCTCACAGGAGTGTATGGTTGGGAACTTGGGTCTTGTGAGGAAAGGTCTAATGATGACACTTCTAGTATATCATCAAGTAGCTCTGACCGGCCTGATAGGTCTGGAGAACCAAGAATCTGAAAATCAAATACAACAACTTGCCAATAAAAATAATTTGACTATTCAAACAATCTCAACATAACTTATTGAAACCTTTAAATGTTAATGAACCCTTAGCACCCTCCTTGTAAAACTAATTGTCATTTATTGTTTTCTAGCCATCTCCTGCACATCGAGACCAAATACGTGGAACAAAGGGCCATCCAAACATGCTCCAGAAGGGGCAAAGAAACGACAGTATGATTCATTTAAGATTAGTGTCATACGGAGAGCAACTTTTGATCCTCGAGCTACTGAATTTCAAAGTGATCATCCAACGAGATCACAAATAAATGACTTTTGGTGTGATCTCAGCAGCAGAGACAGTCCACCTCTCTTTCTAGAGATTCTGTCATTGAAGTATCAAGAATTTGATTTTGATGACGAAGATAAGGCAATTTTCAGGGACAGAAGGGCAGAATTTAATGAGGCATTGCAGAATCCTGCTCGTTTCTTACCTGCACATCTAAAAAAGGGCGAAACGTTAGTACTTCGTTAGAAGATGTTAGTACTGCAGTAAACTTTCGTTAGTACCAAAACAGTAAGATGGTTTTTACAAAAGAACTGAGAACAGTGTAATTTCACGAACCATCCACTGCAAAAGTCTCAATATTGCGCTCCGAACACATTTTACAGACAAATGACATTAGTAGACTTTAGTACTGCGGTCAAATACGCTATCCGCCGTCCAACAAGTGCCGTTATCTAGCAGACTACCGTAACGTGACAGTGCAGCATCCCCTTCGTCACACCAGAAAGCCTACCTAACCATAGTTCATATTTTCCGATTCAGCCTTGTTAGTACTCGTAAGAACCGTGTCGAAGACGAAGCTGCATCACCATACGGTGCCGTCACATTACGTGACACGATCATGTGACAGTGCACCTTCCTCTTCGTCACAACAGAAAGCATAGCACACCCAATTTCATATTTTCCAATTAAGCTTTGTTAGTACTCGTAAGTACCGAGTCGAAGACGAAGCTACATCACCTTCACGCACTGTCACATTACGTGACACGATTATGTGACAGTGCTGCTTCCTCTTCGCCGCACAGCAAGGCTCACCACACTGTGATACGCATTTTCCAACTAATGCACGTTAGTACTCGTAAGTACCGTGTCGAAGACGAAGCTGCATCACCATACGGTACTGTCACATTACGTGACACGATTATATGACAGTGCAGCTTCCTCTTCGTCACAACAGAAGGCAAGGCACACCCAACTTCATATTTTCCGATTAAGCCTTGTTAGTACTCGTAAGTACCGTGTCGAAGACAAAGCTGCATCACCATACGGTGCCGTCACATTACGTGACACGATTATGTGACAGTGCAGCTTTCTCTTCGTCATACTAGAGAGCCTACCTTACCATAATTCACATTTTCCGAAAAGACTTAGTTAGTACTCGTCAGTACCGTTTCGAGGACGAAACGGCCTCACCATCACGTGCCGTCACATTACGTGACACGATCATGTGACAGTGCACCTTCCTCTTCGTCACAACAGAAAGCAAAGCACACCCAACTTCATATTTTCCGATTAAGGCTTGTAATTACTTGTAAGTACCCAGTCGGAAACAAAGCAGCATCACCTTCACGTACTGTCACATGGTGTGACAAGATAATACGACAGTGTAGCATCCTCTTCGTCACAACAGAAAGCATAGCACACCCAATTTCATATTTTCCAATTAAGCTTTGTTAGTACTCGTAAGTACCGAGTCGAAGACGAAGCTACATCACCTTCACGCAAAATATCTTGCCGAGACCTATAGAAATCTGCAATAAAATTTTTTAGTAGGTCGATCCCCTTTTTTGAAGATCCTGATTCGGCTAACTAATGAAGTCGGGCTCCGAGACCCCCTTTCCGACCCCTCTTTGAAAAGGTCTTGCCGAGACCTATCGAAATCTGCAATAAAATATTTTAGTCGGTCGACCCCCTTTTTTCAAGATGAAGGGTCAAAGTTGATTATGTTAGTAAATTCGGGCCGAGGTAGCCAATTCGCTGGTAAAAGTTTGGTCAGGGGTCGAAATTGATTTCATTTTCGTCATCAGCACCTTCAAAAACATACGAAATCATGTAAAAATGTCTCTAAAATATAAAGTCACTGAAAAGTTGCACTTTTTCTGCCGTTTTTTTAGTGTTTTTTTCGTTGGATCGACTAAATTATTTAAGATAGAGAGCTGAATTTCGGCGTGTGGCGAGCCAAGGATATACTTAACAACCCTGCAAAATCTCGTCTCGATCGGCCGAGCCGTTTGGGAAGAGTAGTGCGGACACACAAACAGACAGACAAACAAACAAACAGACAAAACTTTTCAACCCCACTGGAGTAACTGGCTTCGCTAATAGGGTACTTCGGAGATAACCCAGACCGGAAGTCAGCGACAGAACGGGAGAAACAAAAGAGCGTCGGGGGGCTTTGCTGAGCGGTGGTGGGGGTCCAAATCGGCGGAGTGGGGGCAGCATGCGCGCGCCGCCTTCACCCCCACCCCGCCGATTCCTACCCCCACCACCGCTTAGCACAGCCTCCCGACGCTCTTTTGTTTCTCCCGTTCTGTCGCTGACTTCCGGTCTGGGTTATCTCCGAAGTACCCTATCGCCCAGCCAACAAGGTAGGTTTACGACAGACCGTGTCTTGTCGTAACAGGCTTCGCGATGCTGCGCCAGTTACGACAATCCACGCCTGGCGTTACACCTACCTTGGCCTGCGGCGCTTCCCTGCTTGCCTTCGGCAAGCTGTCTTAAGGATTTTTGAGGCATTGAGTAATGCACCACGTGAAATCTGCAATAAAATTTTTTAGTTGGTCGATCCCCTTTTTCAAGATCCTGATTCGGCAAACTGATGAAGTCGGGCTCCTAGACCCCCCTTCCGACCCCTCTTTAAAAAGGTCTTGCCGAGGCCTATCGAAATCTGCAATAAAAAATTTTAGTCGGTCGATCCCTTTTTTTCAAGATCCTGATTCGGCCAACTAATGAAGTCGGGCTCCGAGACCCCCTTTCCGACCCCTCTTTGAAAAGGTCTTGCCGAGACCTATCGAAATCTGCAATAAAATTTTTTGGTCGGTCGACCCCCTTTTTTCAAGATGAAGGGTCGAAGTTGATTATGTTAGTAAATTCGGGCCGAGGTAGCCAATAGTGTATTTCAGCGAATCTTGAAACGGAAGTAAGAAGAACACAAGTAAGTGCACAACTTCCGTCCCCTCGCCAGTGGGGGGAAATAAAGATGGCTGCCCCTTCAGCCCCCTCCTCAGGCGAGGGGACGGAAGTTGTGCACTTACTTGTGTTCTTCTTACTTCCGTTTCAAGATTCGCTGAAATACCCTATTCGCTGGTAAAAGTTTGGTCAGGGGTCGAAATTTATTTCATTTTCGTCATCAGCACCTTCAAAAACATACGAAATCATGTAAAAATGTCTCTAAAATATAAAGTCACTGAAAAGTTGCACTTTTTCTGCCGTTTTTTTAGTGTTTTTTCGTTGGTTCGACATAATTATTTAAGATAGAGAGCTGAATTTCGGCTTGTGGCGAGTCAAGGATATACCTAACAACCCTGCAAAATCTCGTCTCGATCGGCCGAGCCGTTTGGGAGGAGTAGTGCGGACAGACAAACAAACAGACAGACAGATAGACAGACAGACAAAAGTTTTCAACCCCACTGGAGTAACTGGCTTCGCTAATCGCTCAGCCAGTCAGTGATAAGACGCTAGCGCCCTCGTAATGATTCCTCTAGTGGCTTCTCGGTACATTGTTTTGTGTATATATACCTTTGCTCATTGAGGTTCGTGTGGGAGAAGGAAGAGAAGAATATACTCGTCAAAAATATATTCGACATACTTTATTCATGAAACATATTACGACGCCTCCCACACTGTGTTAAATTCAAGGTAGGTTTACGCCAGACCGTGTCTTGTCGTAACAGGCCTCGCGATGCTGCGCAAGTTACGACAATCCACGCCTGGCGTTACACCTACCTTGGCCTGCGGCGCTTCCCTGCTTGCCTTCGGCAAGCTGTCTCAAGGATTTTTGAGGCATTGAGTAATGCACTACGTGAAATCTGCATTAAAATTTTTTAGTCGGTCGATCCCCTTTTTTCAAGATCCTGATTCGGCAAACTGATGAAGTCGGGCTCCTAGACCCCCCTTCTGACCCCTTTTTTAAAAGGTCTTGCCGAGACCTGTCGAAATCCGCAATAAAATTTTTTAGTCGGTCGATCCCCGTTTTTCAAGATCCTGATTCGGCCAACTAATGAAGTCGGGCTCCTAGACCCCCCTTCCGACCCCTTTTTGAAAAGGTCTTGCCGAGACCTATCGAAATCTGCAATAAAAATTTTTATTCGGTCGACCCCCTTTTTCCAAGATGAAGGGTCGAAGTTGATTTTGTTAGTAAATTCGGGCCGAGGTAGCCAATTCGCAGTTAAAAGTTTGGTCAGGGGTCGAAATTGATTTCATTTTCGTCATCAGGAACTCCAAAAACATAAGAAACCATGTCAAAATGTCTCTAAAATTTAAAGTCACTGAAAAGTTGCACTTTTTCTGCCGTTTTTTTAGTGTTTTTTTGTTAGTGTGACTGAATGGAATGTGAGAGAAAGCTGAATTTTTGCGTGTGGCGAGCCAAGGACATACCTTATAACCCTGCAAAATCTCAGCCAGATCGGCCGAGCCGTTCAGGAGGAGTAGTGTTGACACACACACACACACAGACAGACAGGAAAAGTTTTTCAACCCCAGTGAAGTAACTGGCTTCGCTAATCGCTCAGCTAATCACGGGAAATCCCGTTTAATTTTTTTGCCAGGTTTTGCTGTAGTTTGGAATACAGTATTTGCTGTGCATTGTTACAGGGTTTTCCGTACCACGTACAGAATATTTCGTACTTGCTTCTAAAAGCACGGTAAATCCCGTACCTAGTACAGTAGATCATGTCCAAGAAAACAGTAAATCCTGTGTTCTGAACTACAGTGAAAGCTGCATTATCAGAATATGGTTTACTGTGTTTTTATCACACAGTGCAATAGAATAATCCAGTCAGTGCAGATCCAGGACCATCTTAACTGCCAGCGTACATCTGAAACAATTCTAACTGCTGAGGCAGATCCGAAACAATCCTAACTGCAGAGATGGCTAAAACTGGTTATGAACTACCTTCACTGCAAATCAGTGAATCGCGGTATCCCTGAAATATAACGTCCACGTTTTTAAATAAGAATGAAACTTTCTATCAAACTCTTCGGCAAGTAGTTTCATGTACACTGTGGCATACGGTCACAGAGAACTCTGTAAACAAGTTGTGCTAATTCTCTGTAACCCTAAACCCAGTATTTCCTGTAGCCTCTTTACAGTACTCACTGTGCGACTCACAGTGTTCTCTGTAGGACTTACAGCCGTCTCTGTGCACCTCAAGGGTCTGTGACGGGTATGAAGAGAATACTGTGCGTCGCACAGTGATTACTGTAAGGAGGCTACAGGAAATACTGGGTTTAGGGTTACAGAGAATCCTGGCAAAAAAATTAACTGACTTCTCCGTAGGTTTTTGCCACAGTGTAGTGTGTGAGCTTCGCGGACTGTCCTATTTTCACGTCATGAGCAGTTAAGATAATTCTGTATCGACACTGACAATTAGGATTGTCTTGGGCCAGCACTGATAGTTAGGATTGTCTTGGATCCGCACTGAAAGTTGGAATTATTGTATAAGGACGAGTTAATTTGAAAACCCATTTAATTTGTTTAAAAAACCACATGATGGGACTGGTTCGTTTTATCTACGCGAGTTTGAACTAAGTTGTTTCTTTAATTCCATAGATTAATCCTAGAAAAATATTAAAATTATCGGAAATTATTAAAATTTATTTTTAGTGTTTTCTACAATTTGATCTCAGCAGTGCGGTGCATCTGCTTGGCAAGACGGATTTTTCTATGAGTCCCTCCCCTTTTTCCCTTGCAGAGGGGCGCATGATTTGGATGTGAACAATAAGACATGGATCGGAACGGGACCGCATGGGGGTTCGGCCTGGCGTAACGTTACGCTCGAAACACCAGCGAAGTTCTTGACGCTGCACCGGTGTATTCAGGCCAAAAATGTAATTTTTCGGAATTTTTCGCGTAACGTTTCGCTAAGGGGGGGAGAGGGGGTTAGGCAATCATAACGGCTACATGGAGGGAGGGGGGGGTCAAAAATGGACCAAAAGTTCGTAACGTAATTAATGGACGGCCCCCAAACTGGCGCAGCATCGTGAAGCCTGTTACGACAAGACACGGTGTGGCATTTACCTGGCCTGTAAAAGAATCAGTGCTAGGCGACTCGTAACCGTCCCCCACAGACTACGCGCACCGTAGCGTCAGGAGCGGACGAGAGGCGAGTAGGGGGTAGTCATATGCAGTGCGTAGTAAATCCGGCCTTATAGGATTCTGTTATTTGACCGAACTGGAGGAGCAGGGCGACAACGTAACTTGGGCTTTTAAAAAAAATTCCTCAGGTGTTAGGGGCAAATCCATTTACCGCTATTTGAAAAATATTGGGTAGAATAGTGCGTATAAAATAAAAGGAAGCGCATATGAAACAATATAAATTCATCGCAAGTTGATGTAGAACTTTCAAAATTTTGTGCTGCTGCTGCTGCTGTTGTTGTTGTTGCTGCTGCGGTTGTTGTTGCGACTCGTGTTGTCGTCGTCGCTGCTGTCGTCGCTGTAGTGGCGACGGGGGCCAGGACCATCACTCGGGCCGGCACCACCGTCGCCACTAGGTCCAGCCCCGTCTTGGTTGACGGGAGGCAACCGACTGAAGAAGAAACACAATCATCAGCTCACCCAAACATGCATATTTAGGAAGGAAGCTAACCTTGCAGTTAATACAACTTACGCTTTCACAATGCTAAGGTATGACAGAGTCAATGTTTCGAAATGTTGAACGCACTTTTCGAGGTGCGCGAAACCCCTATTGACCTCCCTGGAAGACAGATGACAAAAGTAAGGATAGGCTTCAAGCATGCTGCCTACTGCAAGTGCCTCAACCGATAATACATACGCTTCTTGCGGGTCCTGGCGCCCTTCACGGCTATGCGGGCCCCCGCCATGATGCCTTGAACGGTGACCTCAACCACGTGCTCTTGGCTGTTGCTGCAATCAACAGAACAGGTCAGACACCAGTCACTTGAAAACAAGCAATACACAGGGGTGCAAAGACTTACACAGTGCCCTCCGGAGAGTCTGGGTCGGGCTCCACGACACTCCCGAGGTCGGACGCCAGCTGCCCACGCCCCAACATGACAGAGAAAACTCCCTCGATTTCACGGACTAAGTGTCCGCCTTGAGGCTCATTGTCGAAGCGAGTTAAGTTGGATCCATGGGCTTAGCGAAATACGGACGCCGTAACATCAAATATTTGACGATCACGAGCGCTGGAACAGACAAAGTTAGATGGTTATAAAAGCAAATGAGCAACAAGCCCAGAGTTTATTTCCGCACGGACTTTATTTGCTGGATACTTACTCGTTCCGGAATTCAGAGCAGCCACCACACTTGACAATGGGCGGCCTTGAAGAAGGGTCGGGCACAGAATATGCATATTATGTGGCCGGGGGCCGCTTCGTACCCCATGGGGCCAGAATGGTGCGTCCAATCGCCATCCTGGGGCCCGTTTGGAGTTTCGCTAACAGGACATGTCCCTATGAGTTGAAACAAGGCTGCAACCAAACAAGGAGCACATAAGCCAACGCAGCCCCAGCGCCTTCTTGAGACTCAGCAGCCACACCGCCTACCTCTAGTCGAACAACCTATCATTGTGGTCAGCAAGCCGGGCAGACTGAATGCTTGCCGTGGCACCCTAACCCGCGCCACACGGGATGCAGAGCGGCCTGTGAACAGAAAAGAGACGTCCTTCAATAAATTCTCATGACTCGAACCAGAACGAGTAACGCGAAACAGGGGAGGGGGGGTGTCTGCGTAACGTTAAGGCCATAGACAACCACCGGCGCGCATTTCGGGCGGGTCTCAAGTCCCCAGACGCACACGGGGCTCGCAGCAGCCAGGGGCGGATCGCTTCGTCTCTCCCGCACTCTACGGCCTACGGGACACCCCATTAGTGCGAGAGCAGTAGCATCCCAACGCCTCGCGCCTCACGCTAACTGCAGGCCGCGGCAGCCAGAAAGGAACTTTCGTGACATTTGCCTGGGACCGCGAACCACGGAGCAGCCGTGAACCTCGGGAACTGATGTGCGGAACGTCGCCGAGCGCAGCCGAACGCAACGGGTCCCGTTCGAGCGTCGAGTCTTGCTGCCTCGACCAGCCACAAAGCCCGCAGAGGACAGACAGACGCGGGTGGCAGCGCGTTTGGTGAAGCCAGCACAAGCAAAACGTCCACACGCCTGCGTGTGGATGTGCCTACCCAACCATCTACACTCAGCGACGCGCCGGCCAAGAGCCACGCGTGGCGACTCAAACCGACGCCGCACAGTGGGCCAGAAGACTGCGTAGGCGAACAAAACTCTCGACGCTTTCTCAACTCCAGAGTCGCTAAATTGGATTTGAATCGAACGTGTGACCCCACCAATGGTTTGCTCTCCGAACGAGGAATCCATCGGTGGGGTCACACGCTTGATTCGAGTCCCATTTGGCGACTGTGAGGCTCGAAAAGCGTCTAGAGTTTTGTCTGCCTGCACCGTCTTCTGACCCACTGTGCGACGCCGCTGTGTCCTCCCCAACACCACGCGCAAAATTACGAACCCCACAATGTCCAGCATGACGGACTACGGTCAGTGACATACACAAACGCGTCCGGCGCTCGTCACAATCGCTGGTAAACAAGTAAAATACGGTGAGCAATATGAACGGTACACGGTGGTGGGCAATAACACAGCTCAAAACACGATCAGAGGCTCAGGGCTGCGGCGAGGGTAGGCGAAGGGCCGCGCCGACAACAGCGGCGAACGAGACGCGAGCCAGCCAGCTGCGCTGAGCTGTCCAAATAGGACGGGCAGCCCCGGCCATTTCGGCACGAGCGCACGCAAGTAACCCGTGGCGGGAAACCATAGATTCGGAACAGACCTAGCAACAAGTGCGGCCAGCGGCGCGGACAGAAGGGACGGCCGAGCAGGCTGTCAAATGAGCCAAAACGCACATCACGCCCACACTGCACTGCGGAACTTGGGTCTGGACGCGGACAATCGGGCCTCGTTGCGGAGCGCATCCAGCCCGGATCGGCCGCAGCGACACGGTGTGAGAGAGGTCCGAAAAAAACGAACGTCGGATACCGATGTGCCGAAGGTAACCGAGCGAGCCGAACGCGTCTGTCGCCAACGGGTCCCGTTGGCCTGCTCGGCCACAGGCTGGGCAGACAGACGGACGCGGGCTGCCGAGCCACGCGTCACCGGCGTCGAGTCAAACAGCGACCGAGCTTCGAAACGCCTGCATGCTTGCGCCTGAAAGAGTCGTCCGGAACAGAGAGGTCCGACACGCCCGCTGCTGTGTGACAGAGACACCTTGTCGCTTCGAACGCAGCCAGGCATAACCGGCCGGCCGGCCGCCGGCGGAGGGCCGGGCAGCACACTGGGGAACGAGGGACCATAGGATTGGCGAACACGAGACAAGGGACGACATTGGTCGGACACTTGTAAATAAGAGTCGCGCCTACCTGTGAAATGGGGCAAAAACACACCCACACTGCACTGCGGAAGTCTGGTATGCGCCGAGACGCGGACAGAAGAGACGGCCGACCACGCAGTCAAATGGGCCAAAACGCAAAAAACACGTCCACACTGCACTACGGAACTTGGGTCTGAACGCGGACAGAAGGGACGGGCGAAAAAGACTGTCAAATGGGCCAAAACGCCCACACTGTGGATGGCGAGGGTTCGTCTGAGGGCGATGCAGCAAAGGGTCGGGGACGCGTTCGTCCGACCCAGACGAAGACAATCTACTGAAACCGAAACAAAACTTACCTCGCCGTAATCCAAGTTTTGCCATGATGGAACTCGATAGTCGAGAATAACCAACGGAAGGAGCTTACACGAGAAAAAACCAACAGCAGATACTCGATACACGAGAAATAAACCAACAGCAGATACTCGATACACGAGAAAAAATCAACAGCAGATACTAGATACACGAGAAAAAACCAACGGAAAAGAACAAGCGTGAAAAATCACGAACTAGGAACAGAGCAAGTCGAGCTCTGACAACACGATATACTAAGCGGAGGAACTGAGCGGGTCAGCAGAGGAACGTGAGGAACAACTGAACTGGCCATCGATTCAACAACGAATGAGTCGCTCGTCGCTCCGGCGGAGCGGGGGGGGGGGGGGAGAAGGGGGGGAGGCAGCAGGGGGCGCCTGCGCGCGGCGGAGCGATCTGGAAGTAGTGCCGCTCCGCGATGTTTGTTTGTTTTTACCAGCTAACCGGATTTCAAAGGACGAAAAGTGCCGTGCGGAATCGGAACCGTATACAGATAAGGTAGTTCTGCCTTAAATAGGATATAAAACGTTCACTTCACTCCCCGATTTCCTGCAGCTTCATTCCGTTCCGTTTCGTTCCTTTTCTTTTCCGGACCCTCTCCGCACGATTCTTGTCACCGCAGGGGCTGGGAGGTACTTTTCGTCCCATCATATCCAGGTAATTCACTTTGTTCTTTTTTGCCATGCAAGATAGACCCGCAATGTAAGCGAGCCGATTGAAGACAACGCTGCTGCCTTCCCAATGAGCTAATTTTCATGAATGTGAGCTGCAGTGAGATTGGTACAAGTCCAAAACTTGGAGCGGACGGTGACCTGTCTGCTAGAAGCGGCGGGCCAATCCCTTGTCACCCGTGTGCTCTACCGCAGCAGTTGAGAGCAAAGTGGGAGCGTGTATTCCATTTGCGACCAGCTTGGCTACGGGTTCGCTGATGCGAGGCTATGACGGCACTGATGAGAAATATTACTTGCGGACCGGCGGGATACCACGAACACGAGCAAACATGCGATTTGGCGCGTTTCTCTTCGGGAGAAAAGATTCTTTGGAGTTGGTCCTTGAATTCTTTCACGACAAAATGTATTGTGTCTGTAATGGACCTGAAAAAAGGTAAGGGTTCCGGATATGTTGCTTGTTTATTTCGGTTAAGTTAATAATGTTGTCAAATTTACATTCACGCCTTTTATCTGTTATAGGCCTATGGTAGGATGTGACACATGTAATGGGTGGTTTCATTATTTCTGTGTCGGACTCAAGAAAAATGCTGGTAAAGATCCCTCTATTGGCATAAATATTCACTGTTTTGTAAAATATCTTTAATTAATTCAATCTGTTATCCTCAGTTCTGCCGGATAAATGGTTTTGCTCTCTGTGTCGCAAGAAGAACAATGACAAGAACGGAGAAATTAAAGTAATTGTTGATGGGCTGAAAGATGCGTTAGTCAATACTATGAAAGAAGGATTTTTGCATCTGAAACAGGAAGGGCGCGTCTAAACAAAATGACTACTGTACCTTCTAAACTGATCATAGAAAGAAGTTATAATTTGTTCCTTGCAGAATTCAACCACAGAAATAAATGTAGAAAATGAACGCATCAAACAAATTGAAGAAATGCTGCAGCAGCAGAAAATTGAGCATGACAGAACTGTTGAAGCCCTCCGTACTCAACTTCAAGTGCAACGTGAGACTAATGTTGAAAATGAACACGTTATGAAACAACTTCAAGAAACACTGCAGCAGCAGCAAATTGAGCATGACAAAACTGTTGAAGCCCTCCGTACTCAACTTCAAGTGCAGCAAGAGACTAATGTTAAAAATGAACACGTTATGAAACAACTTCAAGAAACACTGCAGCAGCAGCAAATTGAGCATGAGAAAACTGTTGAACGCCTCCGTACTCAACTTCAAGTGCAGCTTGAGATCAATACAAGTGTTGAAAGAATTAATGTTGAAAATGAACGCCTACTGAAACAACTCCAAGAAACACTGCAGCAGCAGAAAATTTAGCATGAGAAAGAACGCCTCCATACTCAACTTGAAATGCAGCATGAAGGCAATTCGACTGAAAGGCTTCAAGAAGAGATACGGCAACTTGAAGGAAGACTTAACCAGCAAGAGTTTGCAAATGCTGCATTGAACAAGGTTTGTTCCTCTGTCTTTGCTTATAGTATCAGTGTCATTTTTTAAATAAAATTAAAGTGCAATCTCGTTTGTAAAAAAACTAATAGCAATAACTATGTTAAAATTTGCCCTTATTTTCTTTGATAAGATAAAGTGCAGGCGCCTATTGACATCTCTGTATTTTTTCTTTATATTAGGAGAAAGAGGAACTTCAGCAGAAATTGGGCTTGGAAAAGAAGAGAAAGAGGTTGAGTTTATCTCAAAATAAGTGAATTATATTTGTTTTCTAGCTTTTAATAAAATTTGTCCAAACAATAAAACATATTCAAACGACTTTGAATAAAGTTTTACAATAAAAAAGAACATTTCAACATATTCTTTGGTTTATTCAAATGTAATGAATTACTAGTTTGAAAGCTACATCAACAAGTGTCAGTTCTACTTTTTATTTAACCTCTTCTTCCTTTCTCTGGCATAGAGCTACCACCTTGGCCAAGGTTCCACTATTGATACTCCCACCTCAGTTCCCCTTCCACTTCCATCGCTATTGTTGCCAAACCTATAAGTTGAGCCTCGCCTGTGGCTCGGCTAACAGTCTGTAGCCTGGTCTCGAGCTGTTCGGTTCTCCTAATAAACCAGTCAATCCTTCACTCTCTGTCGTCCTTTACGCCCTTTACCACTCGAAGTGTCCCAACACTACAAGTGGTGACAGCGGTGGGATTTTTGAGAGGGACCTTTACTTTTTGAAGTGGTCCTTTAGCTTTTAAACATGTGGTGCAACTGGCAACCATTTCCGCCACATCATTGTACATTCCTGGCCACCAGAAGTAACGTTTTAATGTTGCCAATGTTTTTCCAACACCAAAGTGGTTAGTTTAGAATTTAGTGTCGATGTGGACAGCACCTTCACCTCATCCTGTTCCTTAGTTACCACGTCTCCCTGTCTCACCCATGCGCTGGCCTTGTTCATCTTCATCGCTATCATCATCCTCGTCTTCGTCTTCAAACCGTACGTTTCTACCACTTGAGCGGCTAGAGGATGAAGCTCGACTTCTGTGACTACTGTCGGAGTGATGGCTCCTAGAACTGCCATGGGATGAGGACCGGCGACTCCTAGAACTGCCAGCGCGGCTACCACTCCTGCTTCTGGATGCACTTCTCTCCCTGCTAGGAGAACGGGACTTGGATTTAGACCTAGCTGCTTTTGGTGAGTTCTTGCGCTTGCCAGCTGGTGACTTTGATTTCCTGGGCTGTTGAGGAGTACGCGACCTGCTCTTCCTCTGCTTTTGCTGTGGCGAGCGTGATTTGCGCTTTTGCCCTTTCACTTGCTGTTGTTTCTTCTTCGGTGAATTTGTTTGCTTCCGTTTGGGCGATCTTGAGGCAGATTTCTTGCGTGCCTTGGGCCCAGGAGTGGGTGTGCGTTTAGCAGACCGCCCTCTTGAACTGGACCTAGCACTCCTCTTGTTGGCAGCTGGCTTGGTGGCTTGTCTGGGTTGCCGACTCACCACAGGTTTTCCGTGAGCGTTTAGCCCTGTGTAAGGTACGGGAATAACACCAAATCCTTTTGCCACACAGCTCTGGGGGATAGGGGCTAAGCTGAGAGGAATGTAGGTGTTGAACCGACCCACAACGGTAGTCAACATAACTCCAGCATTTGCCATCAATCGGGGGTCCTGCAATACCGGGCATGTTACTGTCTGATCCAAGTGATTGTATGATCTTAGACAGTTGGGAGCCAAGTAGCCGGTGTTGCCAATCCTGGGGGCATTCGCAAGGTGCAACCGAGTGGTGGTGTTTACTTCAGATGTTATGACACCAACACGGTTATGGACCTCATGAATCTGCAAGTCAGGTATAGCATTTGCCGCCTGCACCAGTTTACGCAGAGCAGTTTGCATCGTGGGAGAGACATGATGAAGCCACTTCCAAGGCTCGGCCAGTTTTCCTTTAACGCAGTCTGCGTATGCTGAAGTTCCTAGATGCACCTTCAACGATTCAACCTGCATAGTGATTCCTCTTTCAAGTTCTAAGGAGAAATCCACATTTACAGGGCCAGCAGATAACCCCCATTCGCATGGCCTAAGCACCAGCGTTGCATCCACCGCCAACGCGTTGCCTTGGGATGGCACGTGCATGTTGAATAAGTGCCTGAAGCTCAACGCAAGCACTGGGTTGGGTTGTTGAGTTCTATGGTTGTTCCATATACGTGTGCCGAAACATCCTGATGGCAGCACGCTTCCAGTCGTCCGCTCCACCAATGCCTTCAGGCGTAAAAAGAAAGCTGAGCATGTCAGGTTGGTGCCGCTTATGGAGTGTCCACCGAATTCATCACCAGCTTCGATGACTAGCAAGGAGTGGGTTAGATCAGCAGACCGAAGCAGTAGAGCTGAGATATCACGCCCAGTGAGATTCATGCTACGTAGCAACGTGGACGACATTGAGGAGATAACAGCTGAGAAAATGATTAATAGCCTGTCCCAATCAACAAAGGTGGGCAAAGACCTCATCTTCATTGTGTCGGATGGCTCATTTCTTGGGATCAAGCCAAGTAGCAACTGGAAGGCAGAGACCTCGCCAGGTTCAGGCACGTGTAACACATTAACTACCTCCATAGTGGGTAGCAGTGGGACAGCACGCATGCGCACAGGCCGGCCTTCATCAGTGTAGAATCTCAGCCCAAGCCGTGCTTGAGGATGGGGTGGCCAAGGGTTCACAGCACGTCTGAATTGCTCCTCATCTCCAGCGTAGTTGTGAATCCCGTCAAACTCATGCCGCCTTACTCCTTGTTGGTATGGCACATTCTCATGAGCAAATGGCACATCAGGAGTGAGTAACCAGGTGGCGCCGACAATAGCTGCGGCTTCTCCAGCTCCAGAGTGAAAGGAGTCTATTGCTCCATGCCGAGTAGCAAGCCTGCACAGAAAATCCAGCAGCGCAGTTGCGGTGGAAAGATCATCACCGACTTGGGGTATGTTTCCATATCCAGCAGTGCCTAGAACCATGATCGGCACCGCTGGCCACTGCATGGCATCCACAACGGTTATGGGGGTGTCTTCCGGCGGAGCTAACACATTACCCCCTACAGCGAGCAAGGCAGCACATGTCATGTCGGTGGAGCTTATAATGTCTCCTGGATAGGTGAGCACCACTTCTTCATTTATAGATTGGGTCAACAGCTCGCCTAATCCCTGGGCGTTGAGGGGCATGTCAACAGTATTAAGAACTCCAGCTACCAATCCTTCCATTTCAAGCACCACGTTAGCACGCACTGCTCTTCTTAGTTGGAAAATGAGAATGTGTCCTATTAGAAATAGGCCGTGCAGGGTTCTTCTTTGTGTTCTAAAATTCAGCAAGAAAGCATAATTCTCCAATTTGAGGTTCCCCTCAATTGATATCTTGGTGCTAAGCTGCGTGGCAAGCTTCTTTCCATCCACTGCGTCTCCAGTCTTCACTTGTGTTACTGCCGCTTGATCAGTGCAGTTCTGCATCTCACCATGCCCCCATTGGACTACCGGTTCTATATGTGCTAGGTCAGGTATGATGCAAGTGCACTGTTCAATATTCGGAAACGCAGTCTCTCGGTTTGTATCTGCCTCCTGGGCTTACTGCGTAGAAATTAGCAGCAGGATCGTATTCACATTGCACATATCCTGCACGCCCTAAGTGCATTCCAATTCGTTCAAATAATGTGAGGCTTGGTGTTGACCCTGATGGGCTAAGGTCGGATGATCTCTGTGCCACAACTCCCATCACCTCCACGCTCTTCTTTCCTGTGCGCACAGCCCCTAAACCTAAAGGGGCACGGTAAGCAGCAACGGTTGAAGGTCGAGGCCTGTCAACTATGTCTTGTGCGATTTCGCGGCTAAATGGGCGTACTCTTTCAATAGGTGCAGCAGCAGTGAGCAGCGCAGATCTTACTTCAGCCACAGGAAAGCTTTGCCGGCGCATAGAAGCCCCATTTGGTAGAGAGGCGTACTTCCGGACTCTAAAATTGTGCCAATATTTGGCATTTGGATGGTCTGCTGGCACCACGTGCTTGGGGCACAGAGTCACCTCAGGCATGTAGTACTCTTGCAACCACCCGACACACTTGGTGTAGAATCCATCTAGTTCAGGCCAGTTCAGAACTTCTCGCCGCTTTAACGCCTGGCTAATAACCTGTGCGTGCTCATACAATAGGGGTAGTTGGTAGAACACAGGTATTCAAACAAGGGCTCGCAAAGAGGAAAATATTTTGTCCAAGGATTACATCCAAGATTTGCACACAGTTTTGGAGAACTGGATGGACAACGAACCAGCTCTACATGCAGTCGTGGATGCGTCCCGCACTCCAGAGACCGTCCAGCAGCAGGTCATCCGAGCCATTCAACAATTAGAGTAACAGTTAAGTCTCCCAAACATACAGTGTTAATTAGTCTTCCCAGATTAACAATGGTGTTTTAGATAGGATTTAGCTAGTCAGGTTTGCAACACCAAGGCAAAAACCCCATTGTTTTAGTTGGGGGGGAATAGAAGGCAAAAAGTCTGTGCGCAGTGTTTATGTGTGTTACAGGAGAAATTTGTCTATAAAAATCGTCCGGAGAGTTGTGTACAAGAGTCTACCAGAGTCTACGAGAACCCAGAACTTGAAGCTCAGATCAACGAATGAATCAATTTTCTGTATTTAGTTTTAGCAGTAGTTGTGTTGATCAGGCTAAACGGTTGTACCTCAGGATGGCGTCCCTAACTAGTTTTTGGACGTGCCATGAGAGTCGCTGTTGAACCACTCCACAGGAGGATCAAGTTTTTGTTTGATCGTTGATGGCGTGTCAAGAAAGGTCTGGACAACCTTATCTTGAGTCTGATGGGCCTAGACGAGAATAGGTTTACAGCTTTGAACGAGTTAAATAATTTATGAAGTGTGAGAGTGTGAAGGTTTTGGCAACAGATCATTTGAAGTGAGGAACTTAATGTGATTTTATAGTGAAAGGTGAAAAGTATTTTCTTTTAAAGGGGGAGTGGTGTAATGAATTACTAGTTTGAAAGCTACATCAACAAGTGTCAGTTCTACTTTTTATTTATCCTCTTCTTCCTTTCTCTGGCATAGAGCTACCACCTTGGCCAAGGTTCCACTATTGATACTCCCACCTCAGTTCCCCTTCCACTTCCATCGCTATTGTTGCCAAACCTATAAGTTGAGCCTCGCCTGTGGCTCGGCTAACAGTCTGTAGCCTGGTCTCGAGCTGTTCGGTTCTCCTAATAAACCAGTCAATCCTTCACTCTCTGTCGTCCTTTACGCCCTTTACCACTCGAAGTGTCCCAACACTACACAAACAACAAATCATTATTTTAAACCTAAGCAGTAATAAAAAATAAACAAACATAAACTCACTAGGATAAGAAAGTATCAGCTGCTTACATTTACGTGAAACAGTAAACAGAAGCATGAACAATGCAAAGCTTTAATCGCTTTAATTGAATAAGTCTCCTAAACTTAAAGCATACAACGTACAGAACCCATAAGAACAAACATAAATTAAAATATGCGCCATTGACACAACATTTCAACATTCTTTGGTCACTATTATTTAAACAAAAATATAAGTTCAAACTAAGCAGTTTTGATGAGTAAAATTTAAACAAACTTAAACTTTACTGAGGATAGAGTATCAGGCGTGACTACCTAGTACATATGAGAAACTAAAAAAAAGGCAACATATGAACAACATAGCTTTCAAATAGGATCTGCACTAGCACACTCCCATCATTAATAAAAGGACAAGCATTTATGGAAACAAAAATAAAATTATTTGGGAAGCCTCACTCTTGCATCTACACATTTGGACAGCGAATGAGGAACTTTCACCTTCTTTACTGGTGGCTGAGCCCATGACTCACCGTGGTTACCAGTAGTTTTCCTCTTGGCCTGGCTGTACCCATGATCAGCAGCAGCAGCTTGGGATGCGACCTCAGATGCCACTGATAAGGGCCTTCCCCCAACCTGGGTCCCTCTTCCTCCACGAAACACTTTCCTCCTTGCAAGGGCTGTTGGCTGCACTGGTATCTTCCTGGAGCGACGATGGTTATTGCATGGCTTCAAAGCACTTAAGTCTTTCCCAAATTGGGCGAATGAACTTGCTTGAGTTGACTCATAATTTTTTGATTTTACTATGGACCAATAAGTTTTAAGAAACTTTTCCACAGGTAGTGACATACATTCTGGGCTGTCATTGGAAATCCGGGCAAGGTCCATGGCCATTTCGACCAAACTGTTCTGCATTGAAGGAGGAGAGATATCATTACTTTCATCAGCACTACTTGCAACAGGTTCAGTTGTTGGCTGTTCAATTTCAGGTTCCTCAGAAGCAGCATGCTGTTCATCACAACTGTTGTTTCTTAACTTGAATTCTGGGATATCATTTACATTAGTTATAACTTCGGTATCAGGACCACCTTTTAACAACTTGAAGAGCCCAGCTGGTATTTCAGTTTCCCCTGACATTATGTAATAGAAAATGGCCTTGATAGTTGAATCAGATGTTGGCAAAAACTGGTGGCTACTCAGTTTGAAGGTTTTTGCAACAATACACTGATGCTTGCATGGGGCACCACACATGCCAACAGGACAAGAACAGACTTCTAGATCAGCATCAACAACGTATTCAGTGTTCTTCTCAGTACTGACAACCTTGTAGAGGTGTTCGAAGTCTGTTAATTTTGTGGCAACAAGGGGAACCAATTTCTCTGGTTTGATGCGGTACCTGGTACGAGTGAACCCTTCAACTCTGTTGTTCACAAGAAAAGCAAGTTTTCTGGAATAATAGTCCTCAAGCCTAGTGACAAGAAAATCCATCAATTGAACAGTGTTGAATGCTCTTACACGGTCAAATATTTTATCCTTGAGGATTCTCATAATTGCTTCGCAGTAATTGTTGGTAGTGTGCCCTCTCAGAATAAGATGCTGTCGAAAACAAAGAGCCCACTCAGGGGCACGAGATCTAAAATCCTTAAAATGATCGTCGACAATTTTGTATGACTGAAGCAAGTCACTTGCAAGAGCTTCATCATACATGGTATTAAAGTCATTTTCAGTAATAGCATACAAAATTTGACGGAACATGAAATAAATTTCTACTCTGTGCTCAAATTTTACTCCATGATCAGAACTCCACACATACCTCCACATGGCTTGTAAAACATGAAATATGCACAGAAGAAAAACAGCTCCAGGGAAACAGTTCTTCAGGCTATTTCTTTCAGCAGTAGAATCATCGCTTATAATAATTTTTGGACCTTGTTCAGGACCCCTTCCGTAAAAGGCATGTTTTGGTAGATGCTCTTTCCAACTCTGAAGTGCAGGAGTTACTACTTCTTCTTTTTCAGAGAAAGTAATTAACAAGCCGATTGGTAACCCACATGCTACACTTGGAGTCAACATCACAAAGACACGTGCATTGTTGCTGTCCATTGAGCCACTTGAGTCGATAAACATTAGATGCTTTGTGATGAGTATGAATCCTTTTCATCATTGGAGAACAAATTGTCACATAATGGTTTTCACCATCAGGGGTAACACAAACTTTGGCACAGATGTCACCACATTCATCATTATACTCATCCACATACTTTTCAAGAGCCTCCAATAGGGGGCGTCATTCGGAGGCGACTTTCGATTTCAGCTTACCGGTAGGACTCAAAAGTTTCGTTTTTTAGTGCTGAGTTCAGATTTGTGTCGGGTTTTGCGATCGGACTTTATCTTCATCACCCTACCGGACGTTTCATCCAAAAATTCGGCGAAAGTTCGTTTTTTCCCCTTGTTTTGCCCCCTTGAGTTCGGGGTGGCGGTTTCTCGACTGGATTGCCTTCACTTACACTAGAGACGATTTTTCCAACCACCAGAGCCCATGTGAGCCACCCCATTTTGAGCCTAGGCCTCAAAACATGACAAGTTTGAGAGAAAATGTGATATTTTTCTCTGTTTTTTCGCCATTTTTGAGGGATTTTGAGCACTACATCGCCCCCTTAGGTGACCAATATGGATGAAAAGGAGGGAGGGTGTGTGGGAAAGGCAGCCCAGCACCGGGGCGTCGACGGGGGTGTCGTGGAGGGCAGCATTGAGGCGGGCAAATACAGGGCTTTTTCAATAAATTTAAGGGAATGGTCAAATCACCTGCTGCGCGCCGTTTCCTACCCGTACTCGAGGCGGCTCTCACTCGGCCAGCCAAGCGGGCGAGCAGCTGCCGGCCGAGGGGGGCACAACTCCTACCTATTAGCCCAGTTACATTAGGTTTTCACCCAGAACAAACTCGCAACAAAACGCTGCTTTGGGGATTCATAGTATGGCATATGATGATCAATTCCTGAGAATTCCCAAGAATTCCCAAATGCCGTTTTCCCGGAAACAGCGTTCAAAGTCCGCCATTTTGAATTTTGGGGCTTAAGTGGTTTTTAGCTGTTTACGGCCAAACTGTTTGTCCTACCGGGTTGTGCGGGTACTCAAAACACTCGTAAGACTTGCGCCTACAAGATCCATAACATAGTTTGCCTTTCGTTAAAGGTACACATTAAAAATAAAAGTGTCAAAGTCAAAAAAATAATTTTTGAACAAGTTTTTTTTACTTTAGAGGCGAATTTTAACCTGTTTGAGCATTAATTCGGGGAAAAGTGTTTCTGTAAACCTTGTACATAATTTAATTCTAAAAATAACGATATACGGCTTATTTGCCGCTAAAATGAGTTGGAAAGCCAGAAATCGCGGCCGAAGCGCCAGCGGCGCTACCCCGCGCGGCAGTCCGTCAGTCAGCCAGGCGCCGCACCGCACCGCTTTGCCGCTTCGCAGAGCTCGCCGTGTCTTTCCCTTGGCCTGAAACCATAAGTTTTTCGTGTAATAATTGAAATTAGTAGGTAGTGGAAATGTAAACAGCAACATTTTGATGAAAATTTTAGAAAATTTCTTACATTTTTAGGGATTGAGTAAAGCACGACGATGGGATTCAATTTGGATCGTCAACTAGGTACTCGTCGTCCTCCTCCTCCCCCTCCGGCACCTCGCATGTTGGCAGCAATACCTGGTCCATCAAAATACGCTCTTATTGCCGCCGTTTGGTTCTAATTTAAATACCCTGTTGGTTGAGGAACTGACCTCTGGCATTGCGTTGGCACACTTTACTCCGTTGCACTTGGCGCACATCTGAGAGCATTTTCTCCCCTCCGCAAAGCAACAGCAGCGCCTCGTGGCGCAGTCACCGGCGCACCCACACGCTGCAATCTTAAGTACTTCTGGAGGGGCAGGTGGGAGAGTCGTCGTCACTGGCTGAAACATTCCATCTGTCAATTTCCAGCCCCATTCAGTGGGATCTAATTGAACCCCGCGCCATTCCTAAATCTGAAAATATGCCCGGTGCGAGTGTTGTCGCGCCGCCGCCGATGTTGGGGGCAAAGTAGCAATATCAAACTTCACGTTGACGGGCTTCCTTGCGACTATGCGCACGTATGCAGTGTGTCGGCCTTTATCCAGGGATGGCGAGTCAGGCAGCCCGTAAACCGCCAGTAGAAACGCCTCTCCCGCCGCGGCAATCTCTTCAGCGGGTGCTCCCTCGCAGTTGAAGACGCTCACCGTTCTTTGGAGTTCCTTACTGTTTTGTAGCTTCTTGAGGGGATCCTTCTTCCCTTTCTTGAAAAGTGCCGATGTACTGTCACATCCCGTAATCGCATGCAGGAAGAGCATATGATCAGCCAGATCACCCAATGAACACCGAATATCGGCAATGTCAAAAACCTTGTTATCTGCATTTTTCTTTCCTGGCATTAACATATGGACAGATTGTTGCGACTTTGAAAAGGATACTAAGAGCGCAAGGACATCCGTGTCGTTTCCTACGACAGCGACATTTCGACCTGTTATTTGTGCCAATTCAATAGCAGTTGTTGCTATGAGCCGGTCGGCATCGCCGGGGGCCTGGACAACATCCACGCCATGGGCTCGAAGTTCAGCCGAGATAAGCCGTATCAACCCTGCCTTATTCTTCCCGTTGTTCAGAAACTTTGGCTGAGCTGTGACTACAACATGACTGGACTCGACATTTATGTCAGCAGACGTATTTTTGCTGCTGCGCCGCAGATGCTCCACGTTCTTGGTACTCGGTCCAGCCTCGTACCCGTCGAACACCACCGTGCAATTTGCTGTGTAGAGCCTCAACACAAACTTCACGTAGGCAGCCACAACTTGCGTGTAGGTGGCTGGACGTGGCCACGCCACGCGGTGGAGAAGAAAACCGCCGTCAAGCACAAACAGTGGGTTTTCAGGGAGTGAAGCTGACGGGGTGCTCGGCAAAGCATCTACAAGACTGGACTTGGTGCCCTTGCGCATACAGCATGAATCGTCGAATAATGAGGGTGGAACAGGTGCTAACTCGTACTGAAAGCAGCTGGGAAGGTCTTCATTCGAAACCACACACCGAATGCGGTGAAAAACAGTGTTGCAATCGACCTGCACAGCTTCCCCGCCGATCTGTAAAGCAGGTCGTACAGAAGCAAGGTTGGCGACACGGTCATTCCTGTGAAGTGTTAGCTCAGCGTATGTCTTTCCCAGCGAGCGCTCCATGGCCCGGACTCCAACTTCTTGTGACATGTCGCAGTTGACTGCTGCAGTCGCCTTTATGCCTGAAGTTAGAGAGCGAACACTGCCAGAAAAAATCACGGTTTCAATACGGTAAAAGTACCGCTAATTATTTTCCGCCCACTAGCGTTTTGATTACGGTTTGGAAACGGTCTAAAAAGAGGTACGGTGAGGTCAAAGAGGAGGCACGGAGAAATTGTAAACCAGAACGGTGAAAAGGAATCATTATATCATAACACGGAAACCTTGCACCGGCAGACCGTAAACAACACCGTACTCAATTGCTGAAGAATCTACACATTCATTGGAAGCTACTAGCCTCTGGAAAATCAAAATTAACAGTAAATTTGTACTTGTTAAATTAAGTCACAAGATTTTAATACATAGATAATTTAGACTATAAATTGAACTAATAATGATCCAAAGAGGTCCTTGCTAAAACTTTCTCCACAATAGGTTTTTTAAATTATTAGTGGGTGAGGAGCTCTGCCTATCTGTGGCTAATAAGCACTAACCTGATAACACCTTATGAAATTACATCTTGATGGTGGTAAATGATGCCTTCTTAAATCAAAATTGAATGCATAGGAAACTAGTACTGCAAATATAACCTGCCAAGGGGCTAAAATGTTCTCCAGTCTTTTCTGCAAAGAACAGTGTGTCACGCAGGTTTCTCTCATCAGTCGTAAGCCTTGACAGTTCTATCACCCGAGACTGCAGCAAGCACCATGTTAAAACAGTAACTTCCTAAGAAAAGCTCATGATTAAACACCACAAAAGTTCGTTGAATTAGAAAGTCGTTAGTTCAGGTACACTAGCGTCTGCTCCTGTATTCGAGGAGCCTCTTCTAGCCTAGGGACTAATTGTCACTGCACTAAATGCCACATGCCTTGGAGAATAGTGGCATACAGCATCATAGTTTGCATTCACACTCGACATGACGTAAATTAACAATTAACTAGAACTGTAACCGACGACACTACGCGTATCTCTGTACCGACCGAAGTACTAATAATGGCTATGGTGCAAATAATCTATCATTCGAGGCCCTGTCGATACCCCATGCGCCGCCTTCCAAGGAACCGATGCGTGGAGTGGAAGTGGCTGAGGACTGGAAGCAAAGATGTTTGTGACGAAGCGGGGCGGGGCGGGGGACGGTGGTGGTCTGTACACACTGTGCAAGACGACAGACAACCAATATTTTCTGTGCGCCGCTCCCGGCCGTGTCCGTTTTCGAAAAACCAAGTTGGCCGTCTGAAAGGGGAAACCTTGAACTTTATTCTGTGCTACGTGCCACATCGCGCCGCTAACGTATTTCGAGCGGCGCGCGCGTTAAATCGAGTGAGGCAAACGCAGCCCAGCGATGTTGTTGTTTACCTGGCTGACATCGCAAGCCTGAAGGTTTGCATTTTTCTCTACATATTAAGCCACTTAATTCTTTTTCAATCCACCGCTTGAACGTTTTATTGACCTTAAATGCGAGCCGTGCTCGGAGCCGTGCCTTCGTTTCTTTGTGTCATTTTGCTTGCGTTCTGCTTCCTTGATTTGTTTTGCCATTGTGGGTGACATAACCCCATCTTCATAGTTCAGCATGCTTGCTGCTGATTATTTTTATCAAATCATTACTGTTTCCTGATTTTCTGCATTGTTTGTTGTTAAAGGTTTGGAGGCGGATTCAGTGATGACCGAGCTGTGTGTGGAGAAGCTGCTTAGATGGCTTACAACTTTTCATGCAATGGCTGGATAGAGATACGCAAGCAGGGTCGACAATTTCTACTGTTGACCGAGTCACTTTTTGCCTGGTCCAAAAATAATGGTAAGAGTGATGACATTATCTGTGGGGAAATGAAGAAGGGGATCTTGTAGTGTTTACCACTTGAGTGTTGACATAGAATTAAAGATTCATTATTCATTGTCCCTTGAAGACTCTTTTAGAGACGTTCTCTTGTTTTTGTTTTACTAAATTAACTGTGGGGAGCAGAAAATATTTGCACTTAGCGCTTTTGGATGCAATTCCTAAAGCGGGCTGTACATTCTCAGTCTCATATGGACTTTTATGTCTCTTGCTTATGCAGCTTTTTGAGCGAACGTAAATTGTACTATTTTCTTTTTAGTTATGCACAATTTTGATTGTCTTTAAGATGTAATTGTCAATAGATCATGTGGAAACCAAAAAGTACATTGCAAGTGACAAAAAGTCAGGTTTAATGGACTAAATACCCTAAATGATGAACAAAAACATGCAAAGCTAAAGAGTAAATAGTACATATTACGTTTGCACAAAAAACTTTTTGGCAAGAGATAAAAAGTCAATACGAGTCTGAGAGTGTACAGCCTGCTTTACGTTGTGCGCGTAAGATTTGTTGCAGTGCATCACCTGCTAATCTAACATCTATTTGTTTGTTTTGTATCCTCAGGCTTTGTGTGCTGCAAATTACTAATCAATCAAAGGACATGGGTTTAGATGTCAAGCCACAAGCAACCTGTAACAACTGCCTCGGTGTTAATTAAGTGGAAGTCTCCATTTTGTCCTGTTCTTCCATTTCAACATTAAAGTTCTTGTGTCCTTTAGGTACGTCATCAAAATTCTTTTTAAAAAAAGTTGTTGCTTTGTGCCAGTATTTGGAGGGATTTCTAGAGCTAAATCCTGCCTATTGCAACTTATGTTTTAACCTTCTGTTTCAGGGGCTTTTCTTCCACATTATTGGACTTTCAGGGAAAAAGTTGTTTACCCTATTGGCTTCTCTATGATTTTTATTGTTGCTGTTCTTGTGCCACTTCCAAGAGCGTCGCTGTCATCCCTGCGGTGAGTACCTGTCCTCTGCTTTGGACTCTGAAAGACTTGGCTTCAAGGCGCAGCCATGGACAATGTGTGTTTTTTTTTTTTTTTTTTTTTTTTGTGCTTTGTTCTAGGTTAAAGATCCAAGTGGGGCTTGTGGGGAACCCCTCTTCTGCTTGCAGTCATTGAAACAAAGCATCACTGTTCTCCTGAGGGAAATGAAAGACTTCTGCTGTTGGAACTCTGGAAGACTCTCTTGCCTCTCATTACAGCAAATGAGTTGGATGTGCTTACTGAATATTATTCAAGTTGCTCCCAGAACAGAAGTAAGATTAACACATTTACAAACATTTTTGTTGGAAGAGAAGCTGAATATTGATGGCCAACTTTTATTAGCTTGCCTCTTCACGCTTTATATTTTGTTATCCGAATGATAACTTAATTGGTAGTAACATTTGCTTAATTTTTGTTTCCAGAAGCTGTATTTCATACATTGTGGTTGATGAGTGAAGGAGCATGGGGTTTGTGAATCCTGTCCTAGCTGTTCCAGAATGTGCCAGGTTGAATAAATACTGAATGCGTTGGCCTAATACACTCTCAGACGTCAATGCTTAAATTTAGATTGTTTGCGGTGTATGGTAAGTCTTTGTTGTACAGTAAGATGATTTAAAATATTCTGAAATGAAATGTTTCTCAGCAGATGATGTTATTAGGGCTTTTAATTTTAAATTTTCTAAACTGCTGCAAAGCAATGAGTTGTGCTCAAAAGTACATTTTCTTGGCATATTTTTAAATAATAGGTTTGTGTTCAATCTGTCAGCTGAAGTCTACAGCTTGTATTTATCATTTGTGATGAAGTGCTCTCTTTGTTGTTAGTATAACCAATCCATTGTTTGGTGAGATTTATTTGTTTTAAGAAGAGCTCTTGTCTTCTTTTTTTCTGTTTGGGAAGGATAGAAAGCAATAAAGGAAGAGTTTAATAATACATCATTAATGTGATTCAAATTTTATTCTTCCATGGTCATTGTCACTCCCAGTTATCAGACTGCATGACTAAATTTTCTTTGTTTAAGTTTACAAATAAACCTAATTAACTGGAAAAAAATAAATGTATTTACATTTAAGGTAACTTCACTCATAAACCTCAATAACCAAAACAAATAAGGAATATAGTAAGAATTCTTAAATTACTATTACATTAGATCCATTGACAAGTTGGTATGCTTAAGACTTAGACAAAGGTTGTTCTTATGCTCATAAGCAGACAAAGGTAAATAGTCCACAAGATCTTCATGTAATGCAGCACAAAAAGTTTTGTCACCTGAGATTTTGTAGTAACCTTGCAGAGTGTTTTCTGCAATGCACTTCTTCATAACAAATTTCACTTTCTCCCCATTAAAAGCAATAAGCAATACTTCTCCTACTATCAAATCTTGACCATCACATCCCAAAATTACCCATAACCCTGGAGTATAATTGATGCTGTGAATATCAACGGACTTGAGGATATGCCTGAATGATGGATCTGTCTTGAAAAGCTGGCTCACTTCAGGTCTCAAGTCTTGAGGTATGGAATTCATATCTTGGTCTCGGAAAGATATTGAAGCTGGGTACATCTGTCCTGAGAACTTGTAAGCAAAGTTGAGAATGTATTTGCTTGCAAGAGTCTTCGTTATATTGATAAAATTATTGGCTGCCTTTGCTGCATGTTTGAAAAATACATGTCTGCTTTCGAATCGTAGAGTCCACAGTCGAATTAATGGTCCAAGGTGGACAGTCAGATCACAAATGTGGGAAAGATAGTGGTGCTTGGCTTGGAGTGGCCTCATGAACAATTTAGCTCTTGTTTCAACATAGAGCCTGATGAGTTCTTTTAATTTGACCAGTTGACTTGGATTAATTCGAGGAGCAAAGCTATATTCACAAATCTGTTTGAAGAGAAGACAAAGTTTCCACACCGGGTCTTCTACATCTTGAATGATGTCCTCTAGAAAAAATGGAAACATGCGAATGAAAAGCCAGATTTCTGAGGCATGTCCTCTTATCTTTTTCAGATCAGGCAACAGCTTCACCAAGGAATCTGCAGAGTCACGTCCTTTGCACTTAAAATTTTGGATTCTTCTGTTGAGTGTTTCAAAGGAAATCCATTTCTTTACCTGAATAAAATACCTCAAAAAAGGGCATAATCATTCCTCGCAACCCCCTCAAGAATATCGTGGCCCAAACATGGAGGTAGACCAGGATTGCTGACATGAAAATGAGGAATTTGATTCAGGACGCTATTACTCTTGATGCCCTTGCAGTTATCTTCAGGATTTTCAGGATTGACTTGAGCTACAGCCTGATTGTAATCAAAAGGTGTTCTGAAAGGCAATACACAGCTTGGATCTTTTAGCAGCATTTGTTTAGTAACTTCACAAAAGCGACAGGCATAAGTAGCTGTGAACACCTCAACAAATCCCCCAATAAAGTGTTGTCCTAAGTTATCACCACACATGTGGAGGACTGTCACCGGAAGCTTTTCACCTTTGTAATCTATGCCATTAGTAGCCAGGTCCGTCAATTCTGCAATAAGTTTCTGAAGGACAAAGTGTGGACCAAAGTATTTTAAGTCAGTCTCTTTAACAATAAATGCAAGTTGAATGCCATCCACCTTGGAGCGGACATTAGCATGTACATTACCCAATGTAAAGTAAAATCCAACACACTTGTATTTGCCAGCTACTGGGCTTAATGGATAAAATTCGAAGGCATCCTGAAAAAATATCAACTGGATAGACTTTCTTGAACCACAAATTGGGTGATTTTTATATGTTTAGCCATCGGTGTAAACTTGGTAAACTCCAGGAGTACTCTCACGACTGAAGGAATCATCGATTTGCTTTTGCACAGAAGTGTCCCGGTACATGATATGAAGTGTGTCCTTCACTGACAAAAATTGAGCATACTGTTTTTTCCCACTGGCATCTACACCTAAGGGGATTTCCTCTGGGTCTAAATATGCACACCTTTTAGTAAAAAACTGCTTGCGCATGTAATCTGTTGATAAGTTAACTACATCCATGCCCTTATGGTGTGTGTTAAATACAACATCTCTTTTCAACGCAGAGTCTATAATCTTGTCTGCTTCAAGTGCATTCATTCCTGCTTCTAACATATGGGCTTTCAAACTGACATATTCTGTGGTGGGACATTTCTAGAAGATGAGTCAAATCCTCAGAAATTGCTTGCACTTTTACAGTAGGAATCAAAAGATACCCTTCCAGCCACAAATAAAACTTCCCAACATAATCTCTAACTCTGCTTTCAGGATAGATGTTCTCTTGTCGGTTACTATTGGGGGCCTCACAATCCACAAACTCATCTTCGCTTTCTGCTTCATTCTCTTCATCAGTCATAGAGACATCTTCTTCAACATCGTCATCATCATCTCGAAACCCAATAGAGCCTTCTTTATTAACATAGAAATTCAGTGCGATGTCTTCATTTGGCCCCGACCCTTCATTAGCTTTGTGGTACTGGGAGTAGTGAGTTCGAAAGGTCAGAACTCGAGAAAATTTCTTTCCACAATTGTCAAAAGGACAGACACATTCCAAACCATTTCTGAGATGGGATTCGAAGTGCTGTCTTAGCTGCTTTGCAGTTCTAAACCGTTTTTGACAAGCCAAATCAAGACAATTGTAATTCACATCTAGGAGTACATCTGTAAAAACATCAGCAGATGAGGAAGATGCTGGAACATTAAAAGCTTGTAGAGGCTGAACTGTTTTATCTTGGTGAAATCTGTAGTAATGAGTTGTAAATGCTGGAACCGTAGTAAATGTGGATACACATTCTGGGCATGGAAAGCTATAGTTCTTGTCCATCAGATGTACGGCTTGATGCCTACCATATGCAGAGGCAGAGTTGAAAGGAGCACGGCATGCAATGCATTGGAAAGCAGGTCCAGGGTTAGTTTCAAGGCATCCGATGACAAGGAGAATATTGATAAGAGCTAACGACAAAACGACTGAATGCCATTGAGAGACTTCGGAGACGGTTGAAGAGCTGCGAGCAGATCCTCGAGCCTGGAAGGTGCCAATGCGAGCGCGCCATACTTCCACTGACACGCCCATGGTGAGCTGGCCTGTAGGATGTAAGAGAAGAGTAGTTTAGAAGAAAAAATTATTGTCACTACTGCAAGTTTGTACTGCTTGAAGTTTTTACCTTAAATTTTGATCTGAATCAATTTTGTAGAGTGCCAGTTAATGGCAAACATTAAAAGGGTGCAAGTCCGACAATCATTGACCGAGAGTCTAACCTTAAAAAACCAAGAGCGATATCATTAAGGCAAATTTTATAACACACATGCAAAATAGATTCTAAACTGAAATTTCACCCTCCGGTACCTCTGGAGATATGAAGAAAAAGGGGCAGGTGGCACATGTTAATCCAAGTTTGTGTGAAGAAATGCATTGCCGCCATCAACATCGGCCTTTGTTCAGATTTGTCTTCTTGTTGTTGATACTTGTTTATTTGTTGCTTTGATGTTCAATTGTTCCGACCACAAGCGCACGAGCCACACCTTCCGGTCCTTCCCTCCCGTCGTACTTAATCTTCGAGAGGAATCTATTGCTCTTCCGTCTCTTATTTTGAAAACTCAGTTTAGACTCTCAAGGAATTTCTCTCTTATTTCTTTTGTGAATCGCGTCTTTTAAGTTTTAAGTGAGAATGAATTTTCGAACAGGAACAAGCAAGCCCTCTAGTGGCGAACAACGATACTACATGACTACGTGACCCAAATCAGTGGCTAAGACAAGGGCGGGACCAACCGTTGGCGGCGTCGGCGGTACGAGTTCGAAAGGTCGAGCACAAAAGTTGAAAGTTGGAGAATTTAGTGTTTTAGTAGTTGGAGTTTTCGCATCTGAAGTGAGTAAATGCAGTGTCTCTGTCGAGATTTTAAAGTTTATAATGATGATTTTCATTTTAGACAGTAGAGTAAGACTTATTGATTGTTTATAAAACGAGTTTAGGGGTCCTGTGACAATGATCTCAATGTGCAATTGCACTTGTCTCACTCTTATGTTTGAAAATCTCTCCGGTATTCTTTCCTTGCGCATTCGTTTCATGTCTGTTTATTCTCTGTTGTCTCTTGACTCAAAATAATTGGTTAGATTTTTTACACATTAGGAAGTTCGCTAACCTATAATCCACCTTGATTTGTTTGCTAATCAAAGTTGTCTCCACAATGAAGGTCAACTTCGTGTCCTTAACTGATGCTAAATGTTGATTTTGTTTACTTTTCCAATATCATTCTGGTTTCTTTTCACAGGAATGAGTGATTTACGTGATCCCTATGAACTTGGTGCTGGTGGAAGTGACGAATTTGAGGATGAGGAGCGATTTGAGAGCATTAGGAAATATTTTGATCCTTTAGAGTTTGTTTTAATGCCACGTATTGAAAAACAGTCTTTTTTATCACAGAAAGATCGTTATGAATACTGCAAACGAAATGGTAAGAAGGGTTCTGTGCTTTAAGTTATGTTGTTGCTGCTGTGTGTATTTGAACCTTTTGATGTTTCCCAGAGTGTCCAATTGCTCTTCCACACTTTATGAAACTTTATGCTGAGAAGTTACTAAAGCAGGCAAGTCAGAAGAAAAGACCAAGCAAGCGCCCATCAGACAGTTCATGTGAGTACTGTTTATTTTCACATCAGTTTATGTTAATTCTGAAACACATTTACTGTAACATCATATTTATTTTATTTACAGCTCCAATAGTTCTAAGGAAAAGCTCAAGAATTAATAGAGACAAAGAGAATACTGAACCAAACATGGAGTCTCATAGTGGCAGTTGCAGTGCAAACATATCAAATTTAGGCTTATCTGCATCAAAACAACCTGTGACAGCAGCTTTTTCTGGCTGTTCTACCTCTGGGACAGCACAAGTCTCTACTTTATCAATTTTAAGGAAGAACATCACTCCTCAAATAACTCTTTTCTCACAACAGTCCCAATCTGCCTCAAATACTGCTGTCTTTGTAAATGATGCAGATGCTGGCACAAGTAAGTTTCCAAAGAAATTGATAATGATGACTTAAGGTGCTCCTACAATGACCTCATCACTCATCAACTTGTCTTTTAACTGTTTCATTTGGACGGACTTGTAGGACATATGGTTAGTCTCTGTAATCAAAATGTGATACAATATTGTAGGCAGCATTATTCCTTATGGGTTTAGACTAATATAAGTCTGTTCATCACTATATAATATATATTATAGCCTAAATAAAATTGTTAATTTGAATTAGTTACATGAGGCAATTTTATTTTTGTTATATATTCATATGTGTGGTGATGAAAAGACTAAAAATATTCCTACACCATAAGAAATACTGTTCTCCACAAGACTACATCACATTTTGATTACAGAGAGTAATCATGTGGCTTACAAGTCCGTCCAAATGAAAACACAAGTTAATGAGCGATGAGTGGTTGACCTGGTAGCACCTAATTTTCCCATCTAATTCCCCATTTAATCTCTAGGCATTACTGATGATGATGCTGATGATGAATTTAATTTTGAATTTAATGTAGCCAGTTCTGTAAGTATTTTTATGAGCATACTGTTTGGAAATTGTCTCTCCTTGAAACTTAAGTATGTTTTATTTCTGTCAGGATTTAAGTGAGGTAATCCGCACTACGGTTAAGTCCACCCTCCCAACTCTTCCAGAAAGTATTGTTGGGGAAATTATTAAATTGGTTATTGACAAGGGGGCTGAGAAAGTCGAACACCTGGCAGAAACGGAAGTGACATGGCTTGTAGAGGTGGGTGTAAAACAAATCCAAGCCAAAGTTTTAGTAAGTGCATTCAAAAAGCTTAATGCTGAGGAGCACCAACAAGGTAAATTTTCATCACATCAACAATTTTAAAAATTATATCCTTTTTAACACATTTGTTTATTGGACTGGAACTGTTTGCTTATTTTCAGGTAAAAACAAGAAAAAGAAAACAACAAGACAAGTTCAACCTCTGATGCGAGAACAACCAGAAGCTAGGCCAATCGTTTCTAGACCTTTATTATCTTCCAAGCGTCTTGCAACTGAGAAAGCCTTAGGATTGGACATAGACTTTGGAAAATTTAATGATACACTTCTCAGGAGTCTTGAAGATCTGCAGAGGCCCTCTGCCATTGATCGTCAGCATATGGTCAAAGTTCTTTCATCAGATATTCGCGAAAGGTGGGATATACTGAAGAAAAATAGCCAAACATTAAAACAGAAGACTCCAGGAAGAACAGTTTACAAGGCAGTTGTAGATGCTCTATTCAAACACTATTCCTTTGCTTTCATAGACACACTAAATGGAGAAATTGTAGGCGATGGGAAAAGTTCTTTGATTGGTCAAATCGAAACTTGTGTGGAAAACATGTATCGCCCAGTAACCAGTCGGAGTGCAAGAGGATTACCGGCTAGAGGGAATCGAGCGGCAGCCTGTATTATTCCTAATAAATTTGCTCCTGCCATGACTAAGGAAGACAGAGCCATAGCAGAGACATCAAGGCTTTCTTTGTTGGCTGTCTATAATGAAGATGGAGAGCGTGACTGGGATTCCATTAAACTAGAACTCCTTCAAAATGCTAGTTTGGCTGCACAAAGAGCACTTATAACAGCCAAGACAAGAGACATTTGCTTGATTGCGGAGAAGTGGCCATTGCTTTTTGAGTTTCCAGGACTAATAGCCCATCTTGATGAGATTACGGGATCAAATTTAAAGCACAATTTTGAAATTTTCATTACTAATGGACTAGATATTTTAGTTGGATTTCTTCGTGTCATGTCACCTCAAAGAATCAAGATTTTAAAAATTGAAAATAAACTAGAAATGGTGGGCAATGACATTCAGAAGCGGCTGTTCGCTCTCATTATGATGCTTGTGGTGCACTGGGGAGAGGACACCACCCAGCTTTTCTCATGTGTTGAGGTAAGTACTAAGTTTAACATTGATTGAATAAATAGCGGTTTATGCATTCCTAATTGTTTTGATTTCAGGAGTTCACTCAGCCTGATGAGGTTGTAGATATCATCCCTAATTTGCCATCCACTCCACACATTGTTGCTGTTGGTAAGTTCTTAAAACAATAGAAGAAGCTGTCATTTCCATACACACTTGGTAAAGTTGAACACCTTACCTCCTCATCTTTTCATACTATTTTTGTTTTTATCAGGATCATCTCCGTTTGAAGCTAGGAGATTCTATTTGACGATGGAAAAACAATGCGTTTTCAAAACTTTACAGAATCCGTTGGAAGCATTAATGGCTTTGTGTGCCTCATACTTCGTTTTTGGGATATTGTATCCACCACAACTTAGTGTCACCTTGACTTTTATAGAGAGGTGAGTGCTCAGTTTAATCTTATAAAATATTGCCTGCTACCTTTTTTTTTATGGTGCTGTAAAGATTTTGTTATCTTTACTTCCACAGAATGTTGGCCAATCTGGTTGATGCTGATGGTGTGAATAAGGCTCAGACCGAGAAAGGGTGCACGAGATCTTGTGTTGCCAAGCTAAAGAAACTCGAAGATCAGGTTGCGAAGTATGAGAAAGAACTCGATGGGGATGAGTAAAATTGTTAAAAACTTTTTGTCTATGTGTAAGACTATCATAGGTGTTACGTTTCTTTTTGTATTTTGTCAAGATACTGTTTATTTGTTAAGTTTTTATGATTTCTCAGAGGATTCCTCTGTTAGGTGCCATAAAGTACAATAAAATTGTCTCACAGATCATCCAATTTATTCTTAGTCCCTGTCTCAGCCCCATAAAAATTCGAAAACAAAATTCAACACAAACATTTAAGATCTAGAGTTACAGTTCAATTTTAGTTCACTTTGTACAGTCAAACATTCATTTCCTCTTGAAGGGGGTATCTCCTCCTTTCTGAAGAAATATAAAGAGAGGGATGAAACAAGAAAGGGAAACAGGGCTAACAAAACTCTGACATGTAGCAGACACCTCAACCCGCCATCTGCCAAAAGGACCACAGCAGTAAGTTGATGTGTGGGTTAAAACCCAAATTTCTCATTGTCATCCACACAGAAAAAGAGGATTAACTTGGATTGACATACTGCATTAAAATAGGTGAGGAAACATACACAAAATTGCTCGAACAGAAAAATGTGCAGTTACTACAACGTAATGGAATTCCAGGAAAATTGGACAGATCTACGTACTAGTGCTAATCGAACCTGATTCATACCCAATACGCAGTGGGTACACCTTGTTAATACCAAATGATTACAACTATTTACAATACCCACAATGGTCCAGATATGTCTGTGCCCAAGAAAGACGGACCAAAAGCAATTAATACTTCCAATTAATATACACTCATTCATGTAGAACCTATTAAAGTCTAATACATGTGAGGAAGAGCTGCACAAATCTGCTTGCTTGTTGCCTGCCTGCTGCCTCAGAAGTCTTCCTTGCTACCTTCTTTCTTGCTGCTTCAGTTCAACCCTATGGCAGCCTTCCTGCCGTTAGCTTGCCTGCCAGTCTCAATGTATTGGTTATTTCACACACCAATCGAAGATTTGCAGTCAGGCTGTAACAAAAACATAACATTATGAAGAGAAAGCAACTAAGAAAACTTAAGCCCTTAAGCCCTTAACCACTTAAGCCCCAAAATTCAAAATGGCGGACTTTGAACGCTGTTTCCGGGAAAACGGCATTTGGGAATTCTTGGGAATTCTCAGGAATTGATCATCATATGCCATACTATGAATCCCCAAAGCGGCGTTTTGTTGCGAATTTGTTCTGGGTTGTCTATGCACTTTGAACTAATGTAACTGGGCTACTATATAAAAATAAAATTATGATAGGGACGGGCGATTTTGCGATTAATCGCAGGTGCAATGCGATTTTTTCAAAAAATCGCGGTGCGATTTCTGTTTTTGAACCTCGGCGATTAATCGCAAAATCGCAAAAAATCGGACAATCGCAAAAATCGCACCGCGCACTGCACCGAACGAGGCTGGCGCGTGTTCTCGGTAGTATTTAAGTTTTGTTGCGTTTTTTGCAATTTTTGCGATTTTGCGATATGCGATTTTTCGATTTTTAGCGATTTTGCGATTTTTTGCGATTTTGCGATTAATCGCATGAGATCGCAATATGTG